>CM025851.1:34153423-34327649 GCA_003952965.2 Morella rubra
ATTTAGATCGATTTTTCATCAAGAATAACCAAGTCATACGAGAATGATCATCAACAAAGGTTACAAAATAACGAAATTTATTGGATTCAGTATGAAAAGGTCCCCATACATCGGAATGAACTAATTCAAAAAGCCATGAGACTCGACTATGAATACTAGACGGAAAAGAGACACGACGATGTTTACTAAGTTGACACACCTCACAAGGGAGTGATGACACATGACTAAGACTCATAACTTGACGCTTCAAATTAGAGAGAGGCGGATGACCCAAACGACAATGCCATTGAAGAGGAGATAAGGATGTTAGGAGTGCACGAGGAGGAGAGATAGGTTGCATATCCAAGTAATATAAACCACCAACTTCACACCCCATACCAATCGTCCTCTTTGTCTTGAGATCCTGAAAAATACACACAGAAGGATAAAACGTGACACAAAAATGAAGAGTTTTAGTAAGCTTGCTGATGGACAATAAACTAAAAGGAAAATCAGGAATGTACAAGACCGATAACAAATCTATATCAGGAGTAAGATTGGTGGTGCCCAAACTAGCAACGTTCGCCAAAGAACCATTAGCTAGAGTGACACTGTGTGGAGAAGTGAAACAACGAAAATTAGATAAGGAAGTGGACAAACCAGTCATATGTTCAGTGACGCCAGAGTCGATGACCCAAGGATTGCGAGTGGAGGATAAAAGGCATGTAGGTGCAGTACCTGACTGAGCCAGAGTAGCCATGGATGAAGAAGCGGCCTGCTTGTGAGATAGGAACTGAGCATACTCATCTCGAGAAATGGGAATCATATCAGAGGCAGAAGAAGGGTCGGATGGCTGGAAGGACTCATCTTGAGAGGAAGTAACATGATGAGTTGCAGCTCCATTTGGTTTCCCATGTAAATCCCAACAAAAATTAACCGTGTGATTGGATCTACCACAATGAGTGCATTTTCGAGGTTCGCGTCCTCCAGTGCGACCACCACCTCGAAACTCGTCGTCCACCACGAAAACCACGAAAGCCACCAGAGGGACCGTGAGAGGCAACTAAGGCTGACTTGTCGCTGGTATGTGTAGAATCCAAAAGAGAAGAATGGTCAGCCAGTGTAGCTCGTTGGAGTCTAGAGAAGACATCTGGGAGGGATGGAAGATCGGAGCTGCCCAGAATTTGAGCACGAATAGGTTCATACTCAGATTTTAAACCAATCAAAAAACGAACCACATCAACGTCTTGACGCTGTTTCTCCATACTAGAGACGTTGGATGAGAGTGGCTGATACATATTCCGTTCTTCACAAACACTCATGACTTGAGAGTAATACTCCTCAAGACTTTGAGTTCCCTGCTCAAGACCAAAATAATGCTTACAGACTTCATAGATCCGAGTGAGATTTCCAGAACCAGAATACATGTGATGTAGACGGTCCCAAATAGCCTTAGCTGTTGTAAGATAGAGTAAGGTGGAGCCAATAGTAGGTTCAGTGCTTGTGAGCATAAGAGACATAATTTGTGCATTATCCTGCGTCCAAAGAGTAGCACGAGGATATGAGGCAGTAGCCTTATCCGCAGTGAGATGATGAGCTAACCCTCTGCTAGTTAGAAAGATCTGAACTGATCTTGCCCATAAGACATAATTCTTGCCATTAAGTCGAACAGATGTCATGGGAGAATTAAACATAGAAGTAGGAAGACCCGAATCTAACTTAGGATCCATATTACATGAATGATGATAGTCGAAATAGTAGAAAATAGAGCACAAAAGAGAGTTGGGAGCAACCTGAGTAAAGAAGAACCCAATATAAAATGGGTTGGACTGGGTCTAACACAGCTGGGCCCAGTGAATAGAAAGTCAGCCCACTAGCTAAGAGCCACCACTGAAACTAGATTGCTGAAGTCTGGTCTTCCCACCATGAAAACACCAACTCTCAACTCTTTTCCAACAACGGTCGGCAATTACCAGAAACAGCACCCAGTCCCGTCGACCACAACCACACCTGGGGCACTGCCAAACAGAAACAGAACCTGCCGGAAAGTGGCCAGCCACGTAGAAGACCCCAAGAGACGCGAAGGACCAACCCAAGTCAAGAAAACAGTTCCTGTTGTGTAAAAAAAAAATGATAGATGGCGACGGAAAGTGACACAAACAGTACTTAGTGACACAGACAACACCGAAGCTCAAGAAACCCACTAGAAAATGACGTAAAACATGTGAGAGATCAGGAAAACAACAAACAGCCACCACCCAACACAGCCCAGACACACCACCACAAAAACCAATCACCTGAGTGACAGAAATTACCGAGAATACTCCACAAGCAGCAACACACACCACAGAAACACCATTGAGTTGTTCATTGAGTCAGGGAAACTGTACCTCCAGCAGCCGTGCATCAGATTGCTGACCACGAACTACACCCACAATAACATTGGGGATGACGACAATGGTTGGCATGACTTCATGACACAAGCGCCATCCCCACTCAACTATGGATAGCAACCCAATCGAAAACTACATAGTAGTTGGCAAGAGAGAGACTTACAAAGAAGGAAGAAAAAAAAAAGATGGAGCGAGGTAGATGGAAGAGACGGCTAGAAGAGAGGGGAGAGACGGCAGAACCCTAGTGCTATGGCTCCGATACCATGAAAATATTATGGTTTCGTGTAAAGGAGAGAAGAAGATACTTTCCCTCTCTCGGTCATTCCATTATATAACATCACAATACAATCGACCTACACTTATTACAAATATTTCTTTCCATAGTTATAAGATCTTTCCTAAACATCAACTCTTTCCTTAACAATTATGAGTACGACAGTTCTTGTTTCCAAATCCACATGGATGGTGCAAGTTCAGCTGCAATTTCTTCAATGGGACTTGTGGGAGCTATTTTGAAACTAGGCTATGAAAAAGACGCAAGCAAGTTGGAATCTGCATACGGCTTCATCATTGGAAATTTCAAGTTTTTGCTAATTGTTTTTCTCTTCATGGATAATCTTATCTTGAATAGCAGTACCAGGAAACCGCAAGCAAGTTGAGAGGTCAAGGCTCACCTCTGAGTTGAAAGCATTTGTTTTGTGTTGCTAAATGATTTGAATAGTTAGTTATGGTAGCATTTGTACTTTCACTCTGTCAATCTCTATCGGATGTACGTATGCATGTTCACCTCAAACTTTTGGATAGCATGGTTGTTTCCTCATTGTTTCGGTCTGGTTGGGCCCTGCTACTTTGTGACACTAATTTCTGACAGTGGTTTGGACTGAACAAGTGAGATTTACTATCTATTTGTCAATGAACCAAAGGGTGGCTTGGCATGATGCTCTCTGGTTCAGAGGCCACGTCCCGCACCATGCGGTAATTCAGTGGTTGGCTACTCGTGGTAGGCTCCTTACCCAGTCTAGACTCAGAAGTTGGGGGTCTCTTTGGTTGAGAGATACCGTCTATGTGGCGAGGGGAAGAAGTCTCTTAATCACATGTACTTCTCATGCTTGTTCTCCATGTGTATCTCGTGGACTCTAGGAGATAAGTTTTTGATTGCCAGGGATAGCATGAGCTAGGAGGAACCCTTTATCATGGCTACTACTGAGTGGAAGAGTAGCTCTTATTGAAGACGGTCAGGAAAATCTTATTGGCAGCATGGTGTATGGACTGTGGGGTGAAAGAAATACTAGGCTCCATGGTAGGAGGTCTAGAAGACTGGTGTTTGTTCTTGAGGAAATAGAAACCAATGTGATCTCTAAGCTTTGTGGGATGTGTGGATTCTCCTCTTCCAGTACCAACAGGATCCTTGCCAGCACCTGACATCTACCACCTTATGTATTCAAAGTTAATCGTGTGCCTTGAAAGGTCTTGCTGAAATGTTTCTACCTATTTTTCTACCTATTTCCATTGGCACTGGTGTTGTGGTTGAGAATGTCTATGCTTAGATAGTTGTGTATTCTGCATAGTTTTCGTTATCCTCGTTCCCGTGGGATTTGCTAGAATTTGGGACAAATATTGTAATGGTGCATAGCCCCACTGACTGATATGATTTCTGGACTGTTAGCATCTTTGCTATTAATACAATTCTTACTTACCCAAAAGAAAAAAATCTTCAGTGTCAAACACCAAACCAAGGGGTCAGCCTTCAGCAATCGAAGAAATGGACCCAATAAGCATAAATCACAACCAACCTAGACAAAAGATAATAGCTAAGGAAGAGGAAAGAAAGGTATAAAAGAAAGAAGGGAAATATGGAGGTAGACAGTGCATGAGACACTTGCATGCACCAACCAACACACGCCTCAGTCTCACAAGGTCAATAAGAGTAGAGATCGAGAACAATGGGGGAGAGATAATTCTACAAGGCTTGTTTTCACCAGTCCCAAGATTGTTACATTATTTTGAAAGACACAAACATGAAGGAGCTTTCTGTAAACAAATCTGATGAATACACATTAATTTTGTCCAATATCTTTTAGAAGTTTCAATTTGATCTTATTGAGGGCGGCTGAAACATTTACTATATTAGTTCTCTGTTTAGGAGACTTTGCACAACAGCCCACAGCCAATCCCATAAGTGATGATATGCACTCCTTCACAACATCGTTATCTCTGTCGTTTCTCAATAAATTGGGATCAATTATGTCAATTACTGAATGGGGTAAGGATGCATTTACCCAATCTTTCAAGCTCATCTCTCCGATAAACATATCATCTGTGGGCCTTTTTCTTGTGAAAGTTTCCATGAGCAAAATGCCGAAACTATACATGTCACCACTTGTAGAAACAATTCCTTGCGATCCATACTCTACAAGTAACATTAGAACACATCATATGTGGCAATATTTAGCAAGAAAATTCTAAGAAAAAGAAGATCATTGATTACTATTCTAACAAAAAAATAAAAAGTTGAGGTATCTATAGACGTGTATATAAGAGATATGCAAGTTTTAGTGGTATGCTTAAAAGTTACCTGGTGCCATATATCCAGTAGTAGCAAGAGTCATGGTCCACGTCATGGAATCTCCATGCCTAAGAGCTTCGCAATGCCAAAATCAGCTACATGGGCACTCATATCTTCATCTAATAAAACATTGCTCGGCTTCAGGTCACAATGAACAATAGAGGTGGAATAACCCTGATGAAGGTACCCAAAAGCCGACGCCACATCAATCACTATGTTTAACCTTTGTAAGATATTCAAAAAGTGATTGTTGGAATGCAACCATTTCTCTAAGCTCCCATTCGGCATGTATTCCAATACAAGGGCTTTGAAGTCCGTGTTGCTACAAATACTGATGATTTTTAGAAGATTTCGGTGACGGACATTCCTCAATACCTCGCATTCTGCATCAAAACTCTGAAATGCCCCATCTACTTGCAAGTTTAGAACTTTTATTGCAATATTCATCCCATCTGAGAGTTTTCCTTTGTATACTGACCCAAAGCTCCCTTCACCAAGTAAGTTGTTTAAACTGAACCCGTCTGTTGCTTGTATGAGTTCTTGCTCAGAAATTCTTCTCCATTGCGCTAGAGGTGACAATTCTGCGTTGGCCGGAGTACTTTTGGCATTCCTTTTGCCGCATCGTGTCCAAACTAAAACAAGGACCAGTGCAAGAATTGTCAAGCCAATTGTTGGTAGTATAAACTTCAACATATGCTTTGATGTGGTCTTTTGCGCTTGAGTATCGCAAGGGGGAAGTTGGAGTCGGGTAGCACCACAAAGTGCATCATTTGACATAAACGATGCACTTGAGAAGTTTACGAATGGTCCTCCCATTGGAACTTCTCCTCGGAGTTTATTGAATGACACATTTAGATACTTGAGATATGAAAGTGCTTCTAAGGACTTGGGAATCTCTCGGACAAACTGTTATTGGAAAGTTCCAAGACCACCAAGCTTACCAGTTCCCCAAAAGATTCAGGAATTGTGCCTTCTAATTGATTGCCCGCTAAATAGAGATCGGCTAGATCTTTGAGGCCACCGATTGTCACTGGAATGCCACCCGATAGTTGATTTGTTGATAAATCCAGCTGTGTCAGAACCTTCATATTTCCAACTTTTACCGAAATAGAGCCAGTTAGAGAATTTGATGACAATTTGATCTTTAGGAGGTCTGTAAGGCTCCATAAGCTCAAAGGAACCGTAGAACTTAATTGATTATTGCCCAAATAGAGACCTCTGAGCAAGGTCAGATTATTTATGCATGTGGGGATGTGTCCATTAAGCTTATTCCCATCAAATCCAACAGAAAGAAGCTCGCTAAATGACAAAGACCTGAAGGGATGGGACCTTCAAGTCTATTATCATCAAGGCCCAACAGTTGCAACATGCGCAATCTTCCTATTGTACTTGGAATAGGTCCTACCAGTTCATTTCTCTGTAGGATTAAACTAACCAAGCTGCTTAAATTTCCGACACTGTTTGGAATGTTACCCGTAATGTTGCACGTAGAGAGCCAAAGTTTTTCAAGAGAGCTAGACAGGTTTCCAATAGAATTGGGAAGGATGATATTCAAGGGATTTTCTGACAGAATTACTGTTCTAAGATCCTTGCAATTTGACAAATAAGAGAAAAGGCTTACTTCTGAAGATTCAATTGTCAATTTGTTGGATCCCAAGTTAAGCCATTGTAGGAGCCTTAAGTTCCCCAATGTTTTTGGAATTGAGCCTGAGAATGAGTTGATACCCAAATCTAGGTCAGTGAGCTGCGAAGCATTAGATATAGAGCTCGGAATTGTGCCAGTTAGTTCATTCCGAAACAAGAAAAAGCCGCTGAACATTTGGAACGAAGAGGCCTATGTTTGATGGAAGATGGCCTGAGAGCTTATTCAAAGTCAAATCAATTATTCTTATTGTTGTGATATTGAAGATCTAAAATGGAATTGCTCCATCAAAGTTGTTCCTTCCCATGTTGAGTACCTTTAGGTTTCGTAGATTACCGACTTCACTTGGTATTTCACCTGTCATATTATGAAAGATTATGCTATATAACTGAAGAAAATAATGCCTTTCAGTAATCATCAGAATTGAAAAATGATAATCATGCCACTCTTTTTATCTATTCTCTGTCATAAAAGATTTTCAAGTATAATTTGTTCATGTTCAAAGGGCTTCTATTTTTCAAAAGTTGTTAAAGAAAAGGATTATATTAGTAATGCCAACTCGCATGCATCCATATAGCTAGCTAGGAGACTTTCTGGTCAGTGTCTATTGATTTAGAAAATGATGGTGAAGCCAACGTGGTTGATTTTATAGTGTAGACTAGCAGTTATAATCAGGAATCCAATATGTATACATTGCTTTGAAGTTTTAGACATGGGATACACGTACATAGATAGAGAACACCTTCTTGTTGATGTATTGACATACCTTCAAAGTGGTTGTCAGATAGATATAAGATCGTAAGCATGGTTAAGTTTCCGATTTCTAGAGGCACTCTTCCTGTTAAACCATCAGCCCAGAAGTTTAAAGCAATGGGAACTGGTTTACCAAATGTTGAACAGTGTGAAAGAGTTTACTATATATATGATCGAGCATATGGTTATGCTATATAACTATTTGTGCTCGAACAAAGCAGAAGAGAGTTTACTATATATGATACTCGATCATAAGATACTTTAAACTAGTTTGGGAGTTTTCCATAAATATCGAATTTTGCTAATTAATAGACTAAAAGAAGACTTAAACTGAGAATAATAGGATAACCATACCTTCAAAGCTGTTGTTGCTAAGGGCCATATCTATGAGCATTCCTAAGTTCCCGATTTCTAGAGGCAGTCTTCCTGTGAAATAAGCAGGCGATAACGGTGAATGTCATAGCTATTTGTATTTGAACAAGGTGGAAAGGATCGAGTTCGCCATATAACCAACTATAAGACACTTTAAACGTCTATTGCAAATAGAAAGATGATTGAAGACATCCATTGGGAGTTCGCGATGTGTATCGTAGTTTGCTGATAGACTAAAAGAATAATCAACTTACTGACTAAGAAGATTACTAAACTAACCTTCAAAGTTGTTCAAGTCAAGGTATATGGCTCTAAGCGCGGTTAAGTTTTCGATTTCCGTAGGGAGTCTTCCCGTGAGTTTATTGGACCATAGAGATAAGTATTGCAGCTGTTTGCACTGGAACAAGCTTGAAGGGAGTCCACCATCTAACTGATTTTTAGACACTTTAAGGTCTTGTAAGTTGGGAAGATGATCAAACATATTCTTTGGGAGTTCGCCAGACATCTCATTATCGCGGAGGTCAATGGTTTGTATCGAAGGCATGTTATAGCTAATAGATGGAATTGGACCCGAAAGCATGTTCTCTGCGAGATCAATTTCTTGCAAGCGAGGGAGGTTGAAAAATGAGGAAGTAACTGATCCAGAAAACGCGTTGTAGCTAAGAAAAAGTAGATACAATGAAGTCAGGTTTGACAGGGATGATGGTATAGTACCGGTGAAATGGTTATTTGCTAGATTCAAATATTCAAGTCTGGATAATAATCCCATGCCGGATGGTATTTCTCCATCTAAGTTATTGAATCTGAAGTATAAGATTCTCAACCGGTAAAGATGAGCCAACTCGATGGGTATTGAACCATGAAAACTGTTGTTTGAGATTGCTAAGGTAACAAGAAATGAAAAGTTTCCCAGGTGTGGGGGAATGGTTCCAACAAGGCCCATGAAAGAAAGGTCTAAGACAGTGACTCGGTGATGGCTAAAGCCACAAGTGACGCCGACCCAATCACAAACGGAGACATTGGTGGACCAGTTATTTGCCAAAATACTGTGAGGGTCATAAGAAATTCAAGCCTTCAAGGCAAGAAGAGCATCTCGATCTGTGGTAATATTGGGTGGAATTTTTGCGTTAGCTACGCTAGGAAGATAATGCTGGACCCAAAGTAGTGTCATAGAAAGAAGGATACGGCAACAAGGATTAAAAGCCATCAGCAGGGTATGTAGGTTGAGATGTTGAGGTAAGTGTGGCACTGAAGGAAGGACATACAAGTGAGACTGACATAAGTGGAGATCTCGAAATTCGGCTATTTATAGGAAAAACACGACGTGATACACAGTGGTGAAACAAGTTTTAAGGGATATGAAAAGGGTAGAAGAAGAAGACTTTTAAGTCCTCGTGCATCACGTGTAGTAAAGTAATATCAGCTTCATTAGAAGAAGACTTTTAAGTCCTCGTAGTGTCCATCACGTTTAGTGAATTCAAAGTTGGTGATGAAAGAAAACAAGAAAATTTCACACTATTTTCAATGGAATCCTTGGAATACACAAATTGAAGTGGATCCGCGAGATTAATTAATATTAAGATTACCCAATATTCTTTACCAAATGTTGGATAAGAAAATTTTTACAATTGACTTGACCAAGATTTGAGTCTTCACCAGCAATCACACCTCCACCGAAAAATAGTTCGTCAAAGTAAAAAATTACATTTTGAAATATTTTATGATCTGTTATTTATTTTGTAGCTTATATCGTAAATTATTAAACTTGACATGTGATAACTTAGTATCTATTTGTTTGCTTGTAGAATAAATTTTATAATTATTTTACTTGTTTTCAGGTATTTGGTAAGCACCTGGAAATGATGTCAAAGTAAAAAGTTTTCTAATCAACTGTAAAAGCTCTATTATTTTTTCTAAACCTTTTTTTTTTTTGGGGGGGGGGAATCATAGTATGCCCTTTATGTACGGGCAAAAATCAACAAGCCACCCTCAAGTTTCTATATGTTTTATCTATCCCATATGTTTTAAAATAATCAATCCTAGCATTCCGTTTGATTTGGCTGTTAAACCACATATAAAATGATCGAAATGCCCCTCTACGATAAAATTGTTAAAAAAAATAAAAAATAATATATATGAATAGGAAGTAATGTTTTTTAATATATGAATAGGAAGAATTTTTTTAAATAACTTTCCGTATGACTTAACGACCAAATCAAACAAAAAACTAGGATTGATTGCTTTTGAAACATATGAGGTTTAATAAAAACATTTTGAAACTTGAGAGGGGCTAATTAATTTTTGCCCAAAGATATGGTAATGGGGCATACTATGATGTTTCCACATTTTTTTTCTCTTGACTTTTTAGGTCTGTGCGAACTCCCTCTCTCTGACCCCAATCTCTTGCACAATTCCCTCTTGGTATAATAATTGAATGTTTCACTTGCTTTCTCAAATGACAATTAATGTCATAATTTGTCTAATTTTGTACATGTTGAAAAGATCAAACTCAGAAAAGTCAAAATCAAACTTCACAAACGTAGAAAATCAAACTCGAAGAAAATGTTTAACACTACAGATCTCATATGAGTTTTTGATTGAAGAATTTTTTGAATTTGAATGATGCATATGATTATTTTATATTGTCTTCAATTAGGTTTTTACGGAATTTTGCTTTTTTGTAGATCCTAATTATTTAATCTATAGCAAGTATTAACTTTTTTTTATACAAATACGTAAATCACAAGCGTGTCAAACATCACAAACTATTTTTAGGAAACCATTTTAAAAAAAATAACCAAACACTGAAAAAGAATTTTGTTTCCTAAAAATGTTTCAATGAAAATGACCCAAAATAATAGTTTCACAAGCAAACAGTGTCTTAAACTAGTAATAAGTTTGCATTTTTTTTTCCAATTTAAGATCTCATCATAAAAATAGGGACACATGTCAAATGATATTATGGTTTGTGAAGTACAAACTTATTAATAGTTTAGGATATAATTTGTGAAATTTGATAATTTGAGGTATCATCAATTACAAAACGCATAGTAATTAGAGGGTGGAAAACTTCTTTATACCATACGGCACGGCTCAACAAAAGAATATGGATCGGTACCAAACACCATGTTGGAGATGTCGGTGGGACCAAGCAATCGAGTTTGGTGGAGATTAAAAAATAAAAAGAATATGGATCGGTACCAAACACCGTGTTGGAGATGTCGGTGGGACCAAGCAATCGAGTTTGGTTGTAAATGGAAGTAGATCCAATTCGTTCTAGATCTGACAGTTGATAATTTATGATAGCCTGAGTGGGCCGACTCTAGTCGCCCATTGGATGTCACAGAAGGTTAATTACATAATCGTGGGAAATGAGATATATATTATTTGTAGGCATCCTGAAAAGAAATAATTCAAAATGCATTGAAAAATTGAAGATTCAAACTGTTCATTCGAAGTGCCTCTCTGATTATTTGAACGATCGTAGCGATAGACCAATACTCTAATGGGCAGAGAAAAACTGCGATTACTATTAAATTGTGAGAATATTTGTAAAATCTATTAATAAATCAGAATGGGTATATTCGACTTATATAGGTAGCGTTTTGTTTAAAGAAAACTGTATATGAAATAGCAGGGTTCTCCTTTGGTATGGTTTATATCAGGTAGTGAGGGGTTTAATAGGTGTTGAGATTCAAAAGTTGGGCCTGTCTTGCCTCATCCAAGTATGAATGAAGGTTTTGGGTGTGGGATCCTTGAATCTGTCCCATTTCTGATCTTTTGGCATCATTAAGAAGCTGGGAGTCGAGTTGTTTGAACCATTTGTTTCGGTCCAATAGTTTTGAGAAGAAAGGTGATACTAAGGTTGAATCAATTGTAATTAAGGATGTGCACTGGAACGGATAGAACCGGAATAGGCCGTTTCGGTTCCAATACCCACCGAAACCATAATTTTTATTCCGGGGAATCGGAATGGAACCGGAATCCAGAAATTCCATTCCTTATCTGGGTGCAACAATCTACCACATATGTCACAGAACCTTACTCTGGGTAAAGCAAGGCGATTGCAAGCTTCCCTTGTGTTTTGCTATATATTTCAAAGGTCTCCTACCCATCAGAAATATGGACACGGAATTGTTAAAACTTTCTAATATTGAAAGTTATAAGATTTGTCTATATTCAAATCCAGAAGACACTGTAAATGAAGTCAAAGTAAGAAACGAGTACACCCTATTCTCTTTTTTAATCCAATCTTCGCAGCAAGTATTCAACTTGAACTTGCTTTGTCAGAGGCATGATCGCCTCCCCAAAGAGATTGGCAACAAAACTTGGCTTGAATTTTTATACAGGATCAGCCATGACTTCCTCTTGGTTGATCATTAGATCTTGCCCAAATATTTTAGCCTTCATCTCTACTCTCTTCTTCACTGCTGCTTCCACTGCTTCATATGTTAGCAATTCCATGAGCCGGGTCCTGTCCTGCAAGCTGCGCATTTCCCCAGCAAACGGAAAAAGAAAATAACCAAGGAAAGAATGATTGAGGCAAAGCATCAGTTGACATGGCTAAGGGAGAGACACTACAGAAATAAAGACCTATAGCAGCGGCCGTAAACCGCCGCTATAGGTTCCAAAACCGCCTGCTATATCCTATAGCAGCGGTTTTTTAGCGGCGGTCGTGACCGCCGCTATATCACCGTCGGCACAGCCCTATAGCGGCGGTTGTGGAGCCGCTGGTGTATACGTTGGCTATATAGCGGCGGTCACACAGCGGTGGTCTGACCGCCGCTATAAGCCAACTTTTTGCCGCGGACGATCTGTAGCGGCGGCCAGGTGACCGCCGCTACAAGTTTTTAGCAGCGGTCTGATATAGGGTTATAGCGGCGGTTAGGTGACCGCCGCTATAACCCTTATCCGTTGGTTTCACCTATAACGGCGGTCACTGACCGCCGCTATAGGTGTGCTTTTTTTTTTTTCTTTTTTTTTTTATATTTTCCACCATACAAATTTGATTATAGATTTTAATTGATTAATGCAAACAAAGAAAAATGTAATAAAACAAAATATAATTATAAGTCTTACAAGTTTTATCAAACAAAAATAAGGACATTTTCTCAATAGTCTAAAAACTAACAAGTCATGACATTTAACAACAAATAACTATAAATTTAATCCTCTCCACCTTCAGCACCATCTGCTCCTACACTTTCTGCATCATCGGCATTGTCTGCTATTGCAATATTGAAAAATTAACAAACAGTAATGACATGAACAAAGATAAAAGAGCTTAGTACACACTTAAAATTAAATTAATGGCAGTATTCATTTATGTTAGTATCTTACCAGCACTCGTTTTCCGACTTGCATGAGATGATCTATGAATTGCTGGTGAAACGTGATTGTTATTGGCAACATTTTGGTATTGACGTTGCTCCTACAACAGTTAAACAAACATTAATTAACTACGAAATATACATAAATAGAATCAATAGTAATATGTGAGGATAAGTAAATAAAACTTTTACCCAAGCTTGTGCCATCATTTGTATTGTAGATTTAAGCGATGCTACTTCAGACTCCAACGTCTGAACTCTATTTTCCATATATACCGCTCTCTCGTTACTAGAGGATGTAGGCTAACTGGATCTTACGTTGGTGTTGGCAGGATGAGATGAAGGAGTTGGTCCTAATCCAACGCCGCGAATGCGACCATGTCGTTCTGGACCAATCACTTGTGCATATTGGTCAGATGGTGACCAACCGATGCTGCCATCCACTCTAAATTCTCAAAGTTTGTGAACTTCCTGAATCGTTCAGTCCAATCTCCTCCATTCGCCTCTGAGAGAATACAACATACAATTAAATTTTGAATTAATATTCGCACATTCAAATCAAAATTGATGTAATAGTGACATACTATTTTCTCTGCTACGTCCGGATTTATTGGAGATCCGTCAGAACGTATATGGACGGCTTTATATAAATCCGCTCGATTGATTGGAACTTGTTTCTCTTTTTCCTGCATCACAAACACGAATTCGTGATGAAATTGTAAATTACAAATAAGAATGGTAATGATAAGTACTATACCATTAAACAAACTAATGAAGTACTACATACCAATTCGTGAGCATAACGTGCGAAGCTCTTTGATCCTGCAGTGTGGACCGTCGTTTGGAGCGATCTATTTTGTTTTCCGGCATGACTTCGATGCTACATTAACATCAAGACATTTAAAATTAATAAGTTATATTCATAAAAACTATAATACAAATAAATAATGTCATACCCGTCCTGCATCAGAATACCAAAAATCGACTAATTTGCAAAATTGCTCCAAATTAACGTCTGTTGGAGCATTATTTTTCACATACTGAGGCGTAAAGGCCTCATCAAAAAATTTTGCTTTAAACTACACTTGTAGTTCCTCCATTTCTCTCCTAAATCTTTGAGGAACCAGCTCTTGACAATATCCCCTAATGGAGGCTCGGGGATTGTAAATCGTTTCTGCAAAATATACCCCAAGAGTTAGGTGCGTCAATTATTAAATTTATACAGTTGAATAACAATTGTTACGAATAACCAAAATTATACCGTCATGAGGCTCCAACAGTCCTCTTTTATTGACAATGAGACTTTACGCCAATCCGCCGCATCTAGGGGGATTTGATTCGCAACACGGGCAACACAACCAGTGAATTTGTTAAATATTCCCCCTTCATTACCCAATGGCTGCCCATTGCCATTGAATTGTACTGGAATCAATTCGTCTTCCTTCAGATTCCAGACGTCCGTCATCCGCGTGCCGCCACGCACTTTCCGGACTCCAGTACCACCTGCACATTTAGCATGTGAAACTAAATTGACTAACATATTAAACTTAGATTATCTCTATTGTGGTTATGAACATACCAATTATTTCGTTATCGTTCAAAGATTGATCATAATCGAACGATGGCATCGTAGCCTGTTCTGAAGGATGCGTAGGTGGCTGTGACGGCGTTGCTTCTTGTGATGCCGTTGCTTCTTGCGATGGTGGCACAGGTGGCTGTGATGAAGAAGATATAGTCCTGAATCTCTTCCTCGTCATTGTACCTATACAATATTTAAACATGCATAAAAGTGATTTCAATGTAAAATTCAACAATACAAAACATTTCCTTAAACAAAACAACGCCAATAAAACGGATATATCGTAAGTTTTAGCATGTAAAAAAAAAACTAACAGAGAGATATTTGACATACCATAGGAAATTCCTGAGGTATATCTAGTGTTGTTCCTTCCACCTCATTTCTAAACCACGTCAAATCATCTTGTACATTCTCGAGATTTGCTCAACGTTGAAATTGTAAGGTTCATTTTCACAGTAGTCATCTATGTCGTCATCATTACCAGCATCAAATACATCTCTTGGTTTGGTCTTGACAACTACTTCCCAATTTGGATGTCTTTCATCTGCTACATAGTATACTTGAGATGCTTGTGGTGCCAAAATGAATGGATCATCGCTTAATCGATCTCCAGTATGCACTAAACGCGAAAAATTAACAAGTTCGAATCCAAACTCATCAACTTTATATCCCCTACCAATAGCTGTGTCAACCCAATCACATTTGAATAGTACAAAACATTCTTCATCAAAATAGTTTAACTCAATGATACTTTAATTCGCCCGTAATATGTGGTGCCCCCTTCAACAGTCACACATACTCCACTATTTTGAGTTGTTCTGCCTATTTCATTGTCTTTTGTACGAAATTTCACACCATTATGTACATATCGGCTAAATGATCTAGCTTCGGGGTTTGGACCTTTAGCAAGCCATCGAACTCTATTTGGAAGTTAATGCTTCATCGTCTTGTCCATATTTTGAACCTATTTTCCTCGAACAACAACTCAAGATTAAAACTAATTGTAAGTTTAAAGTAATCAGCCAATACAAAACATTTTAAACATAACACATACATAGTTTCGAAACCAGTCACAAAATTCATCCCTATGCATCTTATCGATGACATAATCTGTTGGTCGACTACTACGGTTTCTTGCCTTCAATCGATCCTTATGCATTCTACACATGGACAACAACTAAAAAATTAATTTCATTCATCGTATAAACATGCTCAATGAAAGAGTTAAAAGTCTAACATCACTTACGTGCGAATTTGAATTAACTCATCGCAATTAAAAAGGATATATCGATGAGCCTGCATACATGTTTTCATATCAAGACGAACGAAAGATATTCCTCCCATAGTATCGTCTACATTTCTTGGTGATCTATTAAAGATCGTTGGGACTGATTCTAAATATCTTGAACAAAAAGTTAAGCATTCATCTGCTATATATCCTTCAGCAATAGAGCCTTCAGGTGTGGCCGTATTGCGAACATAAGATTTGAAATGGTGCATGCACCTACACCAACAATATTACACTTTATTAAATAAAACACGTGCAAAGAAACGTGATGTAACATATCTCTATAATTAATATTACCTTTCAATAGGATACATCCACCGAAGTTGAACCGGTCCACCCATCTTACATTCTGCAACTAGATGTACGACCAAGTGCACCATAACAGTAAAGAATGCAGGCGGAAATATCCTTTCAAGTTGACACAATGTTATAGGAATTTGAGCCTCAAGTCGATCTAAGTCCTCTATTCGTAATGTTTTGGAACAAATTTCTCTAAAGAAACATGACAATGAGATCAAAGGAGAACAAACCATGCTTGGCAACGATCTTCGTATTGCAATAGGCATCAAATGCTGCATCAAGATGTGACAGTCATGACTCTTCAAACCTATGATATTACATTGTTGAAGCTTGACACAACGTGATATGTTCGAAGCAAAACCATCCGGCAATTTGACATTCTTTATCACTTTTAGAAGCATTCTTTCTCTTCGCGAGTCATTGAGTAGCAAGCACCAGGCAAATGCACCTTTCCTGCATCAGTGATCTTTGGATGGAGATCATGTCTTATTCCCATGCTTTGTAAGTCAAGACGTGCCTTATAGTTATCTTTTGTCTTCCCGTCCACATCTAACAATGTACCAATGATATTGTCCACTACGTTTTTCTCTATATGCATCACATCTAGATTATGGCGTAACATATTATCCTTCCAATAAGGCAATGTAAAGAAAATACTTTGCTTCTTCCATACACTTGACTCAAAATGTAAATTGCCCTGTAATTCCCTAAAATGTCATCACCGGTCATAAAATTGGGTGGTGGAGTCATTTCATAAGTACCGTCAAATGATCTTTGATCTCTTCTCCACCTATGATTTAATGGTAAGAACCGTCTATGCCCCATGTAGCAAAATTTTCTACCATTATCCAACCACCGTGACCAAGTCTGATACATACAACATGGACATGCAAGACGTCCCTTTGTACTCCATCCAGAGAGGTCACCATATGCAGGAAAATCGTTAATTGTCCACATCAATGCCGCACGCATCTTAAACATATCTTTCGAAGCAATGTCATAAGTATCTAATCCAACATCCCACAACTCTTTTAACTCCAATATCAATGGCTCTAGATATACATCTATCTTGAAAGAAGGAGATTTCGGTCCAGGAATAAGTAATGACAACATTAAAGATGAACGTTTCATGCACATCCAAGGAGGCAAGTTATATGGTACTAATATCACTGGCCATGTGCTATGACTAGTGCTCATGTTTCCAAAAGGATTAAACCCATCCGCTGCTAACCCAAGCCTAACATTACGAGGATCAGAAGCAAAATCAGCATACTGTGCATCAAATGCCTTCCAAGCTTGACCATCAGCCGGATGCCTTAACAACCCATCATTTACACGTCCATCGTGATGCCATTTCATATGAGAAGCAGTTTTTGAGGACATGAATAATCTCTGCAAGCGCTGCTTTAAAGGAAACCACCGCAAAACTTTCGCCGGTTTTTTCTTGGATCTCTTGGATGATCCACCTTCATTCTGTGACAAAATATTTCCCTCCCCATTGCCCTTCCATTTTGATGCTCCGCACTTTGAACAAACTTCTAACTTCTCATTCTCATTCCAAAACAACATACAACCGTTTGGACAAACAGGAATCTTTTCATATCCAAGTCCTAACCCTTTCATGTATTTTTTAGCTTCATAAGTGTCCTTGGCAATTTAGCACCCGCAGGGAGCATATCACCCAGTGTTTGGAGTAACCACGTAAAAGAGGTATTACTCCAACCTCCCATGCACTTCAAATGTATAACTGTACAACAGCAGTTAACTTACTAAATTTTGTGCACCCTTCATACAAAGGATCGTCTGCATCTTTAAGCATGTCATAAAACTTTGCAGTATTTTCAGTAGGAAGTGGTTCTCTTTGTTCTCGTACATTATGGGATTGTGTTTCCGGTACTAATGGAAATACCTCGTGTAATAGTTCATGCAGCCCAGATGAGGGTTCACACATTTGATTATCTACAACAGAAATAGAAGGATGACTAGATGCTGCCCTATCTCGCAATTCACCATGCGCAAACCAATAATCGTAACCCGGAGACATCCCATATTGGACCAAATGATCATGTACCGTACTGATGTTATACCTCTTGTAATTGACGCACTTTACACAAGGGCAACAAATTCTCCATCACTACCCATACTCTTAGATGCAAAACCCAGAAACTCATTGACTCCCAACACATATTCTCTTGTCCCGCGTTTCTTTTTCATCCAACTCTTGTCCATGAGCGACAGTAATAACTATATGAAATGCAACAAAAAAGATTATGCATCATTTTAATGTTCATCACATTTTATCAAGACTTTTTCAATAAAACTAACATAAATTAATAAAACAACACAAACATAACGAACATCATATAACAATTACCCCTCCAATCTCCAATAAACTAACAAGAACTCAGCGTTAATAATAGTTAGCCCTACCCTCCGCTCACAGACATCCAACTAGCTCTGCCTCCGCCTTCCAATAAAATCCACAAACTCAATCTCAAAAAAAAAAGGAAAAAAGAACAAACAATAGTAATTGATGAAGAGATTCAAAATACCACTGACCTGTGAAAGAGTAATATGTTATCGGCAAGTCACCTAGTGTCCCTCAATCACAGTGAGAAAACCACTGTAGTTGAGACTATTGAGTTCAACTGTCAAAGAAATTTAAAAATAGATTTTTAATAAAGATACCTGGTCCAAAAAAACATAGTAAACACAGCGGACTTTTGGACATCAATAAATTCAAACCAATTCATATATTTTCACAATCACAAAATATTTTCAGCAACCAATTCATACAAAACAAAAGATATATTTTCAGATTTTTGCATATTTTCAATTCATACAAAATATAATTTTAATAAATTCAAATATTTCAATTCATATATTTCCAATGAATTCATACAAAACAAAATATATATTTTCAGCAATCAATTCATACAAACCAATTCATATATTTTCAGTATAATTCTCAGCAACCAATTATACAAACTATGCATAATTTTCAGGAATAAATTCAAATATTTCAATTCATATATTTCCAATTCATACAAAACAAAAAATATATTTTCAGCAATCAATTCATACAAACCAATTCATATATTTTCAACAATAAATTCATACATTATAATTCATATATTTTCAGCAACAATTAATACATATTTTCAGCAACCAATTCATACAAACCTTATATATTTTCAGAATAAATTCAAATATTCCAATTCATATATTTCAGCAATGAATTCATACAAAACAGAAGATGTATTTTCAGCAATCAATTCATACAAACCAATTCATATAAACAATCAACATAATTCATTCAGTACATTTTTCAATTCATACAAACCCATAATTTTCAGATTTCAATTCATCATATTTTCAGCATTTTACCAATTTACATATATTTTCAGCAACCAATTCATACAAACCAATGCATATATTTTCAGGAATAAATTCAAAATTCCAATTCATATATTTCTATAATTCATACCTAATTTTTCAGCAACCAATTCATAAAACCAATTCATATATTTTCAACAATAAATTTACATAATTCATTCAACAAAACAAATATAATTTTATATAGTCGCAACCAATTCATACATTTCAATTTCAAAATAAAAATATTTCAATGCATATAATTCAGGATAATTCCAAAACAAAAAATTTGGCTTGAAGTGAAACCAAAAAAATTTCTGAAACAATGAAATTCGCCATTAAAATTGAACACGGCTGGGGGTGGGCTGAAAACTCACGTGCAAAGAGGGTGGCCGGTGGGGGGTGGGTTGACACTCACGGAGGGGGCGCAGGGGGGCCTGAAAATCGTGGAGGAGGAGGGGGGTGATGAAATTTTCGGAGGGGGCCGGGGAGGGGCAGAAATCACGAGATGGGGGGGGAGGGTGGGAGGTGAAATCGCGTGAGGGGGCTGTTGAAATCGAGAGAGGGGGCGCGGGGGGAGGGCATGCAGCGACGGTGGTGATTTGGGGGGGCGGGGGGCACTGTTGAAATGCCGAACAGGGAGGGAGGGAAATTCTGAAATCGCGCAGGGGGGAAGAAGAAGGGGGAAGAAGAAAGGGGGGGCACGGGATGGGAAAAAAATTTGCCCTAAACGCGTGTTTCATTAAGTCTATAGCGGCGGTCACTGACCGCCGCTATAGACTTAAGTAGCTGCGGTTTTAAGGAAACCGCAGCTACATGTCATCTATAGGGGCGGTCGATGACCGCTGCTATATCAAACGCTGCTACTTTGGTCTATAGCGGCGGTTGTTGACCGCCGCTATAGAGACCGCCGCTAGATGTTTATTTTTTGGTTGCGTTTGAGATAAACCGCCGGTATATAGGTATATGGCGGTTTTGTGACCGCCGCTAAAAGGACCGCCGCTGTAGTAAGTGAGAGGAGTCGTGGTAGGGAGGGTGGGGGGCACGGCTTGGGCTCACGGCAAGGAGATTGTGAGAAATGGGGGGGTGAGGGCTGGAACGAAATTAGGTCTTTCAAATGACCTAATTTCATTAGGTCAAGTGACCTAGGTCGACCCAGGTCACTACTTTATTATTATTATTTTTTTAAACAGGGCTCAAAACAGTGCTGTTTTGAACCTTGGATTTTTTTTTAAAAAAAAAAATACTAGAACTTGAAATTTCGGCATTTCCACCAGAATTTTCGATTCCAGTTTTTCCCTAAAATAGGATTCGGTTCCGATACCGGAAATGGTGGGATCTGATACCGGAACTGGATGTTTCAGTTTGAACCGGAACAAATGACCACCCTTAATTGTAATGCTGTTCAGATGAGCTTTTTGCTGTCAAAATGTAAAAAGCTACCAAAGATTTGAACCAAATAAGTCTAATGTTATACTTTTTTGTTTATGCAAAATAAATTCCTAAGCGATTTTGGCCATCAGTCCTTTCCACCTCCGAGCAATGTCGAATTTTACTATATCTGACGCCGTCACATCTTTATATATATATATATATTTGATCAAAACTACTGCTAACTTTATTGGAAAAACCAAAAAACAAAACTATGGGGATTATTCCCAATATAGATCCAAGCAAGATCAGGTAAGTGCTCATGAACATCGGGGTGGCCTCTAGACATGATCTTAGAGGCAGCCCATCAAGCAAGGTGGTGCTCTTCATCATTAGCGTTGCGACTAACAAAAAAGAAAACACAAGACTCAAAAGAATTAATGCGATTAGCCATATCAGCAATAAGACTATGGCTCCTCCAATTCAATCATCTTTATATCTGAACCAAAGTAATCATGTTCGATATAAACACAGGTTTACTGAACCGGAGTTGATGAGATGAAGTTTTCTGAAACAGTGGAGATGTCTCATTCCATAGATCACTAGAAACCGTTTTCCTTGGTTCATAGTCCATGTTTTGGCAAGTATTTCGAGAATTCTACGTTTTCTTTCCAGCACATCACTCTAAATATTTATCAATTTTATAAATTTGCTCTAATAGGTATTTTTTATTTTTCATCATTTGCACGCCAATGGATGAATTTAAAGCAAGTTTTTAGTTCGAATGATTGGTTAGCTCAGGTTAATGAAATGAACGGTAGCTCCCAAATGATCATGTGCTGGATATGAAAAAGGTACTCGATGCAATATAACTCGCCAAATTGAATTCAGGCTTATCTTTCAATCATGGTTTCACATATTCCTTTTTCTACCTCAAAGCAGTAACTGAAGGGAAAAGTTTCCTGTAGACAATTGCAGGTAGAAGAAAGGGATACGGGTGTGTATAATTTTGAGAACTTCTCAAAATGTGTGGCATGGCTGTAATTGAAGTCAAGCATGTTCCATCGAAGTTGCATCTAGTTCAATCATCATATTATTTGTTCCATAATTTTTTTGGCATAAATTTTTCTTCTATGTAATGAATGAGGAAAAAAATAATTTTCTATGTGATTGAAATTCTCCTGATAATTATAACCCTCGATAATTTGTGTGAGCCTTTCATGTAGTAGTGAATGCTTCTCGATCTTTAATTTGAACTGATGTTTGTCAGGTCTGGTTCCCCTGGTATGGAAGATATTGAAGCTTTTTCAGCAACCTATAGAGCACGTTATGGATGAAGCAAAGCTTAACAAAACTGTACCTGAGAATTCCCGCTTGTATGCATTCCATTACTATAGGAGAGCCTAGGAGGAAAGTACTGGCACAGGGTGTGACACTGACTATATGACATGGAGCCTAATAATGACGTAAAGGGATGAGCTGCATATATATTTTAGGGCTATTTCTTTTTCTTTTCCTTGTGTTTTCTTTCAATTTCGAGTCCAATAAGTTTTCGATGCAGTTGGCTTTTCTCATTTAAATAGCAGGATAATTTCGGTATATTACCCTTAAGAAGTGATGCCTAAAGCTCTGGCAGCTGAAATTCAACACCGGTTATGTCAGCATTCTTTTGACCTTCGGGATCTGAAGCCACCTATTTCCTCTCAGGTGTCATCTCCTGGTGTTGAGAGGGTAGTTCGGATTCCACATGAGCTGGATCGTATGTGAAATATGTCAATCTAGAAGCAATTAGTGGTTCATTGTCAAAAAATGATTGTGTTTTCCGGCTTGTTTCTTTTGACATGGAAAGTAAATGTTGCACCTGGGGTTTAGCTGATGTGAGAGTAAATAGAGAAAAAGCAGGGAAAGGAACGCCGCTAAGCAAAAAGCAAAGGCAGTGGCGTCTGACCACACCATTAATTTGATTCCTTAAGTTTATAGTACGGGTGTTTTCTGAAATTTAATTGTTATTTTCTTGTCTTTTGTTATAGCTTTTTTCTCACTAAAAAATCGTGTGCCTTTCCATGAAATTCCGGAATTATAGAGCTGTAGCATTGAACATATATAAATCTATATAGTTAAAAAGTCATCGTTCTAAATATGCCATCTTCTGAATTATGATTTGCTGCATAGAATCACCAGAGAAGATAAAAGAAAGAAACCGAAAGAGATGTGACGGCCATGCCTTGAGGATGCCATATGCCTCAATGTTTGAAGTGGTTTTGACCTGGATCAACTTTTCCTCAAACGTGGAGCATTTTCTGGCCATCTCCTTGCTTTGTCCAAGGAAAGGTTAATTACATCAGAGCAAACTGATAACTTAGAGGTTCAAGAAACTAGAAAGCTTTTAGGATCTTGTTCTCCAAGTTTACACGGAGATGAAGCAGGGATGCGATGTTAAATGGTGGTTATTATGAGTACGACAGCTCTTGTTTCCAAATCCACATGGATGGGGCAAGTTCAGCTGCAATTTCTTCAATGGGACCTGTGGGAGCTATTCTGAAACTAGGCTATGAAAAAGACGAGCTTGTATTCCTTCCAACTTGCAGGAATTTGCATTCGACTTCATCATAGGAAATTTCAGTTTTTGCTAATTGTTTTTCTCCCCATGGATATTCTAATCTCAAATAGCAGTACCAGATAGCCACAAGCAAGTTGAGAGGTCAAGGCTCACCTATGAGTTGAAGACATTTGATTTGTGTTTCTAAATGATTTGAATAGTTAGTTATGGTAGCATATGTACTTTTACTTTGTCAATCACTATCGGATGTACGTATACATGTTCACCTCAAACTTTTGGGTAGCATGGTTGTTACCTTAACTGTTTCGGTCAGGTTGGGCCTTGCTACTTTGTGAATTGTGACACTAGTTCTGACAGTGGTTTGGACTGAACATGTGAGATTTACTATTCTTATGATTTTCAGTTTGGTTCCCTTTGATTTTGGGAAGGATCACGTTAAATTCTCAAACAAATAGTCTAATATCTTTTTGCAAGTCCTCAGAACTGCTGTCAATTGCCTAACTCTCGATTTGGTTGAAATATCTACAGGTCTGGGGTTTTAACATCTTCGTACCCGGAGACACCTGCATGCACCAACCAACATATGTTTCACAAGGTCTGTAAGAGCAAAGATCAAGAACAAAGGGTAAGAGATACAAATTCTACAAGGCTGTTTTCACCAGTCTCAAGACTGTTACATTATTTTGAAAGATATATATAAGGGATAAACTCATAGTTAGCCCCCTATGTTTGGGCAAAAATCAAGTTGCTACTCTTATTTTTCAATCCAACAATTTAATACCCATAACTTTCAAAACCTATCAATCTTCGCCCTCCGTCTAAATTAGACGTTAAATCAAACGGAAAAGTATAAAAAATGACCAAAATGCCCCTCCAAAATAAAATTACTAAAAAAATTCATTAAAAATAAAAAATGATATTTTTTAAAAAAATAATATTTTTAAATAAAACTATTAAAACTCTATTTTAATAATCTATTTATTTTAATTTATTTCTTAAATTTATATTATTTTAATTTATTTTTTAAAATTTAGCCTTGGAGGGGCATTTTGGTCATTTTGCACGATTTTCCGTCAGACTTAACGCCTAATTTAGACGGGAGGCGAAGATTGATAGGTTTTGAAAGTTATGGTCTCAAATTGTTGGATTGAAAAATAAGGGTAGCAACTTGATTTTTGCCCAAACATAAGGGGCTAATTATGAGTTTACCCCTATATATAAACATGAAAGAGCTTCCTGTAAACTAATATGAAGAATACACATAAGCTTCCTCCAATATCTTTTAAAAGTTTCAATTTGATCTTATTGAGCGCAGCTGAAACGCTTGCTATATCAATTCTTCGTTCAGGGGACTTTGCACGACAGCCCATAGCCAATCTCATAAGTGATGATATGCACTCCTTCACAGCATCAACATCTCTTTCGTTTCTCATCAAATTCGGATCAATTATGTCCATCACCGAATGGGGTAAAGATGCACCTACCCAATGTTTTAAGCTCATTTCTTCGATAAACATGTCATCTGTGGGTCTCTTTCTTGTGAAAGTTTCTATGAGCAAAATGCCAAAACTATACACCACCTCTTGTAGAAACAATTCCTTGCGATCCATACTGTACATGTAACATTTGACTCATCATATGTGGCAAAACATTCTAAGAAAAAGAAATATCATTGATTAATATTCTAACAAAAAATAAAAAGTAAAGGTATATATAAATGAGTAGATAAGAGATATGCAAGTTTGAGTGGTGCGCTTAAAAATTACCCGGTGCCAGATACCCAGTTGTAGCAAGAGTCAAGGTCCACATCATGGAATGTCCATCACCTAAGAGCTTCGCAATGCCAAAATCAGCTACATAGGCACTCATATCTTCATATAATAAAACATTGCTCGACTTCAATAGAAGTGGAATAACCATGATGAAGGTACTCTAGTGTCGATGCCACATCAATCACTATATTTAACCTTTGCAAGATATTCAAAAAGTGATTGTTGGAATGCAACCATTTCTCTAAGCTCCCATTCGGCATGTATTCCAATACAAGGGCTTTGAAGTCCGTGTTGCTACAAATACTAATGATTTTGAAAAGATTTCGGTGACGGACATTCCTCAATACCTCGCTTTCTACTTTAAAACTCCTAAATTCCCCTTCTACTTGCGAGTTTAGAACCTTTGTTGCAATATTCATCCCATCTGAGAGTGTTCCTTTGTATACTGACCCAAAGCTCCCTTCACCAAGTAAGTTGTTTAAACTGAACCCATTTGTTGCTTGTATGAGTTCTTGGTGAGAAATTCTTCTCCACTGCACTAGAGGTGACAATTTTGCGTCAACCAGAGTACTTTTGGCATTCCTTTTATTGCATCTTGTCCAAACTAAAACAAGGACCAGTGCAAGAATTGTCAAGCCAACTGTTGGCAGTATAAACTTCAGCATACGCTTTGATGTGGTTTTTTGAGCTTGAGTTTCACAAGCGGGAAGTTGGAGTCGGGTATCCCCATAAAGTGCATCATTTGACAAAAACAACGCAGCTGTGAAGTTTAAGAATGGTCTTCCCATAGGAACTTCTCCTTGGAGTCTATTGAAAGACACGTTTAGATATTTGAGGTATGAAAGTACTTCTAAGGACTTGGGAATCTCTTTGGACAAATTGTTATTGGAAAGTTCCAAGAACACCAAGCTTACCAGTTCCCTAAATGATTCAAGAATTGCTCCTTCTAATCAATTATGAACAACCTAATTTAGACCCAACTATGCGGAAAATATCTAGAAGGGGGTGAATAGGTTTTTAAAAAATTTCTACAACCCTCAAACAATGAACACAGAAATACAAAAACAATATTCAGCCTTTTAATAAAATTTGATCTATATGGCAATGAATGAAATTAATATTCAACATAACCCAATATATTCAGAAGCTTTTCAGATGGTCTCAGAAGTTTTCAAATGACAAGAAAACAAGCTGAACAACAGAACATGATACAAATACTTCTGCTGCAAAATACCTTTTGATGTTCCAATAATTTATTTCAAATTCTGCAATACACTATCAGATGACAGATTCTTCACAAGTATATCAGCAAAATATATACTATCTAAACACAACACGATGAGAGCAAAACACACTTCTTACCCAGATCTACCTTTTACCTTGAATCTCCTTATAACAAGAAAGACAATCCACTAATGATTGAGAATCTTGAACACTTAAACAAGAACGATTAGCAAATAACAAGATAGATCTAAAACAATGACAACAACACAAATTCAGTCATGATTGACACAAGAAATTGTTGACGGAGAGAAAATTCAAAGTAGAACATCTAAGAGGAAGAAAAACTCTTCGGGACCCAGTCCAACAAACGATTCACTAGAAATCCAATCTCGGTTACACAATGATCTATAAATTCAGCAACCCTTGCTAATTGAATATCAATCGCAACCTTACTCAAACGTCCAAAGTCTGAATCTACAACTTGTAGGAGAGAAGAACTCCTATCCTTATCGGTTTCTTGATTCTTCATAATGGAGCAACCTTCCTACTTGAACTTAAGTGATTGCGCCTTCAACACTGCTAGAACTCTAGCGACTTTCGAACTTCAGTAACTTTGAAGCTCTCTTGTTCAATCTAAGGATTGAATTTCATGATCAAACTGAGAGGATGAACAAAGATCTGATCTCCACGTTCAGATTACCACCCACTCTCAACAGTAATAAAAACAAAGGGTACAAGATCTAGAAAATGGTTTCTTGGAGGCTTTCTTAAATCTCTGCGAAATCTTCAATTAAAACATTCTGGTGTATATGCAAAAGGTTCAGAGAGGCTTTTATATGGTTAAGGGGATATTTCGAAGTCAAGGGATGTTGGGCATATTAAATGGGCGCACTTTCATTTAAAATATAATTTATGTTATTTCTCTACGCAGTAGACTACTTCGAACTCCCTTATCAAACTCTACACAGCCTTCACATAGTCAATAAAAATCCTAAATCTTCATCTCTTAAATCCCAAGAATGTTACATATAAAATTGTCACAAACCATGCCAAAACCTAATGGATCTAATAAATTATTTTCTAAAAAGAGACCGACTAGATCTTTGAGGCCACCAATTGTCATTAGGATACCACCTGATAGTTGATTTCTTGATAAATCAAGCCGTGTCAGAACCTTCATATTTCCAACTTTAACTGAAAGAGAGCCAATTAGAGAATTTGATGACAAGTCGATTTCCAAGAGGTTTGTAAGACTCCATAAGCTCAAAGGAACCGTAGAACTTAATTGATTATTGCCCAAGTAGAGATATCAAAGCATGGTTAGATTATTTATGCATATGGGAATGGGTCCAGGAAGCTTATTCCCACTCAACCCTAATGTATACAAACTCGTTAAATGACGAAAATCATCTGAAGGGATGGGACCTTCGAGTCTATTATCATCAAGGGCCAACATTTGCAACACATACAATCTTCCTATTGTACTTGGAATAGGTCCTACCAGTTCATTTCCCTATAGGAATAAGCTAATTGGGTTGCTTAAATTTCCAATACTAATTGGAATGTTGCCGTTAATGTTGCACGTAGAGAGCCAAATTTGTTCAAGAAAGCTAGAAAGGTTTCCAACAGAATTGGGAAGGATGCTATTTAGGGGATTTCCTGACAGAGCTACTACTCTAAGATGCTTGCAATTCGACAAATCAGAGAAAATGCTTACAGCTGTACATTCAACTGTCAATTTGTTATATCCCAGGTTAAGCCATTGTAGGAGCCTTAAGTTGCCCAGTTTTTTAGGAAAGAAGCCCGAGAATGAATTGTGAGCCAATTCTAGGTAATTGAGCTGTGAAGCATTAGATATAGAGCTTGGAATTGTTCCACTTAGTTCATTTCCCAATAGGAAAATCTTCTGAAGATTCAGAAGGAAGAGGCCTATGTTTGATGGAAGATGGCCTAAGAGCTTATTCGTAGTAAAATCAATGATTCTTATTGTTGTGATATTGAAGATGTCAAATGGAATTGCTCCATCAATGCTGTTCATTCCCATGTCGAGTACCTCTAGGTTTTGTAGATTATGGACTTCACTTGGTATTTCACCTGTCATATTATGAGAGGTTATTCTATATAACTGAAGAAAATAATAATGCCTTTTCATTAATCATCAGACTGGAAAGGTCATAATGAAGTCACTCTTTTATCTATTCTATGTCTGTTCAAGCTCTTTGGGCTTTTATTTTTCAAAAGTTGTGAGTGCAATCCAAAGGAAATTTTTTTTGAAGAAAAGGATTATATTAGTAATGCCAACTCGCATGCATCCATATAGGAGTCTTAAATTCATATAGATAGAGAACACCTTCTTCTTGAAGTATTGACATACCTTCAAAGTGATTTTCGGGAAGGTATAAACTTTTAGCCATGGTTAAGTTTCCGATTTCCAGAGGTACTCTTCCTGTGAAATCATCAATCCATAAGTTCATAACGATTAGTGAAGTAGGTATTTGTGCTCGAACAAAGCGAAAGAGAGTTTACTATATATATAATAGATCATAAGATACTTTAAACCAGTGGGAACATGATTGAAGACATCCATTGGGGCTTCACCACAAATATCAAATTTTGCTCATTAATAGACAAAAGGAAGACTTAAAATGAGAATAATCAGATAACCATACCTTCAAAGCTATTGTTGCAGAGGTTCATATCTGAAAAATCCGATTTAGACCCTAATAACACTTAGAGGGGGTGAATACGTGTTTTCCCTTTAATTAACAAATCAATAACAATTTTAAAACATATTCTAAAATTGTTCAGCCCAGATATGCATAATAATCAACTCAATCAACAAATAAGCAGCGGAAAATTAAAACAAACTTCAATCACACAAAGAGACAAGGATTTGGTGACGAAGTGGAAAACCTTTGAAATACCTACCATTTAAAGAAAAAACCACTCCGGGCTAGCAGCCACTGAATCCACTAAGAAGAAAACCTTACAAATAGTGATTCAGACACGGGCAACCCCAGTTGCTTGACTTTGACAACCCTGATGTAATAATCTAATCCTTCTTGCTTAGACCCGCTCCGTGCTGCATTCCCCTCAGACTTTTGAGGTTCTTCGTATGGATTCTTCACCGAACACTCTTGTTCTTCAGCACGCCTTCAACACCATGAAGGTTACAAAGATATTTGATAGAAGAATAGAGAAAAACTCATCAATCTTGAAGTATAAATCTCTTGGAGTTTTTCTCTCAAGGAAGGAGGCACAAGTATGCTCAATGGAGGCCTCAATAAAATTTCTAGTCGGCCTCCCACGAAACCTAGTAGGTTTTATAAGTTTTCACAAGGAAAGTCAAAAATTTAGTAATTTTTGAAATTCACCGGAATTCTCTCGAGCGCTGGTTGAGCACTTGTCAAACGCTTATGTTTCTATCTGAAATTATAACTAAATGAACGCTAG
Source organism: Morella rubra (assembly GCA_003952965.2). NCBI lineage: Eukaryota > Viridiplantae > Streptophyta > Magnoliopsida > Fagales > Myricaceae > Morella > Morella rubra. The sequence continues at coordinate 34,183,381 of CM025851.1, forward strand.
TTGAACGTGAACTTGAGGGCGCTCGAGCGTTTATTGAACGCTGATTGAACATGATGACTATGGAAAGACCATCAACTATAACTCTTGAACAAATGTGGGGACCAAAAACTACTCGATCACAACATATTTTAACACGGAATGATACCAACACAAAAATGCACTAACAGGTTCATATCTATGAGCATTCCTAAGTTCCCAATTTCTGGAGGTAGTCTTCTGTGAAATAAGCAGCCCATAACGGTATGTGTCACATCTATGTGTACTTGAACAAGGTGGAAGGGAGTTCCACATGTAACCAACTACAAGAGACTTTAAACTATTGCAAATATAAAGATGATTGAAGACATCCATCGGGAGTTCGCCATGGGTACTAAACTTTGCTGATACACTATAAGAATACCAAAATTATTGATTGAACTAACCTTCAAAGTTGTTGTATTCAAGGTATAAGTATGTAATCACGGTTAAGTTTCTGATTTCCTTAGGAACTCCTCTAGTGAGTTTATTGAACGCTAGAGATAAGTATTGTAGTTGTTTGCACTTGAACAAACTGGAAGGTAGTCCACCATCTAACTGATTATTATTATTATGTAAGTTGGGAAGATGGTCAAACATAGTCCTCGGGAGTCTGCCGGACAGCTCATTATCGTTGAGGTTAATGATTTGTATTGAAGGCATGTTATAGCTAATAGATGGGATTGGACCTGAAAGCATGTTCTTTGCAAGATAAATTTCTTGCAAGCGAGGGAGGTTGAAAAAGGAGGAAGGAACTGATCCAAAAAGCTGGTTGTAGCTAAGACCAGTTTTATACAATGAAGTCAGGTTTGACAGAGTTGACAGGATAGTACCTGTGAAATGGTTAAATGCTAGATCCAAATATTGAAGTTTGGATAACAATCCCATCCACGATGGTATTTCTCCATCAAAATTATTGAATGTAAAGAATAAGATTCTCAACCGGTAAAGATGAGCCAACTCGACGGGGATTGAACCATGAAAACTGTTGTTTAGGATTCTTAAGGCAACAAGAAATGAAAGGTTTCCCAGGTGCGGGGGAATGGTTCCAACAAGGCCCATAAAAGAAAGGTCCAACACAGTAACCCGATGATGGCTAGAGCCACAAGTGACACCAACCCAATTGCAAACAGAGATATTGGTGGACCAGTTTTTTGCTAAAATACTGTAAGGATCATAAGAAATTCAAGCCTTCAAGGCAAGAAGGGCATCTCGATCTGTGGTAATATTGGGCGGAGTTTTTGCGTCAGCTACGCTGGCAAGGTAATACTGGACCCAAAGTAGCGTTATAGAAAGGAGGATTCGGAAACAAGGACTGACAGCCATCAACAGGGTATGTGAGGTAAGTTAAGAAGTGAGACTAGATCTGAAATTCGAGGAAAAACACGACGTCCACAGTGGTGAAACAAGTTTGAAGTGATATGGAAAGGGCAGAGATTCAGGAAAAATACAGGCAAGGAAAATAATCTAGAGAAAAGAAGACACGTGGTGACCATCACGTTTAGTGAATCCAAAGTTGGTGATGAAAGATAACGTGGAATCCTTGGAATACACAACTTGAAGTTGATCCGCGAGAGATCCAATATTCTTTACCAAATGTTTGCATCCAACTTACAAAAAGAATTGTAAGACCCGTAGTATGCGACTTTTTCTTCTGGCCCAGATGAAATACTCGTCAGCCTGGTTGAACGCTATGACAGAGCGTAAAAGACGGGTTTGAGCACACAAAAATAGTTTTCGGGTCTTTATCCCAGACCATACGGCATGGCCCAACAGAAGAATACGGATCGCTACGAAACTCGGTCGGTGGAACCAAGCGAGTATGGTGGAGAAATCAGAAAGACCTTTGCTTGTAATCCTAATAAAGAATTCAGGCAGTTGATAATTTAAGACAACCTAGGGGCCGACTCTACGGTAGAGGGTGGACCGGATCTGGGATGTCCCGTTGTGGAGAGGAGAGGAGGTTGACGTGCTACACTCTTGGGTTACTTATTTGATTGAGGCTAGTACAAGTCGCTAAATGGAGAGGGGTGGGCCTCTGATCTGTAAGGTTGAGCTCGAAAGAGGTTCAGAGCTGAGAGATGTTGTTATTGCAGTACGGTCTGTTGGCAAAAGATTTAATTGCATTTTACCCCGCAGCGGCATTGGGGCTACGTGACTTGCGCAGAAAAAAGATTTGGGTTAAGGGAACTAAGGTCGTTTGGGATTACAAATAAACAAAGAACTTGAGTCATTTTCGGCCTGGCCCGCCGAAATTTAAGCATTACGAGCAGTTTGTCACATTTTTTTCTGCTGTTCCATTTGACTCTCTCAGAGGGCACGCTCGAAACTAGCTTCTCTGAGACTGTGATGGAGAGTCGAAGTGAAAGTGGGAGATCCTATTCTGTCTTATGTTGAGGACAATCGGGTTTCAAGTATGAATGAAGGTTTTGGGTGTGGGATCCCTGAATCTCTCCCATTTCTTGTCTTTTGGCATCATTAAGAAGCTGTAAGTCGAGTTGTTTGAACCATTTGTTTCGGTGCTAAAGTTTTGAGAATAAAAGTGATACCATGGTTAAATCAATTGTAATGCTGTTCAGATGAGCTTTCTGTTGTCAAAATGTAAAAATCTACCAAAGATCTGAACCCGGATAAGTCTAATATCATATTTTTCTGTTTATGCAAAATAAATTCTCAAGTGAATTCAGGCTTATCGGCTTTCAATAATGGGATCGATTCACATATGATCCGTTTTTGGACCTCACGGCTTTAACTGCAGAGAAAAGCTTCTTGTAGGCAATTGCAGGTAAAAGAAAGGGATATGGGTTTGTATAATTTTGAGAACTTCTTATTTATGCTTTTAGAGGGAGACATAAAAATCGAGTGGGCAATTTTTGAAAGTGATTCTCTGATTCATCCGTCCGATTCCGGATCTTCTGGACGCTTCTATTGAAGTCATTCGTAAAATGACATCCCCCAATGCATCCTGGAAATCTTTTTCACGTCAAGTTAATTCTATTGCGGATAGTTTGGCCAAGGGGGCAGTTGTTAGGTGCTTTATTGGGATTATTCCTCTTAATGTTTTACCGAATTCTTGTTTAAAGACTCGATGACTTTTGTAAGCCCGCTTGAGGTGATGCCTCAGTTTTTTATTTGAATGAATTTTCATTACTTAGAAAAAGAAAAAAATTAAAAAAGGAGAGACTTAATTCTGAAGAGGAGAAAAGAAGTCCTGGCTCAGATGCAGTAACCGGTGTCCTGGACATGGGATGCCTGAGGCTAATTATGAAGTAAACTAAAGGGAAGAGCTGTATATGTATTTCAGGGCTATTTCTTTTTCTTTTCCTTGTGTTTTCTTACAAAGTCAAGTCCAATAAGTTTTAGATGCACAATAATTTCGGTATATTATCCTTAAGAACTGATGCCTAAAGCTCTGGCAGTTGAAATTCAACACCGGTTATGTCAGCATTTTTTTGACCATTGGGTGTCATCGTTCCGAATATGTCCAAAATAATGAGTGACAAATTTTTCTATAATTTCACGCGTAGTAATGAACTTTCTTATTTCCAGCAAACACAAGGTCGGTAAGAGCAAAGATTGAGAACAGAGGGTAAGAAATACACAAATTCTACAAGGCTGTTTTCACCAGTCCCAAGACTGTTACATTATTTTGAAAGATACAAAGAGCTTCCAGTAAACCCATTTGATGAATATACACATCAGCTTCGTCCAATATCTTTTACAAGTTTCAATTTGATCTTATTGAGCGTGGCTGAAACCTTTACTATATTAGTTCTTTGTTCAGGGGACTCTGCACAACAGCCCATAGCCAATCCCATAAGTGATGATATGCACTCCTTCACAGCATCATCTTCTCTTTCGTTTCTCAACAAATTGGGATCCATTATGTCAATTATTGCATGGGGTAAGGATCCATCTACCCAATCTTTCAAGCTCATTTCTCCGATAAACATGTCATCTGTGGGCCTCCTTCTTGTGAAAGTTTCCATGAGCAAAATGCCGAAACTATACATGTCACCTTTTGAAGAAACAATTCCTTGCGATCCATACTCTATAAGTAACATTAGAACTCATCATACGTGGCAATATTTAGCAAGAAAATTTTAAGAAAAAGAAAACCATTGATTACTATTCTAACAAAAAATAAAAATTAGAGCAGTAGATAAGAGATATGCAAGTTTGAGTGGTATGCTCAAAAGTTACCCGGTGCCATATACCCAGTAGTGGCAAGAGTCATGGTCCACGTCATGGAATCTCCATCACCTAAGAGCTTCGCGATGCCAAAATCAGCTAGATGGGCAACCATATCTTCGTCTAATAAAACATTGCTCGGCTTCAGATCGCAATGAACAATAGAGGTGGAATAACCATGATGAAGGTACTCTAGTGCCGATGCCACATCAATCACTATATTTAACCTCTGTAAGATATTCAAAAAGTGATTGTTGGAATGCAACCATTTCTCTAAGCTCCCACGGGGCATGTATTCCAATACAAGGGCTTTGAAGTCCGTGTTGCTACAAATACTGATGATTTTGAGAAGATTTCGGTGACGGACATTCCTCAATACCTCGCATTCTGCATCAAAACTCTTAAATGCCCTCCTCTACTTGCAAGTTTAGAACCTTTGTTGCAATATTCATCCCATCTGAGAGTGTTCCTTTGTATACTGAACCAAAACTCCCTTCACCAAGTAAGTTGTTTAAACTGAACCCATCTGTTGCTTGTATGAGTTCTTGCTGAGAGATTCTTCTCCACTGTGCCAGAGGTGACAATTCTGCATCGACTAAGAGTACTTTTGGCATTTCTTTTGTCGCATCTTGTCCAAACTAAAACAAGGATCAATCCAAGAATTGTCAAGCCAATTGTTGGTAGTATAAACTTCAACAATGCTTTGATGTGGTCTTTTGCGCTTTAGTATCACAAAGGGGAAGTTGTAGTCGGGTAGCACCACAAAGTGCCTCATTTGACATGAACGACTCGGCTGTGAAGTTTACGAATGGTCCTCTCATAGGAACTTCTCCTCTGAGTCTATTGAAAGACACATTTAGATATTTGAGGTATGAAAGTGCTTCTAAGGACTTGGGAATCTCTCCGACAAACTGTTATTGGAAAGTTCCAATTCCACCAAGCTTACCAGTTCCCCAAAAGATTCAGGAATTGCGCCTTCTAATCGATTGTCTGCTAAAGAGAGATCGGTTAGATCTTTTAAGCCACCAATTGTCATCGGGATGTCACCTGATAATTGATTTTTTGATAAATCCAACTGTGTCAGAACCTTCATATTTCCAACTTTACTGAAAGAGAGCCGATTAGAGAATTTGATGACAAGTCGATCTCCAAGAGGTATGTAAGGCTCCATAAGCTCAAAGGGACCGTAGAACTCAATTTATTATTGTCCAAGAAGAGACCTCTAAGCAAGGTCAGATTATTTATGCATGTGGGAATGCATCCAGAAAGCTTATTCAGACCCAAATTGAAATAAAACAAGCTCGTTAAATGACAAACATCTGAAGGGATGGGACCTTCGAGTCCATTATAAGGAAGATACAACAGCTGCAACTCGCGCAATCTTCCTATTGTACTTGGAAGAGGTCCTACTAGTTCATTTCCCCCTAGGATTAAACTAATCAAGTTGCTTAAATTTCCAATACTAATTGGAATGTTACCCTTAATGTTGCACCTTGGGAGCCAAAATAGTTTAAGAGAGTTAGAAAGGTTCCCAACAGAATTGGGAAGGATGATGTTTAGGGGATTTCTTGACAGAAGTACTACTCTAAGATACTTGCAATTCGACAAGTAAGAGAAAAGGCTTACTTCTTTAGATTCAACTGTCAATTTGTTGAATCCCAAGTTGAGCCATTGTAGGAGCCTTAAGTTCCCCAATGTTCTTGGAATCAATCCTGAGAATGAATTTTCAGTAAAATCTAAGTCTGTGAGCTGTGAAGCATTAGATATAGAACTCGGAATTGTTCCACTTAGTTTATTTCCCCCAAGGTAAAGATGTTGAAGATTCGGAAGGAAGAGGCCTATATTTGATGGAAGATGGCCTGAGAGCTTATTCAGAGTCAAATCGATGATTGTTATTGTTGTGATATTGAAGATGTCAAACGGAATTGTTCCATCAAAGTTGTTCCCTCCCATATCGAGTTCCTCTAGGTTTCGTAAATTCCGACTTCACTTGGTATTTCACCTGTCATATTATGAGAGGTTATGGTATATAACTGAACAAAATAATACCTTTTCAATAATAAAAAAACTTGAAAGATCATAATCAAGCCACTCTTTTATCTATTCTCTGTCACAAAAGATTTTCAAGTATAATTTGTTCATGTTCAAAGGGCTTCTATTTTTCAAAAGTTGTGAGTGCATTGAATCCAAATGAGAAATTGTGTAAAGAAAAGGATTGATTTAGAAATGAAGGTCAAGCCAACTTTGTTCATTGTACTTTGTAGCCTAGCAGCGCATTTCTATATAGTTATGATCATGAGTCAAATATGTATACATTGCTTTGAAGTTTTAGACATGGGATCCACATATATAGATAGAGAACACCTTCTTCTTGAATTATTGACATACCTTCAAAGTGATTGTGGATAGATATAACATTGTAAGCATGGTTAAGTTTCCGATTTCCAGAGGTACTCTTCCTGTGAAATCATCAGCCCATAAGTTCATAACGATCATGAGTAATGCAGGTATTAATGCTCAAACAAAGCGAAAAAGAGTTTACTATATATATAATCGATCATAAGATACTTTAAACCAGTGGGGCGTGGGAACATGATTGAAGACATCCATTGGGGATTCACCAAAAAGATCGAATTTCTTATTAATAGACTGAAAGAAGACTTAAAATGAGAATAATAAGATAACCATACCTTCAAAGCTGTTGTTGCTAAGGATCATCACCATGAGCATTCCTAAGTTCCCGATTTCTGGAGGTAGTCTTCCTGTGAAATAAGAAGCCCATAACGATAAATGTCACAACTGTTTGTACTTGAACACAAGGTGGAAGGGAGTTTGCCATATAACCAACTACAAGACACTTTAAACTATTGCAAATAGAAAGATGATTGAAGACATCTATTGAGAGTTCGCCATGAGTATCAAACTTTGCTAATAGACTAAAAGAATACTAAAATAATTGACAAACAAGTTTACTAATCTAACCTTCAAAGTTGTTAAAGTCAAGGTATAAGTCTGTAAGCGCGGTTAAATTTCCGATTTCCTTAGGGACTCTTCCTGTGAGTTTATTGGAATTTAGATCTAAGTATTGCAGCTGTTTGCATTTGAACAAACTTGAAGGGAGTCCACCATCTAACTGATTATAAGCCATACCAAGACTTTGTAAGTTGGGAAGATGATCAAACATATTCGTTGGGAGTCTACCGGACAGCTGATTAGAGAAGAGGTCAATCTCTTGTAGTGAAGGCATGTTATAGCTAATAGCTAGAATTGGACCCGAAAGCTTGTTCCCTCCGAGATAAATTCTCTGCAAGCGAGGTAGGTTGAAAAAGAAGGAAGGAATAGACCCAACAAGGTTGTTGCTGGTGAGAGCAAGTACTCGCAATGAAGACATGTTTGACATAGCTGATGGGATAGTACCTGTGAAATGGTTATACTCTAGATTCAAATATTGAAGTTTGGATAACAACCCCATCCACAAGGGTAGTTCTCCATCCAAGTTATTGAAAAGAAAGTGAAAGATTTTCAAGCGTTTAAGGTGAGCCAACTCGATGGGAATTGAACCATGAAAACTATTGTTTCGAAGTGCTAAGACAACAAGAAATGAAAGGTTTCCCACGTGCGGGGGAATGGTTCCAACAAGGCCCATGAAAGAAAGGTCCAAGACAGTGACTCGATGATGATGAAAATTGCAAGTGACGCCGACCCAATTACAAACGTAGACATTGGTGCACCAATTGTTTGCCAAAATACTGTAAGGGTCATAGGAAATTCGAGCCTTCAAGGCAAGAAGAGCATCTCGATCTGTTGTAATATTGGGCGGAGTTTTTGCATCAGCTACGCTAGCGAGGTAATACTGGACCAAAGTAGCGTCGTAAGAAGGAAAATCCGGAAATAAGGACTGACAGCCATCAGCAGGGTATGTAGTTGAGACGTTGGGGACAGACAAGTGAGACTGACATGTGAGGTGATCTCGAAAAATTCGACTATTAATAGAAGAACTCACGTCTACCGTGGTGAAAAAAGTTTGAAGTGACATGGAAAGGACAGAAGATTCAGAAAAAAAAAAAAAATCGTAAAAAATAGATCTCCCAAAATCCATCCAATATTTCAAGGAAAATAGCTGTGCATCACTAGTGTAGTATAGTAATACCTGCTTCATTTAAAAAAAAAAAAAAAAGACTTTTAAGTCCTCAATTTCGTAGAGCATGACATGTGGATACCGTCAGGCGTCATGTCTTCACCAGCAATCACACGGCAAGGACCAAGATGAAATACTCGTCACCGTCGGCCAGGAATTTTATGGCAGCCTGAGCCCCACGCCTCCACCGACAAAATTATTCCTCCTAACTTTTTAACTTTTGAAGAGCGTAAAATCAGGGTTTGAGGGTCTGAGAAAGTAGTCTTCGGGTCTTTATCCCGGACCATACAGCGCGGCCCAACAGAAGAATATGGATCGCTACCAAACCCGATTGGTGGATCCAAACCGGGCCTTTACGTTGAGGGCAACAAAAGACTTGAGGTCTTCACCAGCATCACACGGCAAGGACGCTGGACAAAGATGAAATCCTCGTCAGGCAGGAATCTTATGGCAGCGTGGCCTCCACCGAAAAATGATTGCTCAAAACTTTTTAACTTTTGAAGAGCGTTAATCCTGACTTTATCCCAGACCATACGGCACAGCCCAACACAAGACTATGGATCACTACCAAACGTGGTCGGTGGAACCAAGCGAGTTTGGTGGAGAAAGACCTTTCTTGTAATGCTAATAAAGAATTCAGGCAGCCGCAGCCTAGGTAGAGGGAGGACCGGATCTGGGATGTCCCGTTGTGGAGAGGAGGTTGACTTGCTACACTATTGGGTTACTTGATTGAGGCCTGTACAAGTTGGGACATACAGCAAAAAGGTTTAGGTTTGTATGGACTCGGACACAGATGAAGTCGCTAAATGGAATTCGGTAAATAAAGAGCAGTGGGCCTTTGATCCTGGTTTGAAAATGTTTATAAGGAAAGAGGCCCCGGAGAAAAGGAATAGGCAGGGCATGTAAGGTTGAGCTCGAAAGAGGTCCATAGCTAAGAGTCGTTATTAGATCCCAAGAACTGAAGTACAGTTCGTTGGCAAAAGATTTAATTGCATAATTGCATGCATTGTAGCCCTAAGTGTCACGCTGACGCAGAAAAAGGATTTGGGTTTGTAAATAAACAAAAAAATGGAGTCATCTTCGGCCCGGCCCGCCGAAACCTTAAGCATTTCGAGCAGTTTGCCACATTTTTTTCTGCAGTTCCATTTGCGTGGAATAGCCGAAACCTTAAGCTTTTACTTGTTTGAAACTATCCAAGTTGTGGGCTGGCCCTCCCAGTGGAAATTACAAGCCCTGTTTAAGTGGCCGGTGAATGGGGTCATTTACTGAGTGCCATTTGAATGGAAGGGCACCTTTAACATCACAATATATGTTTCATTCTTTTGTCCAAACTTTCTCCTACTGCCTTCTTTCTCTCTTTATCCTTAACGTGTGTTTGACTCTAACAGTTAGAGGAGCTTGGACTGCCACGACACGAAAGTGATTGTCTGCACTCCGTCCAGTAGACCCTTTCAAAATTTTAGAAATATTCTTTTTAAATTTTTATTAGAGCTTTAAAAAATTACGCCACCTGTGATGTTAGCCAGAGGAGCTTCGTTGTCTTGACCTAAATAATTGTCTTGTAATTTTGTTTCTATCCTTCAATGATTGTGTTGATGCCATTAAAGTGGATTGAACCGTCCCACACGTTTGTACTTATGAGAGAAGAAACTCGTGCAAATGTTGCTCTTGCTTTAGGTCTCTTTTCAATCAGTTGGTTAATGTTACTGTCGCCATTATGATTCTTACAGCTTGATAGGCTTGTGGAGTTTCACTGTAGGGTCTGTCTCTTCTGACATCAAATCACAAAACTGCAATTTGCAAAAGAACAGACCAAGCTTTCAAGGTTCAGCATTTTCGCTAGAGCTATTGTACGTATGCTAGAGCCACCTGTTCGTCTTTCTCAAATCCACGAGGCCTTGAGGCTTGATGAGAACATAACCGGCTACTCATAACGAAGAAAAAAACCAGAGTCTATCCCATGCAACTCAAATGATTCTCTAATAAGGTGGTATTCGCTTAGAAATTTTTACTTTCAAAATTTTTATTCGTATTAAAAAATTATAAAATATCTTTTTCTTTCTCAATTTATTTTTTTTATTATAATATTTATTTAAAACTTTTTTATCAAATTTATTAAAATAATTTTCATAAATTTTAAAATAAAATTTTTAATTCTGAAAATTTTTACTCCCAAACCCGGTTAGAGATAATGGGACAGCGATCAAGATGTATAATTTTAAAAAAAATGGAAATGCGGCGGCAAAAGAAGCGCTAAAAAATTTCACACAAAGCAATAAAAAACAAAGTTCAGGTTTTTCAAAGTTTGAGGTCCCTAATTAGTACTAACCATCTGACCTGATTAGTACTGATTGTCAAAGGAAGTGAAATTAGTTTAATTTCTTATCAAGAAACCTCCACCATATAACTCAAAGTGCCTCTGATTGTAACTTCGGCAAAAGGCCTAAAAAATTCACACGAAAAACAAAGTTCGATAGAGGACAAGTTTGAGGTATAATTTAAAAAATGCCATAATTTGAAAAAAAACGCTTTTTAATTAAAGAGGAAAAAGAAAAAAATTAACTAAGTGCTTGCATTCGTTTGTATCCCTGTATGTCCATCTGACCAAGAAAATTTCAAAAACATTCATTTAATTAGTGAATTTCTGAACACAAACCTCCACCATTTCATATCCAGTGCGTGCAGTGCCTCTGATTCTGCCACATGTATTGGAAAAAATCAGCCTAGCCAGAAAATGTTAAAAAAATCTGAAAAGGAAAGAATTGCTTTTACAGTTAAAAAAAATTGAAATGAAATTGAGCCTAACGTATTTTTTTTAAAAAAAATTTCAAATACTCAGAGAGCAAATCGTGATATTGCATATGCAACTTCTGCGCTCTGCCCATAGGCTGGGGCTATTGTTGCTGACAGAGTATCCGTAAAAATAATTTTAATTGGACGGGATCTATGATACAAATGACGAAACAGTGAAAAGGGCAGGAAAAACTTAAAACTTAAGATTCCATACAATCAATGGGAACCGAAAGATGGTTTGGATTTATTTTCAGAAAAAAGTATTAAAAGAAGTTTTACAACCTCAAATCAATTCCAATTGAAACATTAAATTATATAAAAAAATTATATTGTTTTCCAAATGTATGCATTGCTTATGGAATACTCTTAACAATACCAGTAACAGTTGCTTCTGGAGAAAGAAGTTTTTCAAAACTAAACTAATAAAATCCTATTTAGTCGACAATGTCACAAGAAAGACTAAATGGATTAGCCATTCTATCAATTGAAAGCATATTAACAAATTTGAATATAAAAGTTTGATAGTAATTTTGCATCTCAAGCCTAATTTTTAATATGGCCTTAGGCCTCATTTTTTATTGAGCCGGCCCTGGATCTAGTGATATTGACGATCACAGGGCTGACAATATTTTCATTGATGCTGACCTGCTGATACTAAGAAATATCGATTTCTTGTTTAAGATGCCAGAAATATCTGCCACCGGATATAATGGGGACCAGGGGTATCTCAATGAGATCTTTACGTGGTGGCACCGGATTCCAAAACATATGAACTTCTTGAAGCACTTCTGGGAAGGTGATGAGCAGGAGAAAAAAGAGATGAAAACTCGTCTCTTTGGGGCTGATCCTCCAATTCTTTATGTCGTCCACTACCTTGGTAATAAGCCTTGGCTTTGCTTCCGGGACTATGACTGCAACTGGAATGTGGACATTTTGCAGGAGTTCGCAAGTGATGTTGCACATGAGAGATGGAGGGTGCACGATGCCATGCCCAAAAACCTGCAGAAGTTTTGTTTGCTCAGGTCTAAGCAAAAGGCAGCATTAGAGTGGGATAGGAGGCAAGCTGAGAAAGGAAATTATACTGATGGTCATTGGAAAATTAAGATAAAAGACGAGCGTTTAAAGACATGTTTTGAGGATTTCTGCTTCTGGGAGAGTATATTATGGCACTGGGGTGAAAAAAATTGGACAGATAATGCTACTAATACTCCAGCACCACATGCAATCTCTACCACATCTCTTTCTTCTTTGTGACTAAATTCTTTTTCTTTCTCTTTCATCCTTTATTTTTAGATCACAAACAAATATTATAATCAAAAGAAGTGTTTTTCCTTCTATTTCTTCTTAAATAATTTTTTACTGTACTCAGGTTGATGACTTTCTTGGACTTCATTTTGTACCATTCAATCTGAATACATGCTATACAGGTTTCTCCATCTCGTTGGCACAGACTTGAATGCATTTTCAGGCACAAGGCCTTGTTAACATTAACAATTTCTATGACTACAGTATTATTATTTTTATTTTTTTTTTTTTTAAAGCTTCTATGCCTACCAATTGCATTGGACAAATGACAAACCAAAAAAAGAATGAACTCAAACGACGTCGGTTGAAGTCTAGTAAAACGACAGACGTTTGTGTCTTCTAGATTTCAAAAGAAATCCCGTCATCTTGCCCAGCACCCCGAGTGGTAAGGCTTCAGCTTTTCTGTCTCTCACATCAAGGTTTGGTTTTTACTCCGAACCCGCAAGATTTACAAAACCGAAAAAGATGGATTTGATAATACCATGGAATCTGAGAGCCTCTGCTGTTTCGTTTCCACCAATCATCACTACGAGTTGCTTCTTCTTCAACAGGCCCTCTCTCTCTCCCGACCACAAGTTCCCGGTCTCATTTTGGACATACCCGATTCCTTATATCCCCAACATGTCCCATATAATCGCGGCCCAGAAGAGAGACTCAGACGCCGAGCCAATTCTCAAACCAACCATTGTTGAAGAGGTATCCTTAGACGATGAAGAGGAAGAGGCTCTCTTTGATGACTTTGAAGATGGTAAACATCCATATACTCTCTTCTCGTTTAATGGATTCGATGTCCTTCGCTACCAAACAGGGCTTTATATGTATGGTATTTCTTATGAATGCCTGTCCTAATATGTGCTTGTGCTGCATTGAGATTTATGTGTTGCGGACTTTTAAGTGTTTTTGGGTAGCTTTCGGACAAAGCCACAGTGACCATGTTTTGGTGTGTTTGGTACTCATTTCAAGTAGAGTAGTAAATCTCATGTTGCCCTTTTGTTTCTCTGTTAGAAAATCAACCCGTATGTTTTAGTTATGAAGTCTCATGTGGATGAATTCTTGATTGCGTAGAGGCATCAATGAATGACATTGATGATTATTTCGAAGATGAGGACGTGGCAGATTACACCGAAGTCTATGTAAGCATTGATGTAGAGTTATTGCTACAGCTGTCGTAGTTTTGTTTAATGATGTTGAATACGAACCGAAAACCATTTTTCCTTTTTCTGAAGGTTGGAGATGGAGGAGGAGGAGGTGGCATTTCTCTTGCTGGGACTTGGTGGGATAAAGAAGCATTAAGGATAGCTGAAGAAGTTTCTCTATCCTTCGACGGCGACCTGAAAATATATGCCTTCAGAACAATGTCAAATTCCACCATTCAAGTGCGCATAGAGAAGCTCTCAAAAAAGTAAGAATTATTGACGGCAAAAAAATCACCAGTCTCTAAAATCAAAGAAAACTGTATATGAAATATCAGGATTCTCCTTTGGTATGGTTTGTATCAGGTAATGAGGGGTTTAATAGGTGTTGAGATTCAGTAGTTGGGCCTATCTCACTGCATTCAAGTATGAATGAAGGTTTTGGGTGTGGGATCCTTGAATCTGTCCCATTTCTGATCTTTTGGCATCATTAAGAAGCTGGAGGTCGAGTTGTTTGAACCATTTGTTTCAGTCCTAAAGTTTTGAGAAGAAAGGTGATACCAAGGTTGAATCAACTGTAATGCTGTTCAGATGAGCTTTCTGTTGTCAAAATGTAAAAATCTACCAAAGATCTGAACCCGGATAAGTCTAATATCATACTTTTCTGTTTATGCAAAATAAATTCCTTAGCGATTTTGGCCATCAGTCCTGACCACCTCTGAGCAGTGTCGAATTTACTATATCTGATGCCGTCACATCTTTATATCTGAACGAAAGTAATCATGTTCGATATAGACACTGGTTTACTGAACCGGAGTTGATGAGATGAAGTTTTCTGAAATAGTGGAGATATCTCATTCCATAGATCACTGGAAACCGTTTTCCTTGGTTCATGGTCCATGTTTTGGCAAGTATTTCGAAAGTTCTACGTGTTCTTTCCTGCACATCGCTTTAAATATTTATCAATTTTATGAACCTGCTCTAATAGGTACTTTTTATTTTTCATCATTTGCACGCCATTGGATGAATTTAAAGCAAGTTGTTAGTTGGAATGATTGGTTAGCTCAGGTTAGGGAAATGAACGGTAGCTCCCAAATTATTGTGCTGGATATTTAAAAAGGGGCTATGCAATATAACTTGCCAAATTGAATTCAGGCTTATCTTTCAATCATGGGATTCACATATTCCTTTTTGTACCTCAAGGCTGTAACTGAAGGGAAAAGTTTCCTGTAGACAATTGCAGGTAGAAGAAAGGGATACGGGTGTGTATAATTTTGAGAACTTCTCAAAATGTGTTGCATGGCTGTAATTGAAGTCAAGCATGTTCCATCGAAGTTGCATCTAGTTCAATCATCATATTATTTGTTCTATAATTTTTTTGTTATAAATTTTTCTTATATGTAATGAATGAGGAAAAAAATAATTGTCTATGTGATTGAATTCTCTTGATAATTATAACCCTCAATAATTTGTGTCAGCCTTTCATGTAGTAGTGAATGCTTCTCAAGCTTTAATCTGAACTGATGTTTGACAGGTCTGGTTCCCCTGGTATGGAAGATATTGAAGCTTTTTCATCAACCTATAGAGCACGATTGGATGAAGCAAAGCTTAGCAAAACTGTACCTGAGAATATATGGTTGGAGGTACTTTTTCTTCTTTTTTATGCTTTTAAGGGGAGACATAATTCTGCAGAGGAGAAAAGAAGAATTCCTGGTTCAGGTGCAGTAGCCTGTGTCCTAGACATGGGAGTCAATGACACGGAGTCTAATAATGACGTAAAGTAAAGGGATGAGCTGCATATGTATTTTAGGGCTATTTCTTTTTATTTTCCTTGTCCTTTCTTTCAACAAGTCCAATAAGTTTTAGATGCAGTTGGCTTTTCTCGTTTAAATAGCAGAATAATTTCGGTATATTACCCTTAAGAAGTGATGCCTAAAGCCCTAGCACTTGAAATTCAACACCTGTTATGTCAGCATTCTTTTGACCTTTGGGGTCTGAAGCCACCTATTTCTTCTCAGGTGTCATCTCCTGGTGTTGAGAGGGTAGTTCGGATTCCACATGAGCTGGATCGGTTCAAGGATCGGCCTATGTATGTGAAATATGTCAATCTAGAAGCAAGTGGTTCATTGTCAGAAAGTGATGGTGTTTTCCGGCTTGTTTCTTTTGACATGGAAAGTAAATGTTGTACCTGGGGTTTAGCTGATGTGAGAGAAAATAGAGAAAAAGCAGGGAAAGGAAGACCGCTAAGCAAAAAGCAAAGGGACTGGCGTCTGGACACACCATTTGATTCCTTACGTTTAGTACGGTTGTATCCTGAAATTTAATTGTTCTTTTCTTGTCTTGTGTTATAGCTTTTTTCTCCCTAAAATCATGTGCCTTCCATGAAATTCCGGAATTATAGAGCTGTAGCATTGAACATACATAAATCTATATAGTTAAAAAGTTATCATTCTGAATATGCCATCTCTCGCACACAATCTAGGTCCAAAATAATGAGTGACAAAATTTTCAATAATTGCACGCGTAGTAATAAACTTCTCTTATTTCCAGCAAACATATTAATAAGTTTTGTTTATTTCTTCTGAATTATGATTTGCTGCATAGTATCACCTCAGAAGATAAAAGAAAGAAACCAAAAGAGATGTGATGGCAATGCCTTGCGGATGCCATGTAGCTCAATGTTTGAAGTGGTTTTGACCTGGATCAACTTTTCCTCAAGCGTGGAGCATTTTCTCCATCTCCTTGCTTTGTCCAAGGAAAGGTTAATTACACCAGGGCAATCTGATAACTTAGAGGTTCAAGAAACTAGAAAGCTTTTAGGATCTTGTTCTCTAAGTTTACACGTAGATGAAGCAGGGATGCTATGTTAAATGGTGGTTATTATTGAAAATATTATGGTTTCGTGTAAAGGAGAGAAGAAGATACTTTCCCTCTCTCGGTCATTCCATTATATAACATCACAATACAATCGACCTACACTTATTACAAATATTTCTTTCCATAGTTATAAGATCTTTCCTAAACATCAACTCTTTCCTTAACACTCCCCCTCAAGCTGGAGCATATAGGTCATATAGGCTCAGCTTGGAACAAATAAACTCTATTCGACTTCGATTCAAAGCCTTAGTAAACACATCTGCAAGTTGATCTCCAGATCTCACGAACGGTGTTGAGATGTCCCCTGATAAGATCTTATCTCGAACAAAATGACAATCAACCTCAATATGCTTAGTTCTTTCGTGAAAAACAGGATTAGATGCTATATGCACAGCCGCTTGATTATCACAATATAAGGGAATAGGAGTTGAAACTGGAAAACCAATCTCTTGAAGGAAATGTTGTATCCAAGTAAGTTCACTGGATGTGTGAGCCATTGCTCTATATTCAGCTTCTGCACTTGATCGAGCGACCACGGTTTGTTTCTTACTCTTCCATGTCACCAGATTTCCTCCCAGAAAGGTGCAATACCTATAGTGGATCTCCTATCTGAAGGAGAACCTGCCCAATCTGCATCTGTGAAGCCTTCCACCTTAAGATGTCCATTTGATCTATATAGTAACCCGAGCCCAGAGGCCCGCTTAAGATAACGAAGAACATAATCACAGCTTCCTAGTGAGGAATTCTAGGAGCTTCCAGAAATTGACTTACCACACTAACTGCATATGAGATATCAGGCCTCGTAATTGTTAGATAATTCAACTTTCCAACAAGTCGACGATACCGACTTGGTTCTTCAAACAGTTCCCCTTCATCTTTCAGAAGCTTGTGATTTGGATCCATAGGAATATCATTGGGTCGAGCACCTAATAAACTTGTATCTTCCAATAAATCAAGAACGTATTTTCTTTGGGATAAGATAATACCTTTCTGAGATCTAGCAACCTCAATGCCAAGGAAATACCAAAGTTTACCCAAGTCCTTGGTATGAAATCGATTCTGCAGAAATTCCTTCAACTTAACAATACCATCAGCATCATTGCCTGTAATGACAATATCATCAACGTATACCACCAACAGAATATAACCTGAATCAGTACGTAAATGAAATACCGAGTGATCTGTATGACACTGGTGAAGTCCAAACTCCAAAATTGCGTCTGAGAACTTCCCAAACCATGCTCTAGGTGATTGTTTCAGGCCATACAATGCCTTCTTTAGTTTACAAACTCCCTTAGCTACTAACCGAGCTTTCAATCGATCAACAGAGCCATCCGGATTAAATTTGACTGTGTACACCCACTTACAGCCAACATGCTGTTTACTTGAGGGGAGCGGAACAAGTTCCCAAGTCTCATTCTGATGTAAAGCAGCCATTTCGGCCTCCATGGCTGTCCTCCAACCCGAGTCAGAGACAGCACCTTGAACTAACTTGGGAATAGAAATACTAGAAAGCTGGGACATGAAATAGGAAAAAGACAAAGACAAAGAAGGAGAGGAAACAAAGTTACTTATGGGATGTTTAGTAACACAAGACCGAGTACCTTTGTGAAGGGCGATAGTTAGAGATGAATTGTCACTAGGCACAGCAGGATCTGAAGACAACGAGATAGATGGAGAGGGCGCCGGAGCTGGTGGTGTGGATGAAGAGAATAAACCTGCAAAGGAGTTGGAGAACATAGAGGCGCATGATCTATAGTGGGAGCAGGTAATGATGGAAGCGGAAGCGGAAGCGGAAGTTGAAAATCTATATCAATATAAGGCGTTGAATCTACAGGAAAGTATGGAGACATTTCATCAAAGATGACATCAGAACTCGTAAAATAGCATTGAAGAGTAGGGCTATAACAGCGATAGCCTTTTTGAGTACGAGAGTAACCAAGAAAGACACACTTGGTAGCCCTAGGATCAAGCTTGTCAAGCCCGGGACCCAGGTTATGCACATAACAAACACAACCAAAAATCCGTGGAGTTAGAGAGAACGATGAAGCATTAGGAAAAAGAATAAAATCAGGGGACACACCATCTAAAACAGAGGAGGGCATGCGATTAATGAGATAGCAAGCAGTAAGAACAGCATCACCCCAAAATCTTTTGGGAACATGCAAATGGAGCATGAAAGCTCTGGTCACCTCTAATAAATGACGATTCTTACGTTCAGCAACCCCGTTCTGTTAGGGGGTGTAAACACAAGAAGTTTGGTGAATAATGCCTTTATTGGAGAGGTAATGAGAAAAAGAGACAGCCTCATATTCTTTGGCATTATCAGAATGTAAGATCTGAATCTTACAACCAAATTGGGTTTTGATTTCTTTTCGAAAAAGCTGAAAAATAGAAAATAATTTAGATCGATTTTTCATCAAGAATAACCAAGTCATACGAGAATGATCATCAACAAAGGTTACGAAATAACGAAATTTATTGGATTCAATATGAAAAGGTCCCCATACATCGGAATGAACTAATTCAAAAAGGCATGCGACTCGACTATGAATACTAGACGGAAAAGAGACACGACGATGTTTACTAAGTTGACACACCTCACAAGGGAGTGATGACACATGACTAAGACTCATAACTTGACACTTCAAATTAGAGAGAGAAGGATGACCCAAACGACAATGCCACTGAAGAGGAGATAAGGATGTCTGGAGTGCACGAGGAGGAGAGATAGGTTGCATATCCAAGTAATACAAACCACCAACTTCACACCCCATACCAATCGTCCTCTTCGTCTTGAGATCTTGAAAAATACACACAGAAGGATAAAACGTGACACAAAAATGAAGAGTTTTAGTAAGCTTGCTGATGGACAATAGACTAAAAGGAAAATCAGGAATGTACAAGACCGATAACAAATCTATATTAGGAGTAAGATTGGTGGTGCCCAAACCAGCAACGTTCGCCAAAGAACCATTAGCTAGAGTGACACTGTGTGGAGAAGTGACACAACGAAAATTAGATAAGGAAGTGGACAAACCAGTCATATGTTCAGTGACGCCAGAGTCGATGACCCAAGGATTGCGAGTGGAGGATAAAAGGCATGTAGGTGCAGTACCTGACTGAGCCAGAGTAGCCATGGATGAAGAAGCGGCCTGCTTGTGAGATAGGAACTGAGCATACTCATCTCGAGAAATGGGAATCATATCAGAGGCAGAAGAAGGGTCGGATGGCTGGAAGGACTCATCCTGAGAGGAAGTAACATGATGAGTTGCAGCTCCATTTGGTTTCCCATGTAAATCCCAACAAAAATTAACCGTGTGATTGGATCTACCACAATGAGTGCATTTTCGAGGTTCGCGTCCTCCAGTGCGACCACCACCTCGAAACTCTCGTCCACCGTCGACCACGAAAACCACGAAAGCCACCAGAGGGACCGTGAGAGGCAACTAAGGCTGACTTGTCGCTGGTATGTGTAGAATCCAAAAGAGAAGAATGGTCAGCCAGTGTAGCTCGTTGGAGTCTAGAGAAGACATCCGGGAGGGATGGAAGATCGGAGCTACCCAGAATTTGAGCACGAATAGGTTCATACTCAGATTTTAAACCAATCAAAAAACGAACCACATCAACGTCTTGACGCTGTTTCTCCATACTAGAGACGTTGGATGAGAGTGGCTGATACATATTCCGTTCTTCACAAACACTCATGACTTGAGAGTAATACTCCTCAAGACTTTGAGTTCCCTGCTCAAGACCAAAATAATGCTTACAGACTTCATAGATCCGAGTGAGATTTCCAGAACCAGAATACATGTGATGTAGACGGTCCCAAATAGCCTTAGCTGTTGTAAGATAGAGTAAGGTGGAGCCAATAGTAGGTTCAGTGCTTGTGAGCATAAGAGACATAATTTGTGCATTATCCTGCGTCCAAAGAGTAGCACGAGGATATGAGGTAGTAGCCTTATCCGCAGTGAGATGATGAGCTAACCCTCTGCTAGTTAGAAAGATCTGAACTGATCTTGCCCATAAGACATAATTCTTGCCATTAAGTCGAACAGATGTCATGGGAGAATTAAACATAGAAGTAGGAAGACCCGAATCTAACTTAGGATCCATATTACATGAATGATGATAGTCGAAATAGAAGAAAATAGAGCACAAAAGAGAGTTGGGAGCAACCTGAGTAAAGAAGAACCCAATATAAAATGGGTTGGACTGGGTCTAACACAGCTGGGCCCAGTGAATAGAAAGTCAGCCCACTAGCTAAGAGCCACCACTGAAACTAGATTGCTGAAGTCTGGTCTTCCCACCATGAAAACACCAACTCTCAACTCTTTTCCAACAACGGTCGGCAATTACCAGAAACAGCACCCAGTCCCGTCGACCACAACCACACCTGGGGCACTGCCAAACAGAAACAGAACCTGCCGGAAAGTGGCCAGCCACCGTAGAAGACCCCAAGAGACATCGAAGGACCAACCCAAGTCAAGAAAATAGTTCCTGTTGTGTAAAAAAAAAATGATAGATGGCGACGGAAAGTGACACAAACAGTACTTAGTGACACAAACAACACCGAAGCTCAAGAAACCCACTAGAAAATGACGTAAAACATGTGAGAGATCAGGAAAACAACAAACAGCCACCACCCAACACAGCCCAGACACACCACCACAAAAACCAATCACCTGAGTGACAGAAATTACCGAGAATACTCCACAAGCAGCAACACACACCACAGAAACACCATTGAGTTGTTCATTGAGTCAGGGAAACTGTACCTCCAGCAGCCGTGCATCAGATTTGCTGACCACGAACTACACCCACAATAACATTGGGGATGACGACAATGGTTGGCATGACTTCATGACACAAGCGCCATCCCCACTCAACTATGGATAGCAACCCAATCGAAAACTACATAGTAGTTGGCAAGAGAGAGACTTACAAAGAAGGAAGAAAAAAAAAGATGGAGCGAGGTAGATGGAAGAGACGGCTAGAAGAGAGGGGAGAGACGGCGGAACCCTAGTGCTATGGCTCCGATACCATAAAATATTATGGTTTCGTGTAAAGGAGAGAAGAAGATACTTTCCCTCTCTCGGTCATTCCATTATATAACATCACAATACAATCGACCTACACTTATTACAAATATTTCTTTCCATAGTTATAAGATCTTTCCTAAACATCAACTCTTTCCTTAACAATTATGAGTACGACAGTTCTTGTTTCCAAATCCACATGGATGGTGCAAGTTCAGCTGCAATTTCTTCAATGGGACCTGTGGGAGCTATTTTGAAACTAGGCTATGAAAAAGACGCAAGCAAGTTGGAATCTGCATACGGCTTCATCATTGGAAATTTTAGTTTTTGCTAATTGTTTTTCTCCTCATGGATAATCTTATCTTGAATAGCAGTACCAGGAAACCGCAAGCAAGTTGAGAGGTCAAGGCTCACCTCTGAGTTGAAAGCATTTGATTTGTGTTGCTAAATGATTTGAATAGTTAGTTATGGTAGCATTTGTACTTTCACTCTGTCAATCTCTATCGGATGTACGTATGCATGTTCACCTCAAACTTTTGGATAGCATGGTTGTTACCCTCATTGTTTCGGTTTGGTTGGGCCCTGCTACTTTGTGATACTAATTTCTGACAGTGGTTTGGACTGAACAAGTGAGATCTACTATCTATTTGTTAATGAACCAAAGGGTGGCTTGGCATGATGCTCTCTGGTTCAGAGGCCACGTCCCGCACCATGCGGTAATTCAGTGGTTGGCTACTCGTGGTAGGCTCCTTACCCAGTCTAGACTCAGAGAGTTGGGGGTCTCTTTGGTTGAGAGATGCCGTCTATGTGGCGAGGGGAAGAAGTCTCTTAATCACATGTACTTCTCATGCTTGTTCTCCATGTGTATCTCGTGGACTCTGGGAGATAAGTTTTTGATTGCCAGGGATAGCATGAGCTAGGAGGAACCCTTTATCATGGCTACTACTGAGTGGAAGAGTAGCTCTCTATTGAAGACGGTCAGGAAAATCTTATTGGCAGCATGGTGTATGGACTGTGGGGTGAAAGAAATACCAGGCTCCATGGTAGGAGGTCTAGAAGACTGGTGTTTGTTCTTGAGGAAATAGAAACCAATGTGATCTCTAAGCTTTGTGGGATGTGTGGATTCTCCTCTTCCAGTACCAACAGGATCCTTGCCAGCACCTGACATCTACCACCTTATGTATTCAAAGTTAATCGTGTGCCTTGAAAGGTCTTGCTGAAATGTTTCTACCTATTTCCATTGGCACTGGGTTGTGGTTGAGAATGTCTATGCTTAGATAGTTGTGTATTCTGCATACTTTTCGTTATCCTCGTTCCCGTGGGATTTGTTAGGATTTGGGACAAATATTGTAAGGGTGCATAGCCCCACTGACTGATATGATTTCTGGACTGTTAGCATCTTTGCTATTAATACAATTCTTACTTACCAAAAGAAAAAAACTCCTTCAGTGTCAAACACCAAACCCAAGGGGTCAGCCTTCAGCAATCGGAGAAATGGACCCAATAAGCATAAATCACAACCAACCTAGACAAAAGATAGTAGCTAAGGAAGAGGAAAGAAAGGTATAAAAGAAAGAAGGGAAATATGGAGGTAGACAGTGCATGAGACACTTGCATGCACCAACCAACACACGCCTCAGTCTCACAAGGTCGGTAAGAGCAGAGATCGAGAACAATGGGGAAGAGATAATTCTACAAGGCTTGTTTTCACCAGTCCCAAGACTGTTACATTATTTTGAAAGACACAAACATGAAGGAGCTTTCTGCAAACAAATCTGACGAATACACATTAGTTTTGTCCAATATCTTTTAGAAGTTTCAATTTGATCTTATTGAGGGCGGCTGAAACGTTTACTATATTAGTTCTCTGTTTAGGGGACTTTGCACAACAGCCCATAGCCAATCCCATAAGTGATGATATGCACTCCTTCACAACATCGTTATCTCTGTCGTTTCTCAATAAATTGGGATCAATTATGTCAATTACTGAATGGGGTAAGGATGCATTTACCCAATCTTTCAAGCTCATCTCTCCGATAAACATATCATCTGTGGGCCTCTTTCTTGTGAAAGTTTCCATGAGCAAAATGCCGAAACTATACATGTCACCACTTGTAGAAACAATTCCTTGCGATCCATACTCTACAAGTAACATTAGAACACATCATATGTGGCAATATTTAGCAAGAAAAGTCTAAGAAAAAGAAAATCATTGATTACTATTCTAACAAAAAAATAAAAAGTTGAGGTATCTATAGACGTGTAGATAAGAGATATGCAAGTTTGAGTGGTATGCTTAAAAGTTACCTGGTGCCATATATCCAGTAGTAGCAAGAGTCATGGTCCACGTCATGGAATCTCCATCACCTAAGAGCTTCGCAATGCCAAAATCAGCTACATGGGCACTCATATCTTCATCTAATAAAACATTGCTCGGCTTCAAATCGCAATGAACAATAGAGGTGGAATAACCCTGATGAAGGTACCCTAAAGCCGACGCCACATCAATCACTATGTTTAACCTCTGTAAGATATTCAAAAAGTGATTGTTGGAATGCAACCATTTCTCTAAGCTCCCATTCAGCATGTATTCCAATACAAGGCTTTGAAGTCCGTGTTGCTACAAATACTGATGATTTTTAGAAGATTTCGGTGACGGACATTCCTCAATACCTCGCATTCTGCATCAAAACTCTTAAATGCCCCATCTACTTGCAAGTTTAGAACCTTTATTGCAATATTCATCCCATCTGAGAGTTTTCCTTTGTATACTGACCCAAAGCTCCCTTCACCAAGTAAGTTGTTTAAACTGAACCCGTTGTTGCTTGTATGAGTTCTTGCTGAGAAATTCTTCTCCATTGCGCTAGAGGTGACAATTCTGCGTTGACCGGAGTACTTTTGGCATTCCTTTTGCCGCATCGTGTCCAAACTAAAACAAGGACCAGTGCAAGAATTGTCAAGCCAATTGTTGGTAGTATAAACTTCAACATATGCTTTGATGTGGTCTTTTGCGCTTGAGTATCACAAGGGGGAAGTTGGAGTCGGGTAGCACCACAAAGTGCATCATTTGACATAAACGATGCACCTGAGAAGTTTACGAATGGTCCTCCCATTGGAACTTCTCCTCGGAGTCTATTGAATGACACATTTAGATATTTGAGGTATGAAAGTGCTTCTAAGGACTTGGGAATCTCTCCGGACAAACTGTTATTGGAAAGTTCCAAGACCACCAAGCTTACAGTTCCCCAAAAGATTCAGGAATTGTGATTGATTGCTAAATAGAGATCGGCTAGATCTTTCACCGATTGTCACTGGAATGCCACCCGATAGTTGATTTGTTGATAAATCCAGCTGTGTCAGAACCTTCATATTTCCAACTTTTACTGAAAGAGAGCCAGTTAGAGAATTTGATGACAAGTCGATCTCCAAGAGGTCTGTAAGGCTCCATAAGCTCAAAGGAACCGTAGAACTTAATTGATTATTGCCCAAATAGAGATATTCTGAGCAAGGTCAGATTATTTATGCATGTGGGGATGTGTCCATTAAGCTTATTCCCATCAAATCCAAAGAAAGAAGCTCGTTAAATGACAAAGATCTGAAGGGATGGGACCTTCGAGTCTATTATCATCAAGGCCCAACAGTTGCAACATGCGCAATCTTCCTATTGTACTTGGAATAGGTCCTACCAGTTCATTTCTCTGTAGGATTAAACTAACCAAGCTGCTTAAATTTCCGACACTGTTTGGAATGTTACCCGTAATGTTGCACGTAGAGAGCCAAATTTTTCAAGAGAGCTAGACAGGTTTCCAATAGAATTGGGAAGGATGATGTTCAGGGGATTTTCTGACAGATTACTGTTCTAAGATCCTTGCAATTTGACAAATAAGAGAAAAGGCTTACTTCTGAAGATTCAACTGTCAATTTGTTGAATCCCAAGTTAAGCCATTGTAGGAGCCTTAAGTTCCCCAATGTTTTTGGAATTGAGCCTGAGAATGAGTTGTAGCCAAATCTAGGTCAGTGAGCTGTGAAGCATTAGATATAGAGCTCGGAATTGTCCACTTAGTTCATTTCCGAAACAGGAAAAAGCCGCTGAACATTTGGAACGAAGAGGCCTATGTTTGATGGAAGATGGCCTGAGAGCTTATTCAAAGTCAAATCAATTATTCTTATTGTTGTGATATTGAAGATGTCAAATGGAATTGCTCCATCAAAGTTGTTCCTTCCCATGTTGAGTACCTTTAGGTTTCGTAGATTACCGACTTCACTTGGTATTTCACCTGTCATATTATGAGAGGTTATGCTATATAACTGAATAAAATAATGCCTTTTCAGTAATCACTAGAATTGTAAGATCATAATCAAGCCAATCTTTTATCTATTCTCAGTTGTAAAAGATTTCCACGGTATAATTTGTTCATATTCTTTGGGTTTTTATTTTTCAAAAGTTGTGTAAAGAAAAAGATTATATTAGTAATGCCAACTGCATGCATCCATATAGCTAGCTAGGAGACTTTCTGGTCAGTGTCTATTGATTTAGAAAATGATGGTGAAGCCAACGTGGTTGATTTTATAGTGTAGACTAGCAGTTATAATCAGGAATCAAATATGTATACATTGCTTTGAAGTTTTAGACATGGGATACACGTACATAGATAGAGAACACCTTCTTGTTGATGTATTGACATACCTTCAAAGTGGTTGTCGGATAGATATAAGATCGTAAGCATGGTTAAGTTTCCGATTTCTAGAGGCACTCTTCCTGTGAAACCATCAGCCCATAAGTTTAAAGCAATGGGAACTGGTTTACCAAATGTTGAACAGTGTGAAAGAGTTTACTATATATATGATCGAGCATATGGTTATGCTATATAACTATTTGTGCTCGAACAAAGCGGAAGAGAGTTTACTATATATGATACTCGATCATAAGATACTTTAAACTAGTTTGGGAGTTTTCCATAAATATCGAATTTTGCTAATTAATAGACTAAAAGAAGACTTAAACTGAGAATAATAGGATAACCATACCTTCAAAGCTGTTGTTGCTAAGGATATCTATGAGCATTCCTAAGTTCCCGATTTCTAGAGGCAGTCTTCCTGTGAAATAAGCAGACGATAACGGTGAATGTCATAGCTATTTGTATTTGAACAAGGTGGAAGGATCGAGTTCGCCATATAACCAACTATAAGACACTTTAAACGTCTATTGCAAATAGAAAGATGATTGAAGACATCCATTGGGAGTTCGCGATGGGTATCATAGTTTGCTGATAGACTAAAAGAATAATCAACTTATTGACTAAGAAGATTACTAAACTAACCTTCAAAGTTGTTCAAGTCAAGGTATATGACTCTAAGCGCGGTTAAGTTTCCGATTTCCGTAGGGAGTCTTCCCGTGAGTTTATTGGACCATAGAGATAAGTATTGCAGCTGTTTGCACTTGAACAAACTGGAAGGGAGTCCAC
The DNA here is from genome assembly GCA_003952965.2 of Morella rubra. Lineage (NCBI taxonomy): Eukaryota > Viridiplantae > Streptophyta > Magnoliopsida > Fagales > Myricaceae > Morella > Morella rubra. The sequence continues at coordinate 34,210,337 of CM025851.1, forward strand.
CATCTAACTGATTTTCAGACACTCAAGGTCTTGTAAGTTGGGAAGATGATCAAACATATTCTTTGGGAGTTCGCCAGACATCTCATTATCGCGGAGGTCAATGGTTTGTATTGAAGGCATGTTATAGCTAATAGATGGAATTGGACCCGAAAGCTTGTTCCCTGCGAGATAAATTCCTTGCAAGCGAGAGAGGTTGAAAAAGGAGGAAGGAACTGATCCAGAAAGCGCGTTGTAGCTAAGAGCAAATAGATACAATGAAGTCAGGTTTGACAGGGATGATGGGATAGTACCTGTGAAATGGTTATTTGCTAGATTCAAATATTCAAGTCTGGATAACAATCCCATACCGGATGGTATTTCTCCATCTAAGTTATTGAATCTAAAGTATAAGATTCTCAACCGGTAAAGATGAGCCAACTCGATGGGGATTGAACCATGAAAACTGTTGTTTGGGATTGCTAAGGTAACAAGAAATGAAAGGTTTCCCACGTGTGGGGAATGGTTCCAACAAGGCCCATGAAAGAAAGGTCAAGACAGTGACTCGGTGATGGCTAAAGCCACAAGTGACGCCGACCCAATCACAAACGGAGACATTGGTGGACCAGTTGTTTGCCAAAATACTGTGAGGGTCATAAGAAATTCGAGCCTTCAAGGCAAGAAGAGCATCTCGATCTGTGGTAATATTGGGTGGAATTTTTGCGTTAGCTACGCTAGGAAGATAATGCTGGACCCAAAGTAGTGTCATAGAAAGAAGGATACGGCAACAAGGATTGAAAGCCATCAGCAGGGTATGTAGGTTGAGATGTTGAGGTAAGTGTGGCACTGAAGGAAGGACATACAAGTGAGACTGACATAAGTGGAGATCTCGAAATTCGGCTATTTATAGGAAAAACACGACGTGATACACAGTGGTGAAACAAGTTTTAAGGGATATGAAAATAGAAGAAGAAGACTTTTAAGTCCTCGTGCATCACGTGTAGTAAAGTAATATCAGCTTCATTAGAAGACTTTTAAGTCCTCGTAGTGTCCATCACGTTTAGTGAATTCAAAGTTGGTGATGAAAGAAAACAAGAAAATTTCACACTATTTTCAATGGAATCCTTGGAATACACAAATTGAAGTGGATCCGCGAGATTAATTAATATTAAGATTACCCAATATTCTTTACCAAATGTTGGATAAGAAATTTTTTACAATTGACTTGACCAAGATTTGAGTCTTCACTAGCAATCACACCTCCACCGAAAAATAGTTCATCAAAGTAAAAATTTACACTCTGAGTCTGTGCTGGATATGAAAAAGGTACTCGCTGCAATATAAATCGCCAAATTGAATTCAGGATTATCTTTCAATCATGGTTTCACATATTCCTTTTTCTACCTCAAGGCAGTAACTGAAGGGAATAGTTTCCTGTAGACAATTGCAGGTAGAAGAAAGGGATACGGGTGTGTATAATTTTGAGAACTTCTCAAAATGTGTTGCATGGCTGTAATTGAAGTCAAGCATGTTCCATCGAAGTTGCATCTAGTTCAATCATCATATTATTTGTTCCATAATTTTTTTGGCATAAATTTTTCTTCTATGTAATGAATGAGGAAAAAAATAATTTTCTATGTGATTGAAATTCTCCTGATAATTATAACCCTCGATAATTTGTGTGAGCCTTTCATGTAGTAGTGAATGCTTCTCGATCTTTAATTTGAACTGATGTTTGTCAGGTCTGGTTCCCCCGGTATGGAAGATATTGAAGCTTTTTCAGCAACCTATAGAGCAAGTTATGGATGAAGCAAAGCTCAGCAAAACTGTACCTGAGAATCCCCGCTTGTGTGCAGTCCATTACTATAGGAGAGCCTAAGGAGTAAGTACTGGCACAGGGCGTTACACTGACTATATGACATGGAGCCTAATAATGACGTAAAGGGATGAGCTGCATATATATTTTAGGGCTATTTCTTTTTCTTTTCCTAGTGTTTTCTTTCAATTTCGAGTCCAATAAGTTTTCGATGCAGTTGGCTTTTCTCATTTAAATAGCAGGATAATTTCGGTATATTACCCTTAAGAAGTGATGCCTAAAGCTCTGGCAGCTGAAATTCAACACCGGTTATGTCAGCATTCTTTTGACCTTCGGGATCTGAAGCCACCTATTTCCTCTCAGGTGTCATCTCCTGGTGTTGAGAGGGTAGTTTGGATTCCACATGAGCTGGATCGGTTCAAGGATCGGCCTATGTATGTGAAATATGTCAATCTAGAAGCAATTAGTGGTTCATTGTCAAAAAATGATGGTGTTTTCCGGCTTGTTTCTTTTGACATGGAAAGTAAATGTTGCACCTGGGGTTTAGCTGATGTGAGAGTAAATAGAGAAAAAGCAGGGAAAGGAACACCGCTAAGCAAAAAGCAAAGGCGGTGGCGTCTGAACACACCATTAATTTGATTCCTTAACTTTATAGTACGGGTGTTTTCTGAAATTTAATTGTTATTTTCTTGTCTTTTGTTATAGCTTTTTTCTCACTAAAAAATCGTGTGCCTTTCCATGAAATTCCGGAATTATAGAGCTGTAGCATTGAACATATATAAATCTATATAGTTAAAAAGTCATCGTTCTAAATATGCCATCTTCTGAATTATGATTTGCTGCATGGTATCACCAGAGAAGATAAAAGAAAGAAACCGAAAGAGATGTGACGGCCATGCCTTGAGGATGCCATATGCCTCAATGTTTGAAGTGGTTTTGACCTGGATCAACTTTTCCTCAAACGTGGAGCATTTTCTGGTCATCTCCTTGCTTTGTCAATCTAGAAGCAAGTGGTTCGTTGTCAGAAAGTGATGTTGTTTTTCGGCTTGTTTCTATTGACATGGAAAGTAGGGGTTTGGCTGATATGAGAGTAAATAGAGAAAAAGCAGGCCGGAAAGGAAGACCGCTAACCAAAAAGCAAAGGGAGTGGCGTCTGAACAAACCATTTGATTCCTTATGTTTAGTACGGTTGTATTCTGAAATCTATTTGTTCTTTTCTTTTCTTTTGTTATAGCTTTTTTTTCACTAAAATCGTGTGCCTTTTCATGAAACTCCGTAATTATAGAGCTGTAGTATTGATCATACATAAATCTATATAGATAGAAAGTCATCTTTCTGAATATGCCATCTCTCACACACAATCTAGGTCCACAATAATGAGTGACAAAATTTATGACTTTCTAGGACTCTTTATTTTTTTTCTCAGACCAGAGTCTCTTTCAAAATTGACCTTCTCCCGATGGGTAAGCAATTGAGGTCTTCACCAGCAATCACACGGCAAGGACCAAGATGAAATACTCGTCAGCCAGGAATATTATGGCAGCCTGAGCCCCACGCCTCCTCCGACAAAATAATTCATCAAAACTTTTTAACTTTTGAACAGCGTAAAATCAGGGTTTTAGCACAGAAAAATGGTTAATCGAGTCTTTATCCCCGCGGACCATACGGCATGGCCCAACAGAAGAATATGGATCGCTACCAAACGGGATTGGTGGATCCAAACCTTGTCTTTTACGTTGTGGGCAACAGAAGACTGAAGACTTGAGGTCTTCACCAGCTATCACACCGCAAGACGAAGATGAAATCCTCATCAGCCAGGAATCTTATGGCAGCGTGGCCTCCACCAACAAAATGATTTGCTCAAAACTTTGAACTTTTGAAGAGCGTAAAATCAGGGTTTGAGGACAGAAAAATAGTTGATCGTGACTTTATCCCGGACCATACGGCACGGCCCAACACAAGACTATGGATTGCTACCAAACGTGATCGGTGGAACCAAGCGAGTTTGGTGGAGAAAGACCTTTCCTTGTAATGCTAATAAAGAATTCAGGCAGCCTAGGTAGAAGGAGGACTGGTTCTGGGATATCCCGTTGTGGAGAGGAGGTTGACTTGCTACACTATTGGGTTACTTGATTGAGGCCTGTACAAGTTGGGACATACAGCAAAAAGGTTTATGTTTGTATGGACTCGGATATACGTGAAGCCACTAAATGGACTTTGGTAAACGGAGAGGGGTGGGCGTCTGATCCTGGTTTGAAACTGTTTATAAGGAAAGAGGGCCTGGAGAAAATGAATAGGCGCATGAGCTCGAAAGTGGTCCAGTGCTGAGAGACATTGTTAGATCCCAAGAAATGAAGTACAGTCTGTTGGCAAAAGATTTAATTGCATGCATTGTAGCCCGAAGTGGCGTTGGGCTACGTGACTGACGCAGAAAAAGGATTTGGGTTTGCAAATAAACAAAGAACTGGAGTCATCTTCGGCTTGGCCCGCCGAAACCATAAGCATTTCGAGCAGTTTGCCACATTTTTTTCCGCAGTTTCATTTGCGTGGAGTCTCAGTAGGCACGCTCGAAACTAGCTTCTATGAGACTCAGAGAGTCGAAAGTGAAACCGGGAGATCCTAATTTGTCTTATGTTGTGGGCAATAAGGATTTCCATTAATGTGTTGGCCCACTACTGCTACTCTAGAACACCTCTTGGACTTTTCTTCAGAGGGAATAGGCCTTAGCGAGGGACCATACTATATGAGTGAAGACAGCAGCAGCAGCCAATGTTGACTAACATAGAGGCCACATTGATAGAACAAGTCTGTTAAGTTTACTGTTTGAAAGCTATCCAAGTTGTGGGCTTGGCCCTCCCAGTTTAAATTACAAGCCCTATTCAAGTGATCATTTACTGAGTGCCGTTTGAATGAAAGGGCACCTTGAACATCACATATGTTTCTTCTTTTGCCCTAACTTTCTCCTGCTGCCCTTCTTTTCCTCTTATCCTTAACGCGTGTTTGGCTCTCAAGAGTTAGGAGTAAGGTTGCATAATCAAAAATTCGGTCTGATTTTTAGACTAAAATTCGGTCAGACAGAATTTTCAGTTGTACCTAAAATGAAGTGGTCTAGACCGGTTTTTTTTTTTGTTTTAAATTTTTTTTTTTAATTTTTTTTTATTTTTTATTTTTATAAATCAGGGAAAAGGGAGGACTTAATTTCGAAGGGGAAAGGCCAGAAGGGACTTAAGGGACTAGGGAGGATGTCAAAATGCATAATTTTGACTTAGGATTTTTATTTTTTAAATTTAAAGTTTGTATTAAAAAAATTTTAAAAAATATTTATTATTTAAATTAATAAATGCAGTCCGATCTGGTCCAATCTAGACCGGATCCCAAATGGCCTGGACCGGACCGGATAAAACTAGTTTTTTAAATGCCGTCCGGATCGGACTGGATTTGGACCACTAAAACCACAAATCCGATCTGGTCCAATCCAATCGGATTTTGCAATTCAGTCTAGTCTGCGGTCCGGTTCTGTGTAACCCTAATTGTGAGGAGCTTGGACTATAAGGACACGAAAGTGATTGCCCTGCACTCTCGTCCAGAAGACAATAGATGTTAACCTGAGGAGCTTCGTTGGATTCTTATCCTAAATCCTAAATTGTCTTGTAATTTTGTTTCTGTCCTTCAATGATTGTGTTGATGCCATTAAAGTGGATTGAACCGACCCACTCGTTTGTACTTACGAAAGAAGAAACTCGTGCAAATGTTGCTCTTGCTTTGGGTGTCTTTTCATTCAGTAGGTTAATGTTGCTATCGCCATTATGATTCTTAATGCTTGATAGGCTTGTGGAGTTTCACTGTAGGGTCTGTCTCTTCTGACATCAAATCCCAAAACTGCCATTTGCAAAAGAACAGACCAAGCTCTCAAGGCCCAGCATTTTCGCTAGAGCTGTTGTTCGTATGGTAGGGCCACCTGTTCGTCTTTCTCAAATCTACGAGGCCTTGATGAGAACATAACCGGCTACTCATAACGAAGAAAAAAACCAGAGTCGATCCCATTCAACTCAAATGATTATCTAATTTAGAGACGTCCAAAATAATGGGGACAGCGATCAAGATGTATAATTTATGTATTGCTGGTACAACAGTTCAGGGGTGAATGACGAAGTGCAAGGCCAGATACAAATAAATAATTCTCAGACTATCTTATGTGCCATGACAAGCTCAGAGTCACAAAAGCAAGGTAATCCCAGCGGAGCGAGTGGAAATATTTGCTGCTTAAAAAAAAAAAAAAGGAAATGTTTGCGGCAGCATTAAAAGAAGCACACTAAAAAATTACACACAAAGCAATCAAAAACAAAGTTTGAGGTTTTTCAACAAAAAAAAAAAAAACAAAGTTTGAGGTCCCTAATTAGTACTAACCATCTGACCAGATTAGTACTGATTGTCAAAGGAAGTGACGCTTTTTAATTAGTTTAATTTCTTATCAAGAAACCTCCACCATATCCAGTGCGTGCAGACAGCGGTGCAGCGCCTCTGATTGTATGCCACATGTATGGAAAAATCAGCCTGAGCCAGAAAATGGAAGAAAATATTGGAAATAGGGGAAGAATTGCTTTTACAGTTAAATTTGTTGCAAGATGCTTTAAATTGAGACACTAACGTATTTTTAAACAGAAAATTTCTACTCTGAGAGAGCACATCGTGAACCATATGCAACAATTCTGCACTCTGCCCATATGTATGTTTGCGGGGCTATTGTTGCTGCTCAGAGTATCCGTATGGCTAATTCAACACGGGATCTAGTGATACTTGTTGACGAAACAATTAGTGAATATCACAGGGCAGGATTGGTGGCTTCTGGCTGGAAGATCCATACAATCAAAAGGATCAGGAACCCGAAAGCAGAACAGGATGCTTACAATGAGTGGAACTACGGCAAATTTAGTCTCTGGCAGTTGATAGATTATGACAAGATTATTTTCATGGATGCTGACCCGCTCATACTAAGAAATATCGATTTCTTGTTTGAGATGCTAGAAATATCTGCCACCGGAAATAATGCTACACTGTTAAACTCAGGTGTGATGGTGATTGAGCCGTCAAACTGTACATTCCAGCTGCTAAAAAAACACATCAATGAGATTGTGTCCAACAATGGTGGGGACCAAGGGTATCTCAATGAGATCTTTACGCGGTGGCACCGGATTCCAAAACATATGAACTTCTTGAAGCACTTCCGGGAAGGTGATGAGCAGGAGAAAAAAGAGACGAAAACTCGTCTCTATGGGCCTGATCCTCCAATTCTTTATGTCGTCCACTACCTTGGTAATAAGCCTTGGCTTTGCTTCCGGGACTATGACTGCAACTGGAATGTGGACATTTTGCAGGAGTTCGCCAGTGGTGTTGCGCATAGGAGATGGTGGAGGGTGCACGATGCCATGCCCAAAAACCTGCAGAAGTTTTGTTTGCTCAGGTCTAAGCAAAAGGCAGCATTAGAGTGGGATAGGAGGCAAGCTGAGAAAGGAAATTATACTGATGGTCATTGGAGAATTAAGATAAAAGACGAGCGTTTAAAGACATGTTTTGAGGATTTCTGCTTCTGGGAGAGTATGTTATGGCTAGGGGTGAATAGCAAACTAGTAAGAAGCGAAATTTGACATTCTGACATCTGGTTGCTAACTAGCGGATGACTAAAATAGAGTCCGCTTCCGCTTCCACTAAGCTTCCAACTTTTAGCGGACTTCGCGGAAGCAGAAGCGGATAGCGGAATTCCGACAATGATTTTGGGCCATATTTTTTAGTCTATTTAAACATTTTTTTTACAAAAAATAAAGATGTTATTTATTTATCACAATTCACAAATACAAATTTCTTTGATATATCATAACATTAAAATATACAACCTGATCTTCATAAGAACATTTCTCAATTCATTACAAAGATCTCAATTATATAAAGGCTAAATTACTCCGCCAGTCCCTGGGGTTTGACCTTTTTCCCGATTGGTCTCTAAGGTAAATTTTGTCCTACCGGTATCCTTGGGGTTTGTAACTTTTTTCAAATTAGTCCTATCGTCAGATAGGCAACAGAATTTGCGTACGTGACTGATGGCAACCACGTCATATCGAATAAACAGCTGACACGTGTTAAAACAGGCCACATCTGTAGAAAAAAAAAGAAAGTGACAAGGAAACAGCGTGTAAAACGTGAGTGGATGCTCGCGCAAAAACGAAGTCCAAAATGATTCCGCGTCTAAGTAACTAACGTTCCCATGGCTGTATGTCAATCGAAACCCAAAAGGCCCCAAATTAACATTTGGTAAAAAATTTCGCAAAGAGAAAGAACCCTAACTTGCGAACAGATAGAACCCTAACATCTGGTCAAAAATTTCGCGAACCACTGCAACAAAGAAGGCGTGGAAGAGATACACTTCTTGTCGTTTATCAAATAAGGCGTGGATAGCTCCAAATTCTCAATTCCCCTACAACATCCTCCCCTTTTCTCCCTCCGCCCCACCACCACCTTTTTCGACCAACTCATGAATCACAGAAGGAGAAGAAGGTCTAAGCACCACAGAGAGGAATGTGTAGACCACCGCACAGGAAATCAGACCCACTACGAGGAGGATTAGAGAGGTATTGTCTAGGCCACTTTGCATGCGAGCCATTTGAGATTTGGTGGAGAAGAATAAAACCGAGAAAGGGATATGAGGTCTTTGGATTGCAGGGGAGAGAATTAGGCGCGGAGATCTGGAGGACGTTGACTGTGGAAAACAACATGGTTGGGTTTGGGTACAGAACGGTATTCTTTAGTTCTTTTCGCATTAACGAAGGGACGAAGAGGAAGAATGCAATGTGGTCATGGAGAGTAGAGCAGGTGAAGGAGTCAATGATTTCAGAGAGCAGGAACGTTTTTGCGCAGATTTGGGGATTTGGGTGAGCTTCTAATTGGGGATTTATTTTTAAGGTTGTTTTGGTCGGGATGGAGTTAGAGGGAGGGAGAACTAACGAACACATGACGTGGCTTTTTTAATCCAGAACACATGACGTGGGAATGCCATGTTGGATGCGGGACCTACTTTTTTCTTTTCTTCAAATGATGTGGCATGTTTTAACACGTGTCAGCTGTTTATTCAATATGACGTGGTTGCCGTCAGCCACGTACGCAAATTTCATTGGCCTATCTAACGGTAGGATCAATACGGAAAAAGTTATAAACCCCAAGGGTACCGGTAGGACAAAACTTACCTTAGGGACCAATTGGAAAAAAGGTCAAACCCTAGAGACTGGCAGAGTAATTTAGCCTTATATAAATGAACACAATAAGTATACAAATGAAAATTAAGAATTTACATTGCACTTACACCACATCAAGTCATCAACAAGTATACAAATGCAAAGCTCTAAGACAATGAATGATAGGGACAAGGAGTTTGCTGCCAATTGTGCTGCATTTTACCCTTTTGGTGTTGATGTATTCTTATCCCAGCGCAAATAGATCATATAGCTCGTTTTGTGGAACTCCCGGCTACTGATTCTTCTGGAAACCTCCCACCTATCCTCGTTGTAAATGTCCAGGTACACCTTCTTTCTCCTTTTGATTGCCCTGTATTTTGTTAAGCTTGGCAGCATGTGTTCTGTGCGTATATATGTTTTTTCTTTCTGGTAGGTAGAGATTGAAAATGGAGTTAAAGCTCTGGAGAATCTTAATCCCTGTTTGTGGATACGACCAGTCTGCATTTGCAAGCAATCCAGCTTGCATCTTTGAATCAGATAAATTGATAATTTTTCCTTTGATTGTGGTTGAACAAATTGTTGAAGAAAAGTTACAAATTTGACTGTGGAAACTACTTCACCAAAATAGTAATTTTTCATTCCTTTCCCTCTTTCTGCTAAGGAGTCCAGCCTCAGAGATATCCAACCAATCCCTGTACCATCTGACGAGCCTCATGCAGAAAATACATCTTGCTTGTTTTTATAAGTTTTTACCCCTTCTCCTGAGAGCTCATCGTATTTTGTATTTCAAGTTTCAAAGTGATTCATAACAAGGGAATTTACAAAATCAATAGAACATAAACATAACAAATTAACAACTCCAAGACATAACATAATAACTATCTATAATTTCTGATTCACAACACAATTCATTTGAATAATAGATTCACAATCTAAAAAAATATAGTAACAGATTCACAGATTCACAACAGATTCAAAAATATAGTAACAGATTCACAATCTAACAATGCAATATAACATTAACAGATTCACAACTGTCTATAATAATTCACAGATTCACAACTGTCTATAACAATTAACAGATTCACATAATCGACAAAGATCAGAGAGATAAAGAGATGGAGACAGAGAGATAGAGACTCGAGAGATCGACAGAGAAAAAGACATAGAGAGAGAGAGAGAGAGTGATAAAGAGACAAAGAGACAGAGAAAGCTTTAAGTGACAAAGAGATAGAGAGAGAGAATCAACGGAGGCCGGAGGGAATTGGGTCATCGGAGAAGATCTCAGGAGGGAGAGAGAGAGAGAGAGAGAAATGGAAGTTACAGAGACTGAGAGAGAGCTGAGGGAGTGAGGCCTGGCTGCCTGAGAGTGAGAATGTCGAAGTTTGAATAGAGAGTGAGGGCTGAGGGAAGGTCGCGAAGGAGAGGGGGACTTGGGGTTTTTGGAATCAAATATCGTGGATCAAAACGGCACGCTTTGATCCACGGTATTATATTTTTTTTTTCAAAAAATAACACCTAAATGACGTCGTTCTATTTAAAATAGAACGACGTCGTGTCAATATTTAGTTTAATAAAATAAAAAAATAACCAGAACCGATTTTCCGTTGAACCGGTGGAAACTTCCGCTTCCGGGAAAACTAAAAATTTACCACCGGTTCTGGTTCCTAGAAGCTACAAACCTCAGCTTTTCGAAACCGGTAACGGAACCGAAACTGGAGTTCCGTCGGAAGCCGGACTGGACTTACACCCTTAGTTATGGCACTGGGGTGAAAAAAATTGGACAGATAATGCTACTAATACTCTACCACCGCATGCAATTTCTACCACATCTCTTTCTTCTTTGTGACTAAATTCTTTTTCTTTCTCTTTCATCCTTTATTTTTAGATCACAAACAAATATTATAATCAAAAGAAGTGTTTTTCCTTCTATTTCTTCTTAAATAATTTTTTACTGTACTCAGGTTGATGACTTTCTTGGACTTCTATTTTGTACCATTCAATCTGAATACAAGCTATACAGGTTTCTCCATCTCGTTGGCACAGACTTGAATGCATTTTCAGCCACAAGGCCTTGTTAACATTAACAATTTCTATGACTACAGTATTATTTTATATCCCTATATTTTTTTTTTAAGCTTCTATGCCTACCAATTGCATTGGACAAATGACAAACCAAAAAAAGAATGAACTCAAACGACGTCGGTTGAAGTCTAGTAAAACGACAGACATTGGTGTCTTCTAGATTTCAAAAGAAATCCCGTCATCTTGCCCAGCACTCCGAGCGGCAAGGCTTCAGCTTCTCTGTCTCTCATATCAAGGTTTGGTTTTTACTCCGAACCCGCAAGATTTACAAAACCAGGATTTTTTGAATTTCCAAAACCGAAAAAGATGCATTTGATAATACCATGGAATCTGAGAGCCTCTGCTGTTTCGTTTCCACCAATCATCACTACGAGTTGCTTCTTCAACAGGCCCTCTCTCTCGCCCGACCACAAGTTCCCGGTCTCATTTTGGACATACCCGATTCCTTATATCCCCAACATGTCCCATATAATCGCGGCCCAGAAGAGAGTCAGACGCCGTGCCAGTTCTCAAACCAACCATTGTTGAAGAGGTATCATTAGACGATGAAGAGGAAGAGGCTCCCTATGATGACTTTGAAGATGGTAAACATCCATATACTCTCTTCTCGTTTAATGGATTCAATGTCCTTCGCTACCAAACAGGGCTTTTTATGTATGGCATTTCTTATGAATGCCTGTCCTAATATGTGCTTGTGCTGAGATTTATGTGTTGGGGACTTTTTAAGTGTTTTTGGATAGCGTTTGGACAAAGCCACAGCGACCATGTTTTGGTGGGTTTGGTACTCATTTCAAGTAGAGTAGTAAATCGCATGTTGCCCTTTTGTTTCTCTGTTAGAAAATCAACCCGTACGTTTTAGTTATGAAGTCTCATGTGGATGAATTATTGATTGCGTCGAGGCATCAATGAATGAAATCGAAGATTATTTCGAAGATGAGGACGTGGCAGATGACACCGAAGTCTATGTTAGCTTTGATGTAGAGTTATTGCAACAGCTGTCGTAGTTAATTTGTCTAATGTTGTTAATTACGAACCCAAAACCAGTTTGCCTTCTTCTGAAGGTTGGAGATGGAGGAGGAGGAGGCGGAATTTCTCTTGCTGGGACTTGGTGGGATAAAGAAGCATTAAGGACGGCTGCAGAGGTTTCTCTATCCTTTGATGGCGACCTGAAAATAAATTCCTTCAGAACAATGTCAAATTCCACCATTCAATTGCGCATAGAGAAGCTCTCAAAAAAGTAAGAAAACTGTATACGAAATAGCAGGGTTCTCCTTTGGTCTGGTTTGTATCAGGTAGTGAGGGGTTTAATAGGTGTTGAGATTCAGTAGTTGGGCCTGTCTTGCCTCATTCAAGTATAAATGAAGGTTTTGGGTGTGCGATCCTTGAAGCTGTCCCATTTCTGATCTTTTGGCATCATTAAGAAGCTGGAAGTCTGAGTTGTTTGAACCATTTGTTTCAGTCCAAAAGTTTTGAGAAGAAAGGTGATACCAAGGTTGAATCAATTGTAATGCTGTTCAGATGTGCTTTCTATTATCAAAATGTAAAAATCTACCAAAGATCTGAACCAGATAAGTCTAATATTATACTTTTCTGTTTATGCAAAATAAATTCCTAAGCGATTTTGACCATCAGTCCTGACCACCTCTGAGCAGTGTCGAATTTTACTATATCTGATGCCATCACATCTTTATATCTTTTATTATTATTATTATTATTATTATTATCAAAACTAATGCTACCTTTATTAGAAAAACCAGAAAACAAAACTATAGGAATCAGTCCCAGCATAGATCCAAGTAAGATCAAGAAAGTGCTCATAAACATCGGGGTGGCCTCCAGACATGATCTTAGAGGCAGCCCATCGAGCAAAGTGCTGCGCTTCATCATTAGCACTGCGACTAACAAAACATAAAACACAAGACTCAAAAGAATTAATGTGATCAGCCATATCAGCAATACGACTATGGCTCCTCCCATTTCAATCATCTTTATATCTGAACGAAAGCAATCATGTTCGATATAAACACAGGTTTATTGAACCGGAGTTGATGAGATGAAGTTTTCTGAAACAGTGGAGATGTATCATTCCATAGATCACTGGAAATCGTTTTCCTTGGTTCATGGTCCATGTTTTGGCAAGTATTTCAAGAGTTCTACGTGTTCTTTCCTGCACATCACTCTAAATATTTATCAATTTTATGAACCTGCTCTAATAGGTATTTTTTATTTTTCATCATTTGCATGCCAATGGATGAATTTAAAGCAAGTTGTTAGTTGGAATGATTGGTTAGCTCAGGTTAGGGAAATGAACGGTAGCTCCCAAATGATTGTGCAGGATATGAAAAAAGGACTATGCAATATAACTTGCCAAATTGAATTCAGGCTTATCTTTCAATCATAGGATTCACATATTCCTTTTTGCACCTCAAGGCTGTAACTGAAGGGAAAAGTTTCCTGTAGACAATGGCAGGTAGAAGAAAGGGATAGGGATAGGGATGAGCTGCATATGTATTTTAGGGCTATTTCTTTTTCTTTTCCTTGTGCTTTCTTTTGTGAGAACCGTGTGGCATGGCTCGTGAAAAACAAAATAGGGGTCTTTCTGTCATTTGTGTGGTTTCTAGAAGGGGATTTTAAAGTGGTTGCTGACTGGGTCTCTTGAGGTGAACATGGGGCTGCCTTAAGGGTATTCTTGCCTTTTACCCATGTTTCTAGAAGATAGAGAAGGTGCTGGAATATGTAGAGGGGCTGTACATGTGAAATAAAAGAATGAAAAAAACAGAATGGGTTTTGAAGGGATATACATGCAGATCTATTTTTGGTTGATACACTTCGTTCTTCTCCCTCTAAAGAAAAGTTGCTTCAAGAAAGTGCGCTGATTTCCTAGTTGTTCTGGTGAAAGCTTGAGGTTGCTATAATGGTGAAAGCAGATCAGATTTGAGGGAGGTTTCGTTTTGTTTCGTTGATTACTGACACACGATCTCTTCGATTGATTGAGGCTTCCAGAGGTCCTGGAAGAGTGTTTGCTGGAGGTTCCAGCATTGGCCATTGATTGCACAAGGTTTGTGCGTAGAGATCAAGAGCTGTTCGGAATCAAGGTTTCCAAGTGGATGTAGAAGTTCTACCGGTAAGATTTAGAGTGGGTTGATAGGCTAGGTTAGTTGTTTCAATAGATCACTTTGTAAATCGATTTAATGATTTACGACGGAGGATTCTTCCTTAAGGATGTTCCTTAGAGAGTTTTTCTCCTTAAGGATGTTCCTTAGAGAGTTTTCTCTTCGTAACCATTCTTGGTGTTTCAATTGTGTGATTGTATTTGCTGTTCTTGATTAGTTTAACTTGTTATCTTTCTAACAAATCTTGTTCTTTGTGATTGAGAGATCGAATCGTTTTGATCTGAGGCTTTTCTACAAAGGACGTTCAAGATTTGCTGTTTGGTAAGTTGCTGATAAGAACTTGGTATTTGGTGAGTTGATGAACTGATTATTAATTTATTTAAGTATTGAATCTGTACTTTTCGTTTCTGTAGCGAGTTTGGAGTTTCTTACAGTTAGTTCAGTATACCCTGTTTTACAGATTCATGTTTAAGTGTTTTACTGTACATATATTCATATTTGGTTGTTAATTAGTCTTGAATATTGAAAGAATTATATATGGGTTGTTATTTCAGAGAATAAGTTTTAAGTTTTAAAAAGAAATAGTTAATTGATAATTTTTTAAAAGATACCTATTCACCCCCCTCTAGGTATATTCCACATAAGTTGAGTCTAAATATGGTTGTTCATCTTTCAACAAGTCCAATAAGTTTTAGATGCAATTGGCTTTTCTCGTTTAAATAGAGGAATAATTTCGGTATATTACCCTTAAGAAGTGATGCCTAAAGCTCTGGCAGTTGAAATTCAACACCGGTTATGTAAGCATTCTTTTGACCTTTGGGTTTTGAAGCCACCTATTTCCTCTCAGGTGTCATCTCCTGGTGTTGAGAGGGTAGTTCGGATTCCACATGAGCTGGATCGGTTCAAGGATTGGCCTATGTATGTGAAATATGTCAATCTAGAAGCAAGTGGTTCATTGTCAGAAAGTGATGGTGTTTTCCGGCTTGTTTCTTTTGACATGGAAACAGTGGCAGAACCAGGATTGAAATCTATAGTGTCGAACTTAAAGGCGAAATGACAAGAAATTTTTTTTCTTTTGTAATGCAAAAAATTGTCTTAGAGTTACAATGTCGAAAATTAAGGACTAAAAGTATATAAAATATTAGAATACATGTACCGTACTATGTACTACAACTAAAAAGATGACAATTGTATCTACGATTTTGCATCATACTCTGGTGGAAAATCATATACCAGTTGTTCTTTAATAGCACCAATTTTTTCAACTTTCCTTCTCTTCTCGAGTCCATCAATGTAGACAAGCTTCATTTTTTACTTGCGTATTTTGCTTAGCAGCATTGATCAAGAAGAAATTGCTTTCCCCAAGTCCCTCAATAACAAATATCTTGATAGTTCATGGGGGAATTTCAGAAATTAAAATACCAATTGAGAGGTGCACTGTGCACAATTATGTCTAACCAGTTGATAACCTAATCTATGTCCAAAATGAGATGAGCTATCACATGCAATAATAAAAAAAAAAAAAATACCAACTCACCAAGAAAACTTCAAAAATTCACAGCAAAACAATATATTAGCAGAAAAATTGAAATTACAAACCCATCAACCAATAACCCAATAAAAATTACAAAAAAATCCATTTTACATAAAGCTCAAATAAAAAAACTCTAGTTGAATTCCCTGTTGACATTCCCGCCCAAAAAAAAACTCTAGTTAAAAAAACTCTATTGACATCCCCGCATAATAAAAAACTTTAGTTGGCCTGGCCTGATGGGTATCGGGCCCAGGCCAAGTAATGATTAAAAAAAAAAAATTTAATGTAAAAGTGTGTTTTGGGCAGACGAATGGGTATCGACCGCCCTGGGTCGATACCCACTCGTTCCGCCACTGCATGGAAAGTAAATGTTGCACCTGGGGTTTAGCTGATGTGAGAGTAAATAGAGAAAAAACAGGGAAAGGAAGACCGCTAAGCAAAAAGCAAGGGAGTGGCGTCTGAACACACCATTTGATTCCTTACGTTTAGTACGGTTGTATTCTGAAATTTAATTGTTCTTTTCTTGTCTTTTGTTATAGCTTTTTTCTCACTAAAATCGTGTGCCTTTCCATGAAACTCCGGAATTATAGAGCTGTAGCATTGAACATACATAAATCTATATAGTTAAAAAGTCATCGTTCTAACTATTCCATCTCTCGCACACAATCTAGGTCCAAAATAATGAGTGACAAAATTTTCTCTAATTGCATGCGTAGTAATAAACTTCTCTTTTTTTCAGCAAACATATTAATAAGTTCTGTTTATTTCTTCTGAATTATGATTTGCTGCATAGTATCACCTGATAAGATAAAAGAAATAAACCGAAAGAGATGTGATGGCCTGCCTCGAGGATGCGATGTAGCTCAATGTTTAAAGTGGTTTTGACTCGGATCATTTGAAGTGGTTTTGACCTGGATCAACTTTTCCTCAAGCGTGGAGCATTTTCTCTTCCTATTGTACTTGGAATAGGTCCTACCAGTTCATTTCTTTGTAGGACTAAACTAATCAAGTTGGTTAAATTTCCGACACTATTTGGAATGTTACCTGTAATGTTGCACGTAGAGAGCGAAATTTTTTCAAAAGAACTAGACAGGTTTCCAATAGAATTGGGAAGGATGTGTTCAGGGGATTTCCTGACAAAACTACTGTTCTAAGATCCTTGCAATTTGACAAATAAGAGAAAAGGCTTACTTCTGAAGATTGAACTGTCAATTTGTTGAATCCCAAGTTAAGCCATTGTATAAGCCTTAAGTTCCCCAAGGTTTTTGGAATTGAGCCTGAGAATGAGTTGCGAGACAAATCTAGCTCAGTGAGCTGTGAAGCATTAGATATAGAGCTCAGAATTGGTCCACTTAGTTCATTTTGATGAAGGAAAAGCTATTGAAAATTTGGATCGAAGAGGCCTATGTTTGATGGAAGATTGCCTGAGAGCTTATTCATAATCAAATCGATGGTTCTTATTGATGTGATATTGAAGATGTCAATTGGAATTGCTCCATCAAAGTTGTTCCCTCCCATGTTGAGTACCATCAAGTTTCGTAGATTACCAACTTCACTTGGTATTTCACCTGTCATATTATGAGAGGTTATGCTATATAACTGAAAGAACAAAATCAAGCCGCTCTTTTATCTATTTTCCGTTGTAAAAGATTTCCAAGGTATAATTTCTTCATGTTCTCTGAGCTTCTATTTTTCAAAAGTTGTTAAAGAAAAGGATTATATTAGTAATGCCAACTCGCATTCTTCCATATAGCTAGGAGACTTTCTAGTCAGTGTCTATTGATTTAGAAAATGATGGTCAAGCCAACGATGTTGATTGCATAGTGTAGACTAGCAATTTATTTCTATATAATTATAATCATGAATCAAATATGTATACATTGCTTTGAAGTTTTAGGCATGGGATACATTCTTGTTGTTGTATTGACTCACCTTCAAAGTGGTTGTCGGATAGAGATAACAACGTAAGCGTGGTTAAGTTTCCGATTTCCAGAGGTAGTCTTCCTGTGAAATCATCAGCCCATAAGTTCAAAGCAATAGGAATTGGTTTTACCAAATGTTGAGTAGTGGGAAAGAGTTAACTATATATATAATCGATCATATGGTTATGCTATATAACTATTTGTGCTTGAACAAAGCGGAAGAGAGTTTACTATATATGATACTCGATTATAAGATACTTTAAACTAGTTTGAGAGTTTACCATAAATATCGAATTTTGCTAATTAATAGACTACAAGAAGACTTAAACTGAGAATAATAGGATAACCATACCTTCAAAGCTGTTGTGGCTAAGGATCATTAATGTGAGCATTCCTAAGTTCCCGATTTCTGGAGGTAGTCTTCCTGTGAAATAAGCAGCAGCCCATAATGGTAAATGTCACAGCTATTTGTATTTGAACAAGATGGAAGGGATCGAGTTCACAATATAACCAACTGTAAGACACTTTAAACGTCTATTGCAAATAGAAAGATGATTGAAGACATCCATTGGGAGTTCGCGATGGGTATTATAGACATGATAGACTACAAGAATACTAAACTTATTGACTGAGAAGATTACTAAACTAACCTTCAAAGTTGTTCCAGTCAATGGATATGATAGAAAGCGCGGTTAAGTTTCCAATTTCCTTAGGAACTCTTCTCGTGGATTTATTGGACATTAGAGATAAGTATTGTAGTTGTTTGCATTTGAACAAACTGGAAGGGAGTCCACCATCTAACTGATTTTCAGACACATCAAGTTGTTGTAAGTTGGGAAGATGGTCAAACATATTTGTTGGGAGTCCGCCGGACAGCTTGTTAATGGAGAGGTCAATGGTTTGTATTGAAGGCATGTTATAGCTAATAGATGGAATTGGACCTGCAAGCTTGTTGCTTGCGAGATAAATTCCTTGCAAGCGAGGGAGGTTGAAAAAGGAGGAAGGAACTGATCCAGAAAGCGCGTTGTAGCTAAGAAGCAAATAGATACAATGAAGTCAGGTTTGACAAGGATGATGAGATAGTACCTGTGAAATGGTTATTTGCTAGATTCAAATATTCAAGTCTGGATAACAATCCCATACCCGATGGTATTTCTCCATCTAAGTTATTGAATATAAATTCTAACTTTCTCAACCGGTAAAGATGAGCCAACTCGATGGGTATTGAACCATGAAAACTGTTGTTTGAGATTGCTAAGGTAACAAGAAATGAAAGGTTTCCCACGTGCGGGGGAATGGTTCCAAAAAGGCCCATGAAAGAAAGGTCCAAGACAGTGACTCGGTGATGGCTAAAGCCACAAGTGACGCCGACCCAATCACAAACGGAGACATTGGTGGACCAATTGCTTGCCAAAATACGGTGAGGGTCATAAGAAATTCGAGCCTTCAAGGCAAGAAGAGCATCTCGATCTGTGGTAATATTGGGCGGAATTTTTTCATCAGCTACGCTAGGAAGATAATACTGGACCCAAAGTAGTGTCATAGAAAGGAGGATACGGCAACAAGGATTGAAAGCCATCAGCAGGTATGTAGGTTGAGATGTTGAGGTAAGTGTGGGCGGGGCACTGAAGGAAGGATAGACAAGTGAGACTGACATAAGTGGAGATCTCGAAATTCGGCTATTTATAGGAAAAACACGAAGTGATTCAGAGTGGCGAAACAAGTTCTAAGGTTGAAGAAGAAGAAGAAGACTTTTAAGCCCTCCTGCATTGACTGGAATCTTTGGAATACAAAATATTAAACCAAATGTTTGGATAAAAAAATTTTCCCAATTGATTCTACCAAGACTTGAGGTCTTCACCAGCAATCACACGGCAAGGACCAAGACGAAATACTTGTCAGCCAAGAATTTTATGGCAGCCTGAGCCTCACGCCTCCACCGAGAAAATGGTTCGCTCAAAACTTCAACTTTTGAAGAGCGTAAAATCAGGGTTTGAGCACAGAAAAATAGTTGATCATGACTTTATCCCGGACCATACGGCAAGACCCAAACACAAGACTATGGATCGGTACCAAACAGGATTGGTGGATCCAAACCGTGTCTTTTATGTTGTGGGGAACAGAAGACTGAAGACTTGAGATCTTCACCGGCTATCAAACGGCAAGACGAAGATGAAATCCTCGTCAGCCAGGAATCTTATGGCAGCGTGGCCTCTACCGACAAAATGATTGCTCAAAACTTTTGAAGAGCGTAAAATCAGGGTTTGAGCACCGAAAAATAGTTGATCGTGACTTTATCCAGGACCATACGGCACAGCGCAACAGAAGGAAAAAGGATTACTTCCAAACCTGGTCGGTGAACCAAGCGAGTTTGGTGGAGAAATCAGAAAGACCTTTCCAGCCCTTGTAATGCGTAGAGGGAGGACCGGATCTGGGATGTCCCGTTGTGGAGAGGAGGTTGACGTGCTACACTCTTGGGTTACTTGTTTGATTGAGGCCTGTACAAGTTGGGACATACAGCAAAAAGGTTTAGGTTTGTATGGACTCGGACATAGGTGAAGTCGCTAAATGGACTTCGGTAAATGGAGAGGGGTGGGCCTCTGATCCTGGTTTGAAAATGTTTATAAGGAAAGAGGCTCCGGAGAAAAGTAATAGGCGGGGCATGTAAGGTTGAGCTCGAAAGAGGTCCATAGCTAAGAGTCGTTATTAGATCCCAAGAACTGAAGTACAGTCCGTTGGCAAAAAATTTAGGTGTCTTTTCATTTAGTAGGTTAATGTTGCTGTCGCCATTATGATTCTTACTGCAAGATAGGCTTGTGGAGTTTCACTGTAGGGTCTGTCTCTTCTGACATCAAATCACAAAACTACAATTTGCAAAAGAACAGAGCAAGCTTTCAAGGCTCAGCATTTTCGCTAGAGCTATTGTACGTATGGTAGAGCCATCTGTTCGTCTTTCTCAAATCTACGAGGCCTTGAGGCTTGATGAGAACATAACCGGCTACTCATAACGAAGAAAAAAACCAGAGTCGATCCCATACAACTCAAATGATTCTTTAATTTAGAGAAGTCCAAATTTATGTATTGCTGGTACAACAGTTCAGGAGTGAATGACGAAGTGCAAGGCCAGATACAAATAAATAACTCTCAGATTATCTTATGTGCCATGACAAGCTCAAAGTCACAAAAGTAAGGTATTCCCAGCGGAGCAAGTGGAAATATTTGCTGCTTAAAAAAATATGGAAATGTTTGCGGCAGCATTAAAAGAAGCAGGCTAAAAAATTACACACAAAGCAATCAAAAACAAAGTTTGAGGTTTTTCAACAAAAAAAAAACAAACTTTGAGGTCCCTAATTAGTACTGATTGTCAAAGGAATTTTTAATTAGTTTAATTTCTTATCAAGAAATCTCCACCATATAACTCATATCCAGTGTGTGCAGTGCCTCTGATTCTATGCCACATGTATGGAAAAATCAGCCTGAGCCAGAAAATGGAAGAAAATATTTGAAATAGGGGAAGAATTGCTTTTACAGTTAAATTTGTTGCAAGATGCTTTAAATTGAGACACTAACGTATTTTTAAACAGAAAATTTGGAGAAAAGTCATTGTTTGTCCCTATAAATTTGCGTCAATTGCATGTCACTCTCCCTAACTTTAAAAACTGCGATTTACGTCCTATAAGTATGAAACATTTGCAATGTTCGTCCACAGTCAAAATTTCCGTTATAATTGACGGAATTTGACATTAAAATGACCAAAATAACCCTCCAAAACAAAATTACTAAAAATATTTAAAAAATTCATTAAAAATAAATAAAAATGATATTTAAGAAAGGTAATATTTTTTAAATAAAACTATTGAAACTCTATTTCAGTAATCTATATATTTTGTGAATTTATTTATCCAATATTTATTTATGTTTTGAAAATTGTCTTTGAGGGCATTTTGGTCATTTTAATGCCGAATTTTGTCCGAATTTTCTGTGTGCAAATGTTTATACTTGAAATTTTACACGAACATTGCAAATGTTTCATACTTAAAGGATGTAAATCGCAATTTTTAAAGTTAGGCGGAGTGACATGTAATTGACGCAAATTTATGGGGTAAACAATGACTTTTTCCCAGAAAATTTCTACTCTGAGAGAGCACATCGTGAAGCATATGCAACAATTCTGCACTCTGCCCATACGTATGTTTGCAGGGCTATTGTTGCTGCTCAGAGTATCCGTATGGCTGGTTCAACACGGGATCTAGTGATACTTGTTGACGAAACAATTAGTGAATATCACAGGGCAGGATTGGAGGCTTCTGGCTGGAAGATCCATACAATCAAAATTATCAGGAACCCGAAAGCAGAACAGGATGCTTACAATGAGTGGAACTACAGCATATTTCGTCTCTGGCAGTTGACAGATTATGACAAGATTATTTTCATTGATGCTGACCTGCTCATATTAAGAAATATCGATTTCTTGTTTGAGATGCCAGAAATATCTGCCACAGGAAATAATGCTACACTGTTTAACTCAGGTGCTAATGGAACACATCAATGAGATTGTGTCCTACAATGGTGGGGACTAGGGGTATCTCAATGAGATCTTTACGTGGTGGCACCGGATTCCAAAACATATGAACTTCTTGAAGCACTTCTGGGAAGGTGATGAGTAGGAGAAAAAAGAATGAACTCAAACTCAATTCTGCTTGGCAGGCCCTCTTCCCCAGATGCCGCATCACCCATTTGCTATGAGCCTCTTCTGATCATGCTCCGCTGCTTATTGAATCAGATGGTGACTCATTCTCCTATCCAAAGCCATTCAGATTTGAGCCTATTTGGATCAAAGATGAGACTTGTGGACGTGTGATAGTAGACTCTTGGCATTCCAATTGTCGCGGGTCTCCTTGGTTAGAACCCCTAAGGTCCCAATGGTTTGGACTTGAGTAGGCTAAAAAAAAGACATACGACCTTGGCAAGAACGGCGTTCCGCAGAATATATGACTCATGCTCCTTTAGGTTCTTTAAATTCTGTAGGTGGCGTAGCTACCGAGATCAATGCAGTCAATTATGTCTCTCCTAGAAGTTGGTTAGCTACCTCTCATTTTGTTCTAGGATTCTTCCTATTTGTAGGTCATTTATGGCATGCAGGAAGGGCTGTGCGGCTGCAGCAGGATTTGAAAAAGGAATTGATCGTGATTTTGAACCTGTTCTTTCCATGACTCCTCTTAACTAAGACAGGAGACCTAATGCTTGAAATCAAAATCAATTTGATTTCATCATACAATAACATATTTTAGGGTCATATTTAAAAAGTATTTCTTTCTTTTCATTTTCAACTCATTTATCATTTATATCTAATCTTTTTTTTGTTCTGCTCGGCAATCCTCCCTAGCCGAGCTATTCCCTTTTATGATACTGAGCGGACAAAACAAAAAAAAATCTATTCGCCGAGCAAAAAAAGGAGAGAGAGGGATTCGAACCCTCGATAGTTCTTTGTTTTGAACTATAGTTTTCAAGACGGAGCTATCAACCACTCGGCCACCTCTCCAAAAGAAAATTTCATTTCTATTTTATTTTTTCATTCTACCGAATAGAACATGGACATATGCGTTGATACCATTACTACCTATAGAAAAATATCCAGCCGGTGTGAATATATGGGTCTATTTATATGCATATATCTATCTGTATGTATATATACACGATCCAGCGGGCTTTTTTTGTTTGTGAAGTAAAAAAAATACCCTTCCCTTGATCTCATGCCTTAATTTAATAAAGTCGTCAAAATCAAAGGTGGTATAATACGTCATATAGCATCAATAGATTCATGGTCAAAATCACTCTATGATACATTTTATTAGAATCTTTGGCCGATACAATTTTTTGGCCGATACCGATAAAGGGATCAAATGGTATATAGTTCTTTATTGGAGGATTACAAATATGACTATTGCTTTCCAATTGGCTGTTTTTGCATTAATTGCTACTTCATCAATCTTACTGATTAGTGTAACTGATCACTTTTCTAGCTTCTACGAATGGATCACAAAATGCAAAAATTGGATCCACCTGTTCTTTCCATGACTCCTCTTAACTAAGACAGGAGACCTAATGCTTGAAGTCAAAATCAATTTGATTTCATCATACAATAACATATTTTGGGGTCATATTTAAAAAGTATTTCTTTCTTTTCATTTTCAACTCATTTATCATTTATATCTAATCTTTTTTTCTGTTCTGGCTCGGCTATCCTCCCTAGCCGAGCTATTCCCTTTTATGATACTGAGCCGGACAAAACAAAAAAAAATCTATTCGCCGAGCAAAAAAAGGAGAGAGAGGGATTCGAACCCTCGATAGTTCTTTGTTTTGAACTATACCGGTTTTCAAGACCGGAGCTATCAACCACTCGGCCACCTCTCCGAAAGACAATTTCATTTCTATTTTATTTTTTCATTCTACCGAATAGAACATGGACATATGCGTTGATACCATTACTACCTATAGAAAAATATCCAGCCGGTGTGAATATATGGGTCTATCTATATGCATATATCTATCTGTATGTATATATACACGATCCAGCGGGCCTTTTTTGTTTGTGAAGTAAAAAAAAAATACCCTTCCCTTGATCTCATGCCTTAATTTAATAAAGTCGTCAAAATCAAAGGTGGTATAATACGTCATATAGCATCAATAGATTCATGGTCAAAATCCCTCTATGATACATTTTATTAGAATCTTTGGCCGATACAATTTTTTGGCCGATACCGATAAAGGGATCAAATGGTATATAGTTCTTTATTGGAGGATTACAAATATGACTATTGCTTTCCAATTGGCTGTTTTTGCATTAATTGCTACTTCATCAATCTTACTGATTAGTGTACCCGTTGTATTTGCTTCTCCTGATGGTTGGTCGAGTAACAAAAATGTTGTATTTTCCGGTACATCATTATGGATTGGATTAGTCTTTTTGGTGGGTATCCTTAATTCTCTCATATCTTGAACCTACTCGTTCTATTTAGATCCAAAAATGAAATGACCCCCTCCTAATTCTTTCATTTCAGGTTGTGAGACACATGAAAATGAAATATAAGTCCCCAAAATGCAAATAAAGAAAAAATTACAGGGAGGGGTCAAACAAATTTCTTATCTTATACTTATATTTAATTAAATTTATATTTCATATTTTAAAATGAAATTAAATATTAATTAAATAAATTAAAATTATTTATATTATAAATATTTATTTATTATATATATATATTTGAATATATGAATAGAATTATTATAATTAATAATACAATTCAAAAAAAAATTACAATATAATAAGACTTAATAACACTATAATAATAATATATAATTATTATAATAAAAAATACAATATAATTTTATACAATTAAAATTATACAATTATAAATACAATTCAAATTTGATATTATTTGAATAGAATATTATTCTAATTATTATTTTATTCTAATATTAACTAATATTAATTAGAATAAAATAATAAGAATTTTTAACTAATCCAAATTCAAAAATGAACTTTTTATTAAACATTACATTGTGTATCAAGAACAAGCGGATATAGTTGAATGGTAAAATTTCTCTTTGCCAAGGAGAAGATGCGGGTTCAATTCCCGCTATCCGCCCAGGGTAATGGGATTAATGTTTTTAATTTTAATAGGATAAAGAAATATAAAGAATTCAATTTAAGTATAGTTGACCATAATAGAATAGTGGTTCTATCCTCTTCCCTTCTTTTCCTACCACCCACCCCAAAAGAAAAAAAAAAAGAATTACTAGAATTTTTTGTAAAAAAATGTTGCGGAGACGGGATTTGAACCCGTGACCTCAAGGTTATGAGCCTTGCGAGCTACCAAACTGCTCTACCCCGCGACGAAGAGAAGAACTGGGAACTAATGGGCAAAGAAGGATTGAGTACACCCCTCTACCATATCGGTACAAATAGAATATCCTATTTATACAGAATGGTAAAGGGGCCCCTCTATATTTATAGAAATGAATAGAAAAAATGAAGAAATATTTTAATCCTTACCAACTTGATCTTGTTGCCCCGGGCAACAAACATGCATGAACCATTTCACGAAGTATGTGTCCGGATAGTCCAAAGTCTCGATAGTTAGCTCTCGGCCTTCCGGTTGAAAAACAACGTCGATGAAGACGTGTAGGTGCACTATTACGCGGTGGGGATTGTAACTTTCCATGAATTTCCCATTTCTCACTCAACAACGGAACTTTACTTATTTCTTTTTTTGGGGATCGACGAATCAAATGAAATTTTTGTTCCAATTTTTGCCTCTTCTTGTCCCTCTGAATTAAACTTTTTCTTGCCATAATGGTTCAGTTCTTCCTAGTAGTATCAATGATACAAGTCGGATCCTAGATGTAGAAATATAAGAAGGCAGACCTCCTTCTCCATTGAAATAAATGATATTATCGAGGATATAACACATAAAAAATTAACCAAACTTACCCGATGTGGAGGCAATCAAGAAAGCCGCGTAAGTGAATATATAACCTACAGAAAAGTGGGCTAATCCAACCAATCTTGCTTGCACAATGGAAAGAGCCACCGGTTTATCTCTCCATCGAATCAAATTGGCCAAAGGTGTGCGTTCATGAGCCCACGCTAAAGTTTCAATCAATTCTTGCCAATATCCACGCCAGGAAATTAAGAACATAAATCCAGTAGCCCAAACAAGATGTCCAAATAAGAACATCCACGCCCAGACTGATAAACTATTCATACCAAAGGGGTTATATCCATTGATAAGTTGTGAAGAGTTTAACCATAGATAATCTCTTAACCATCCCATCAAATAAGTGGAAGATTCATTAAACTGTGAAACATTACCTTGCCATAATGTGATGTTACTGGTACAAATAACATAAAGAAATGTAACCAACGTTTATTAGAAAAAGCAACCCCAAAGATTTGGGACCAAAAGCGGTTAGCGGTGACCATTGAATAAGTTTCTTCGGCTTGAGTTAGGTTAAAAGCACGAAATGTATTTGCACCATCACCATCTTCAAATAAAGTATTTTCTACAGTAGCACCATGAATGGCGCATAGCAAGGCAGCGCCCAATACACCGGCAACCCCCATCATATGAAATGGGTTCAATGTCCAATTATGAAATCCTTTGAAAAAGAGGATGAATCGAAATATAGTTGCTACACCAAAACTAGGCGCAAAGAACCAACCAGACTGACCTAGTGGATAAATCAGGAATACAGAAACAAAAACAGCAATTAGACTAGAGAATGCGATTACATTATAAGATCGCAATTGAACAGATCGAGCAAGTTCAAATTGACGTAACATGAAACCTATTAGTCCAAAAGCACCGTGGAGAGCAACAAAAGTCCACAGACTGCCTAATTGACACCAACGAGTAAAATCTCCTTGTGCTTCTGGACCCAATAGTAACAACAAAGAGTGTGCTAAACTATTAGCAGGATTGGAAACTGCTGCGGTTAAGAAGTTGTAGCCTTCCAAATAGGAACTTGCCAATCCATGTGTATACCATAAAGTTACAAAGGTTGTACCTGTAAACCAACCCCCTAAGGCGAAATAGGCATAAGGAAAGAGCAATAGACCGGACCAACCTACAAAAACGAAACGATCCCTCTATAACCAGTCATCCATAATATGAAACGGTCTCAAGCTTTGGAATAAAAATCATTTCGAGCTTCTCAAAGAACGCATCAAAGCTCTTGCAGCCCACATCCAGTCCGTTCAGGAGCTTCCCCCGTCGCTAGAAAACATAGCACTTGAAAAAATGTGGGTGGTTTCTCTTCGTGAAGAGGAAAAATCTGAGGAGGAACTGTGGAGAGTTAAATCTCGAAAGACTTGGATTACTACCAAAGATCTCAACACCAAATTTTTCCACTTATCCACTGTGATTCGTCGATGCCGAAATGCCATTGAATTTATTAAAAACGGTAATGGCGAATGGCTTTCCTCTCGTTCCTCTATTGGTGAGCATATTGTTGCCTATTTCCAGAATTTATTCTCCTCTGACTCTCCTTCAATTCCTCACGATCTGGATGGCTTGATTCCTCCTCACACTGTTTAGGACATTGGCTCTCATAAAAGTCCCGGTCCAGATGGGATGACAGGACTTTTTTATAAACAATTTTGGGATGTTGTTGGTGTGGATATGATTAATATGGTGCAAGATTTTTTCTGCCGTGGACATATGCTTGCTGCTCTTAATCACTCGTTTATTACTTTGATCCTGAAAACTGATCACCCCTCTGAAATTGGCCACTATCGGCCAATTAGCTTATGCAACGTTGCTTATAAAGTCATTTCCAAGATTCTTGCAAATAGGCTGAAGCAATTTCTCCCTTCCATCATTTCGCCAATGCAATCGGCGTTTGTACAAGGTCTTCAAGAAAATTCTATTCTTACTCACGAGGTTTTTCATATACTCAGAAGTAAGAGAAAAGGAAGGCACTATATGGCTATCCGAGCTGACATCGAAAAAGCCTTTGACCGTATGGAGTGGGCCTTGATTGTCCGGGTGTTGGAATACAAGCACATATAAATATATATATATATATATATTTTAAGCTTTTATGCCTACCAATTGCATTGGACAAATGACAAACCAAAAAAAGAATGAACTCAAACGACGTAGGTTGAAGTCTAGTAAAACGACAGACGTTTGTGTCTTCTAGATTTCAAAAGAAATCCCGTCATCTTGCCCAGCACCCCGAGTGGCAAGGCTTCAGCTTCTATGGATTTGATAATACCATGGAATCTGAGAGCCTCTGCTGTTTCGTTTCCACCAATCATCACTACGAGTTGCTTCTTCTTCAACAGGTCTCATTTTGGACATACCCGATTCCTTATATCCCCAACATGTCCCATATAATCGCGGTCCAGAAGAGAGACTCAGACGCCGAGCCAGTTCTCAAACCAACCATTGTTGAAGAGGTATTGTTTGACGATGAAGAGGAGGAGGCTCTCTATGATGACTTTGAAGATGGTAAACATCCATATACTCTCTTCTCGTTTAATGGATTCAATGTCCTTCGCTACCAAACAGGGCTTTTTATGTATGGTATTTCTTATGAATGCCTGTCCTAATATGTGCTTGTGCTGCATTGAGATTTATGTGTTGGGGACTTTTAAGTGTTTTTGGATAGCTTTTGGACAAAGCCACAGCGACCATGTTTTGGTGGGTTTGGTACTCAGTTCAAGTAGACTAGTAAATCTCATGTTGCCCTTTTGTTTCTCTGTTAGAAAATCAACCCGTACGTTTTACTTATGAAGTTTCATGTGGATGAATTCTTGATTGCGTAGAGGCATCAATGAATGACATTGATGATTATTTCGAAGATGAGGACGTGGCAGATTACACCGAAGTCTATGTAAGCTTTGATGTAGAGTTATTTCTACAGCTGTCGTAGTTTGTTTAATGATGTTGAATACCATTTTGCCTTTTTCTGAAGGTTGGAGATGGAGGAGGAGGAGGTGGCATTTCTCTTGGTGGGACTTGGTGGGATAAAGAAGCACTAAGGATAGCTGAAGAAGTTTCTCTATCCTTCGACGGCGACCTGAAAATATATGCCTTCAGAACAATGTAAAATTCCACCATTCAAGTGCGCATAGAGAAGCTCTCAAAAAAGTAAGAATTATTGGTGGCAAAAAAATCACCAGTCCCTAAAATTAAAGAAAACTGTATATGAAATGTCAGGGTTCTCCTTTGGTATGGTTTGTTTCAGGTAATGAGGGGTTTAATGGGTGTTGAGATTCAGTAGTTGGCCTATCTCACTGCATTCAAGTATGAATGAAGGTTTTGGGTGTGGGATCCTTGAGTCTGTCCCATTTCTGATCTTTTGGCATCATTAAGAAGCTGGAAGTCGAGTTGTTTGAACCATTTGTTTAAGTCCTAAAGTTTTGAGAAGAAAGGTGATACCAAGGTTGAATCCACTGTAATGCTTTTCAGATGACCTTTCTGTTGTCAAAATATAAAAATCGACCACAGATCTGAACCCAAATAAGTCTAATATCATACCTTTCTGTTTATGCAAAATAAATTCCAAAGCGATTTTGGCCACCAGTCCTGACCACCTTTGAGAAGTGTTGAATTTTACTATATCTGATGCTGTCACATCTTTATATCTGAACGAAAGTAATCATGTTCGATATAAACTCTGGTTTACTGAACCGGATTTGATGAGATGAAGTTTTCTGAAACAGTGGAGATGTCTCATTCCATAGATCACTGGAAACCGTTTTCCTTGGTTCACGGTCCATGTTTTGGCAAGTATTTCGAGAGTTCTACATGTTCTTTCTTGCACATCACTCAAAATATTTATCAATTTTATGAACCTGCTCTAATAGATATTTTTTATTTTTCATCATTTGCACGCCATTGGATGAATGATTGGTAGGTTCAGGTTAGGGAAATGAACCATAGTTCCCAAATGATTGTGCAGGATATGAAAAAGGGACTATGCAATATAACTTGCCCAATTGAATTCAGGCTTATCTTTCAATCATGGGATTCACATATTCCTTTTTGTACCTCAAGGCTGTAACTGAAGGGAAAAGTTTCCTGTAGACAATTGCAGGTAGAAGAAAGGGATAGGGGTGTGTATAATTTTGAGAACTTCTCAAAATGTGTTGCATGGCTGTAATTGAAGTCGAGCATGTTCCATCGAAGTTGCATCTAGTTCAATCATCATATTATTTGTTTTTTGTTATAAATTTTTCTTATATGTAATGAATGAGGAAAAAAATAATTGTCTATGTGATTGAATTCTCCTTATAATTATAAACCTCAATAATTTGTGTCAGCCTTTCACGTAGTAGTGAATGCTTCTCAAGCTTTAATCTGAACTGATGTTTGGCAGGTCTGGTTCCCCTGGTATGGAAGATATTGAAGCTTTTTCAGCAACCTATAGAGCACGATTGGACGAAGCAAAGCTCAGCAAAACTGTACCTCAGAATATATGGTTTGAGGTACTTTTTCTTATTTTTTATGCTTTTAAGGGGAGACATAATTCTGCAGAGGAGAAAAGAAGAATTACTGGTTCAGGTGCAGTAGCCTGTGTCCTAACATGGGAGTCCCTGACACGGAGTCTAATAATGATGTAAAGTAAAGGGATGAGCTGCATATGTATTTTAGGGCTATTTCTTTTTCTTTTCCTTGTGTTTTCTTTCAACAAGTCCAATAAGTTTTAGATGCAGTTGGCTTTTCTCGTTTAAATAGCAGAATAATTTCGGTATATTACCCTTAAGAAGTGATGCCTGAAGGTCTAGCAGTTGAAATTAAACACCTGTTATGTCGGCATTCTTTTGATCTTTGGGGTCTGAAGCCACCTATTTCCTCTCAGGTGTTCAGAGGGTGGTTCGGATTCCACATGAGCTGGATCGGTTCAAGGATCGGCCTATGTATGTGAAATATGTCAATCTAGAAGCAAGTGGTTCATTGTCAGAAAGTGATGGTGTTTTCTGGCTTGTTTCTTTTGACATGGAAAGTAAATGTTGCACCTGGGGTTTAGCTGATGTGAGAGTAAATAGAGAAAAAGCAGGGAAAGGAAGGCCGCTAAGCAAAAAGGAAAGGGACTGGGGTCTGGACACACCATTTGATTCCTTACGTTTAGTACGGTTGTATCCTGAAATTTAATTGTTCTTTTCTTATCTTTTGTTATAGCCTTTTTCTCACAAAAAAAAAAAAAAAAGTGTCTTTCCATGAAATTCCGGAATTATGGAGCTGTAGCATTCAACATACATAAATCTATATGGTTAAAAAGTCATCGTTCTGAATATGCCGTCTCTCGCACACAATCTAGGTCCAAAATAATGAGTGACAAACTTTTCAATAATTGCACGCGTAGCATCTTAGCTATTAATACAATTCTTACTTAACCAAAAGAAAAAAATTCCTTCAGTGTCAAACACCAAACCCAGGGGGTCAGCCATCAGCAATCGGAGAAATGGACCCAGGAGGCATAAATTATAAGTGGAGGAGCTAGGAATTTTTTACTGCGTAATGAAAAAAAATCTTAAAATTAAAATATTAAAAATTAAGGATTAAAAACATTAAAAATATATTATATTGAAATCACGTTCCGATCTCATAAAACACACAACAGACAAAACCACAACAATGAAGAACCAAACACAAAAAAAAAAAAAAAAAAAAAAAAAAAAAAAAAAAGGAAACACACTCCTTCGGACAAGTTAATACTATAAACTCGATGAAAACCTTCGCACCACCAACAAGCAAGCAAAGTGTACTAAAGGTCTGTTTGCAAACCAAAATTGGGTTTCAACGGAAGGCCCTAATTAGTTAGTAACTATAGAAAATGTCCGGGGACTGATTTATCATTTATTATTCCCTCCAAAATTTAGGATTCTCAAATCCTGTTAACAAATGAAAATGGGAACAAAATAAATAATCAAATTCTAAAATATTCTACAAAATAAATTCGAAATAGGCTAAGGCAGAACAATTAACAAATTGAACAATGAAGAGTTGAATCATTGATAAATTGACATCCCCAAGCCATCTCTTGTAACTTTCTATGACTATGAACTAAAATCTAATCAGCTAAATTCAAAATAGGCAGAACAAATTGAAGTATCAAGTATGAACGTCTACCTACCTTTGCCTGGCGCCTGGCGGCTGAGAGAGAGAGAGCCGGCTGAGAGTCTGCGACAGTGAGACTTGAGAGAGAGAGAGATCTCGAGAGAGGCAGTCTGGCAGATAGGGAGAGAGAGTCGGTGCCGGCGTTGGAGGAGAGCTGGAGAGAGGATAGGCAAAGAGAGATCTGGAGAGGCAGAGAGGGAGAGAGAGCGGTGGTGAGGTCTGGAGAGGGAGACTATGAGAGAGGGTGGAGTGGAGGAGCAGGGGCGTCGGGAGAGGGAGAAAAATGAATTAAAACTTTGTTTTTTTTTAACTAATTTTTTTTTAAAAAAATGCCTACTAGGCAAATGGGCTTGGGCTGGGCTGGGCGCAAGTGGGTGTCGGCTGAGCTTTAAGAGGGGCCAGCTTTAATCATGAGACATATTAGTTATATATAAAAAAAAAAAAAGAATTTCAACGTTTTGCATTTGGCCTGTTGGGCCCCTGTGGCTCGGCCACTGAATCACAACCAACGCAGACAAAAGTTAGATATACAGGATAGAAGGGAAATATGGAGGTAGACAGAAGGGGAGGCGGGAGACACCTGCATGCACCAACCAACACACGCCTTAGTCTCACAAGGTCAGTAAGAGCAGAGATCGAGAACAGTGGGTAAGAGATACAAATTCTACAAGGCTTGATTCCACTAGTCCCAAGACTGTTACATTATTTTGAAAGACAAAAACATGAAGGAGCTTTCTACAAAAAAACTGACGAATACACGTTAGTTTCGTCCAATATCTTTTAGAAGTTTCAATTTGATCTTATTGAGCGCGGCTGAAACTTCTTCTATATTAGTTCTTTGTTCAGAGGACTCTGCACAACAGCCCATTGCCAATCCCATAAGTGATGATATGCACTCCTTCACAGCATCATCATCCCTTTCGTTTCTCAATAAATTGGGATCAATTATGTGAATTACTGAATGGGGTAAGGATGCATTTATCCAATGTTTCAAGCTCATTTCTCCGATAAACATGTCATATGTGGGCCTCTTTCTTGTGAAAGTTTCCATGAGCAAAATGCCAAAACTATACATGTCACCTCTTGTAGAAACAATTCCTTCCAATCCATACTCTACAAGTAACATTAGAACTCATCATATGTGATAATATTAAGCAAGAAAATTTTAAGAAAAAGAAAAACATTGATTACTATTCTAACAAAAAAATATAAATTAAAGGTATAAATAGATAAGTAGACAAGAGATACGCAAGTTTGAGTGGTATGCCTAAAAGTTACCCGGTGCCATATACCCAGTAGTAGCAAGAGTCATGGTCCACGTCATGGAATCTCCATCACCTAAGAGCTTCGCAATGCCAAAATCAGCTACATGGGCAACCATATCTTCGTCTAATAAAATATTGCTCGGCTTCAGATCGCAATGAACAATAGAGGTGGAACAACCATGATGAAGGTACTCTAATGCTAATGCACATCAATCACTATATTTACCTCTGTAAAATATTCAAAAAGTGATTGTTGGAATGCAACCATTTCTCTAAGCTCCCACGAGGCATGTATTCCAATACAAGGGCTTTGAAGTCCATGTTTTGCTACAAATATTGATGATTTTGAGAAGATTTCGGTGATGGACATTCCCCAATATCTTGCATTCCACATCAAAACTCTTAAATGCCCCCTCTACTTGCAATTTTATAACCTTTGTTTGCAATATTCATCCCATCTAAGAGTGTTCCTTTGTATACTAACCAAAACTCCCTTCACCAAGTAAGTTGTTTAAACTGAACCATTTGTTGCTTGTAGGAGTTCTTGGTGAGAAATTCTTCTCCACTGTGCTAAAGGTGACAATTCTGCATCGACCAGAGTACTTTTGGCATTCCTTTTGTTGCATCTTGTCCAAACTAAAATAAGGACCAGTGCAAGAATTGTCAAGCCAATTGTTGGTAGAATAAACTTCAACATATGCTTTGATGTGGTCTTTTGCGCTTTAGTATCACAAAGGGGAAGTTAGAGTCGGGTAGCACCACAAAGTGCCTCATTTGACATAAACGATGCAGCTGTGAAGTTTACAAATGATCCTCCCATTGGAACTTCTCCTCGGAGTCTATTGAAAGACACATTTAGATATTTGAGGTATGAAAGTCCTTCTAAGGACTTGGGAATCTCTCTAGACAAACTGTTATTTGATAGTTCCAAGACCACCAAGCTTACCAGTTCCCTAAAAGATTCAGGAATTGCTCCTTCTAATCGATTGCCTGCTAAAGAGATATCGGTTAAATCTTTGAGGCCACCTATTGTCATTGGGATGCCACCTGATAGTTGATTCGTTGTAAAGCCAGCTGTGTCAGAACCTTCATATTTCCAACTTTTGCTGAAAGAGAGCCAGTTAGAGAATTTGATGACAAGTCAATCTCCAAGAGGTTTGTAAGGCTCCATAGGCTCAAATGAACTGTGGAACTTAATTGATTTTTTTTTCAAGTAGAGATATTTGAGCATGGTCAGATTATTTATGCATGTGGGGATGTGTCCAGCTAGCTTATTCATACTCAAATCCAATGTATACAAGGTCGTTAAATCACAAAGATCTGAAGGGATGGGACCTTCAAGTCTATTATCATCAAGGTACAACAGTTGCAACATGCGCAATCTTCCTATTGTACTTGGAATAGGTCTTACCAGTTCATTTCTCCACACGCTTAAACTAATCAAGTTGCTTAAATCTCCAACACTAATTGGAATGTTACCCGTAATGTTGCATGTAGAGAGCCAAATTTGTTCAAGAGAGCTAAAAAGGTTTCCAACAGAATTGGGAAGGATGTTGTTCAGTGGATTTCCTGACAGAGTTACTACTCTGAGATACTTGCAATTCGACAAATCAGAGAAAAGGCTTAGTCCTGTAGATTGAACTATGAGTTTGTTGAATCCCAGGTTGAGCCCTTGTAGGAGCCTTAAGTTCCCCAGTGTTTCAGGAATGAAGCCTGAGAATGAGTTTTCAGACAAATCTAGGTCAGTGAGCTGTGAAGCATTAGATCTAGAGCTCGGAATTGTTCCATTTAATTCATTTCCCAACAGGAAAATCTGCTGAAGATTCGGAGCAAAGAGGCCCATATTTGATGGAAGATGGCCTGAGAGCTTATTCATATTCAAATCAATGACTGATATTGTTGTAATATTGAAGATGTCAAATGGAATTGCTCTACTAAAGTTGTTACTTGCCATGTTGAGCAGCTTTAGGTTTCGTTGATTACCGACTTCACTTGGTATTTCACCTGTCATATTATGAAAGATTATGCTATATAACTGAAGAAAATAATGCCTTTCAGTAATCATCAGAATTGAAAAATGATAATCATGCCACTCTTTTTATCTATTCTCTGTCATAAATAATTTCCACGTATATTTTGTTCATGTTCTGTGGGCTTCTATTTTTCAAAATTTGTGTAAAGAAAATGATTATAATAATAATGCCAACTCCAATGCATCCATATAGCTTGCTAGGAGACTTTCTAGTCAGCGTAGACTAGCAGTTAGTGGTTGTTGGATAGAAATAACATCGTAAGCTCGGTTAAGTTTCCGATTGCCAGAGGAACTCTTCCTGTGAAATTATCAGCCCATAAGTTCATAACGATCAGTGACGCAACTATTTGTGCTCGAACAAAGCGGAAGAGAGTTTACTATATGTAATACTCGATCATAAGATACTTTAAACTAGTTTGGGAGTTCACCATAAATATCGAATTTTGCTAATTAATAGACTTGTCTTCCTGCAAAATAAGCAGCCCATAACGGTAAATGTCATAGCTATTTGTATTTGAACAAGGTAGAAGGAATCGAGTTTGCCATATAACCAACTATAAGACACTTTAAACTATTGCAAATAGAAAGATGATTGAAGACATCCATTGGGAGTTCGCGATGTGTATCGTAGTTTGCTGATAGACTAAAAGAATACTTAACTTATTGACTAAGAAGATTACTAAACTAACCTTCAAAGTTGTTCAAGTCAAGGGATATGACTCTAAGTGCGGTTAAGTTTCCAATTTCCTCGGGGACTCTTCCAGTGAATTTATTGGACGACAAAGTTATGTATTCCAGCTGTTTGCACTTGAACAAGCTTGAAGGGAGTTCACCATCTAACTGATTTCCAGACACATCAAGTTCTTGTAAGTTGGGAAGATGATCAAACATATTCTTTGGTAGTCTGTCGGACATCTCATTATCACGTAGGTCAATGGTTTGTATTGAAAGCATGTCATAGCTAATAGATGGAATTGGACCTGAAAGCTTGTTCCCTGCGAGATAAATTCCTTGCAAGCGAGGAAGGTTGAAAAAGGAGGAAGGAACTGATCCAAAAAGCGCGTTGTAACTAAGAGCAAATAGATACAATCAAGTCAGGTTTGACAGGGATGATGGGATAGTACCTGTGAAATGGTTATATGCTAGATTCAAATATTCAAGTTTGGATAACAATCCCACAGCCGATGGTATTTCTCCATTTAAGTTATTGAATCTAAAGTGTAAGTTTCTCAACTATTGAAGAATGTTGAATTTGCTGGTCACTTGGGGTCACCACGTCATTTTACGTAAGTCACCAGCTGAGTTGTCCTTCGTAAAATATAATATTTTCTGTTAGCTACCGCATCTTTTCTGCCCTCTCTCTCTTTCTGTGACGATGTACGTGAACGCCTCAGGACAGCTCTCCCTCTGCTTATTCTCTTTGCCTTACGTAGCAGAGTTAGTTATTTGGTTTTGCTATTCTTACAGTAGTGGTGGTTTTTTTCTTCTTTCCTCTTATTCTTTGTAACTGTATATATATTCTCTTTGTAAAGCTTTTTCAAGATATACAACACATCGAGAATTATCTCGTCCAACCTTCGTCTTCCTCTGCCATTTTCCTTTCATGTTCTTTTATCAAAACTTATATCAACTGGTAAAGATGAGCTAACTCGATTGGGATTGAACCATGAAAACTATTGTTTGGGATTACTAAAGTAACAAGAAATGAAAGGTTGCCCATGTGCGGGGGACTATGGATTACCAACAATGGTTCCAACAAGGCCCATGAAAGAAAGATCCAAGATAGTGACTCGGTGATGACTAGAGCCACAAGTGACGCCAACCCAATTGCAAACGGAGACATTGGTGGACCAGTTTTTTGCTAAAATATTGTAAGGGTCATAAGAAATTTGAGCCTTCAACGCAAGAAGAGCATGTCGATCTGTGGTAATATTGGGCAGAGTTTTTGAATCAGCTACGCTAGTAAGGTAATGCTGGGCCCTGAAGTAGCGTCATAGAAAGGAGGATTTGGTAACAAGCTAGGACTGAGAGCCATTAGCAAGGTATGTAGGTTGAGATGTTGAGGTAAGTGTGGCACCGAAAGAAGGGCAGACAAGTGAGACTGACATGTGAGGAGATCTTGAAATTCGATTATTAATAGGAAAAACACGACGTGCAAAGTGGTGAAACAAGTTTGGAGTGATATGGAAAGGGCAGAAGATTCAGAAAAAACAAAAAGAAAAAAAAAAATCCGTAGAAAATAGACCTCCCGAAATCCCTTTAATATTTCAAGGAAAATAGGCGTGCATCCCAAGTCTAGTATAGTAATACCAGCTTCATTAAAAAAAGATTCAAGTCGTCAAGTTCGCAGAGCTGTACACGTGGTGACCATCACGTTTAGTGAATCCAAAGTTGGTGATGAAAGAAGAGAAGAAAATTCCACTGAAATCCTTAGAATACACGAGTTGAAGTTGATCCGCGAAATTAATTAATATTAAGATCACCCAATATTCTTTACCAAATGTTTGGATAAAAATTTTTCCCAATTGACTCAGACCAGTCTTCACCAGAAATCACACGGCAAGGACCAAGGCTTGACGTCTTCGCCAGCAATCACATGGCAAGGACCAAGGCTTGACGTCTTCGCCAGCAATCACTCGTCAAGAACCAAGATGAAATACTCGTCAGCCAGGAATATTGTCGCAGCCTGAGCCCTACGCCTCCTCGGACAAAATGGTTCCTCAAAACTTTTAACTTTTGAAGAGCATAAAATCGGGGTTTGAGCACAGAAAAATCGTTAATCGAGTGTTGATCCCGGACCATACGGCACGGCCCAACAGAAGAATATGGATCGCTACCAAACGCGGTCGGTGGAACCAAGCGACTTTGGTGGAGAAATCAGAAAGACCTTTCCTTGTAATGCTAATAAAGAATTCAGGCATTTGAAAAAAATAAAAATAATAATAAAGAATTCAGGCAATTTTATAATTTATGACATCCTGGCCTCCTTGGCATCACTTAGGTAGAGGGTGGACCTGCTCTGGGGTTTGAATAATTTGATTGAGGCTTGTACAAGTTAGGACATTGAGCAAAAAAAGGTTTAGGTTAATGTGGACTCGGACGTAAGCGAAGTCGTTAAATGGCCTTCGCTGAATGGAGAGGGGTGGGCCTCTGATCCAAGTTTGAAATGTTGATAAGGAAAGAGGGCACAGAGAAAAGGAATAGGCGGGGGATGTAAGGTTGTGCTCGAAAGACGTCCAGAGCTGAGAGATGTTGTTTGATCCCATCAAACTAAAGTACGGTTAGTTGGCAAAAGATTTAATTACACTGTAGCCCCGAAGTGGCGTTGGGCTACGTGACTTGCAGCAGAAAAAAGATTTGGGCTAAGGGAACTAAGGTCGTTTGGGATTGCAAATAAACAAAGAACTGGAGTCATTTTCGGCCTGGCCGCCGAAACCTAAGCATTTCGACCAGTTTGCCAGTACATTTTTTCGGGAGTTCCATTTCCTTGGAATCTCAGTGGCATGCTTGAAACTAGCTTCTCTGAGACTGTGATGGAGAGTCAAAGTAAAAATGGGAGATCCTATTCTGTCTTATGTTGAGGACAATCGGGTTTCAAGTATGAATGAAGGTTTTGGGTGTGGAATCCCTGAATCTCTCCCATTTCTCATCTTTTGGCATCACTAAGAAGCTGAAGTCGAGCTGTTTGAACCATTTGTTTCGGACCTAAAGTTTTGAGAAGAAAGGTGATACCATCATTACCATGGTTGAATCAATTGTACAAATGCTGTTCAGATGAGCTTTCTGTTGCCAAAATGTAAAAATCTACCAAATTAAGATCTGAACCTGGATAAGTCCAATATCATACTTTCCTGTTTATGCAAAATAAATTCCTAAGCGATTTTGGCCATCAATCCTTACCACCTCTGAACGGTGTTAAATTTTACTATATCTGATGCCGTCACATCTTTATACCTGAACGAAAGTAATTATGTTCGATATAAACACTGGTTTACTAAACCGGAGTTAATGAGATGAAGTTTTCTGAAACAGTGGAGATGTCTCATTCCGTAGATCACTGGAAACTGTTTTCCTTGGTTCATGGTCCATGTTTGGCAACTATTTCGAGAATTCTATGCGTTCTTTCCTGCACATCACTATATTTATCAATTTTATGAACCTGCTCTAATAGGTATTTTTTTTTATATATATATATAGGTTTCATCAGGTTAAGGAAATGCGCGGTAGCTCCCAAATGATTGTGCAAGATATAAAAAAGGAACTCTATGCAATATAGCTCGCCAAATTGAATTCAGGCTTATCCTTTTCTTTTTTTTTTTTTTTTCTAAGTGAATTCAGGCTTATCAGCTTTCAATAATTGGTCCATTAGAAAAAGAAAAAAAAATAAAAAAGGAGAGACATAAATCTTTTTTTTTCTCAAGAAGTTTATAATAATATTATTAATAAAAAAAAAAGATACAAGTGTTTAGGGAGGATCAGTCCCTCCAAATTTCCAGATAGGACCAAACAAGGATAGGGTAATGTGATCGCTAAAGCGATTAATCACAGCCCATTGCACCAGGGTGTGCGCTTGCGCGTGTTGCGCTCGTGAAATCTTTCTAGCAGTCGAGGAGCGAATATTGGATAAAAGATAGATAGAGTTGGAAATGGTGTTAAGGATGGACGATTCCATATCAAGTTCATCAATCTCCAATCCCTTCTTCTCAATGTCCGGAAGCGCTTTATGGAGCATGAGTTGTCTTAGTTGGCTGTGGATATTTCGGCGGGTAAGTTTTGGGTTCCGCCTCCGATTTCTCACCTTAAATGTAATGTAGACGCAGCTGTTCGCATTGATCATTCAGTTTTGGCTGTCTCTTTTCGAGACCATGCGGGCTCCCTCTGTTTTTCTTACACGGAGCGCTCTTCTACGCGTGTACCTTTGGTTGCTGAGACTCAAGCGTTGATTTTGGCTATGGAGGTCGCCCGGGCTAAAAACTGGTTGCTTACGTTGTTTGAAAGCGATTGCCAAATTCTTTGCAATGATGTCTTGGATGACTCTCTCTCGCCGAGCTGGTTTATTTATGATGCTGTTATGGACCTTGGATCGTTTTTTTCTCAATCTAGTTCTTGCTCTTTAATTTGGATTCCTAGGAAACAAAACAAGTTTGCTCATCTACTGGTCGATTGGGCTTTTAAGCACCAATTGTTTGGTGTAGCAGACACAGGTTTGCTTCCTTCTTCTATTATGTTCTGTTACTCTTTAGTTTAATATATAGATGAATTTTCTCAGGGAAAAAAAAAAGTTCTTGTCTAAGGTCTGCAGTGACAATACAAGAATCACCTTCAACTAGATCTTCTTTCTCTATGGCTGCATGTGTTTGTAGGGATACTTATGGGATGATCATTTATGTGGAGACTCGTCATTTTCCTTTGCTGGATTCTACTATTGGAGAGGCTAAAGCTTTATGGCTTGGGCTCTAAAGCGGCTGCTCATCTTTCATTAGATCATGTCTGCTTTGAGGGGGATTCCCTGATAGTCATGGTCCTCATGGATGCTGTTAATCGTGATATTTCTGATTGTCCCTAGAAGCTTGAACCTATCATCTCTAGGATTAGGGACACTACAAAAAAAATGACCTTTAGCAGCAGTCGGAAACTGCTGCTAAAGGTCAAAAAACTACTGCTATAGATTTTAGCACCGATCGCGACCGCTGCTATAGATTTGTAGCAATAGATTTATAGCGGCAGTTTGCAAGACTGCTAGTGAAGACTGGATCTATAGCGGCGGTCTCTTAGCAGCGGTCGAGACCGCAGCTATAGGCCCAAACGCAATTATGACCATTTTTTCCGGGTCTTTAGCAGCGTTTTTAAAACGTTGCTATACGGTCAACTCAGGTTTTTTTATTTTTTTATTTTATTTTATTTTAGTATGTGCCAGCATTTTTAAATGCCATTAATTTTTTCCCATACATGATTTTTTAATCGATAATACAAATTTATTTTAATAATCATAATTCATTGGATGTAAAAACTTAAAGAACAAAGATAATAAAAACAAAATATACTTCATCATTGATTAATAATATTTTACAACAAACACAAGAATCTCTACAAGTAATCTAAAAAGTAACAAATTTCTAATATAAAATAACAATAAGCATGGACCAACTAAAATATTCAAATACAACACAATAAGGAAGAACCAATTAAAATCTTCTTCCTTTGACACATCAACGTCCACTTGAATTCCCAGCAGCCCTAAATGTTAAATGAGGAAGAGATTAGTTAACCTCACTAAGCAATACAAAATATGACAATGGAAACTGCTTAACAATAAATGACAGAAAATAGTCTATCAGAATAATAGGGCCAACAATGGGATTGATAGCAAGATACACACGTATGTGGATGGATATATGTATGTACATATTGCTATTTGTGTGCACGTCTGAAAATGCATTCCATCAGTAATTTTCTTTTTTCGCTCTGTCGCTCAAAGTTCAAGGATATATTACTTGAAACTGGATTAAAGAACAAGCAAAGTGATGGATCACACTGTGCCAAATGCTTTTATACTTCCTGAGAACTGAGCTGAAGCAAGATTAGTTCCTTGCACAACAATATGAAAATCAAACTGTGATCAACAATAATGGGAGAATAGAAGATATGTATGTGGATGGATATATGTATGTACATATTGCTATTTGTGTGCACGTCTGAAAATGCATTCCATCAGTAATTTTCTTTTTTCGCTCTGTCGCTCAAAGTTCAAGGATATATTACTTGAAACTGGATTAAAGAACAAGCAAAGTGATGGATCACACTGTGCCAAATGCTTTTACCTGAGACTTCAGCTGATGTATAAGTTCTGCTTTTGCATCACCACTGCCTCACATAACTACTAAATTTTGCAACTTCCTTGGCCATCCTAGCCTTCCTTTAGTATCAACAAACATCACTTTAATCAATTAAGGGTGATCAAAAAAAAATTAAGGGGTAAAAAACTGAATAGAAGTTCCATAAACATGTCTTGAAGAATAATCCAGCATGCTAGGCATTTCAAGCATTTGAGACAGCATTGAGTCAATGTGGATTTAACTACTGCCTAAAAAAAAAAAATTCGACCCAACTGATAGAAAGTAAAGCCATTTTTCTATATGTATTAGTGATGTTAAAAGAAGATAAACCATACATGGGCTGACATTTTTCTACTCTCCTTTCATGATGTTTGTCAACTTAAATAATTTTTTCCTTTATTCTTTTTGGCATGATAGATTGATACAAATGCACTCATAGACACAGATACAGATGTGCTATTGGTTAAATGCAATCAAAACTTGACTTATCCAAAGGAACCATAAAAAAGTACACTTTTCATTATCCAAAGAGTAGAACACCTTCAGTTCAGGTGAAGCTGGGTGCCAGTCTGGGGGGACCACTCTCAGTTAAAATACCCATTGCAAGTGGAGAAGCAGTAATTATACCAACATCTTTGCTCTTTAAGTACGGTAGTAAATCCTCCAAAGTTGAATCATTAATACTGTAGTGGCAATATGACAGAATAACGTCCACAGTGCCAGGTGGCACCCGATCAAGTACATACGTAAAAACTTCCAAGGGAAGTCCAGTAACTCCAATGAAACGGATCTTCCCTACTTCCTTCAATTTCTAAAGGGCAAGAATAATCTCATTCACAACCTGTTAATCCAACTGTAATTATCAGAATGATTTTTATAACCACCATCAAAATTCTTAGAAATATGCATAACAAGAAAGACCCATATTCAAAGAAGGTTAATAAATTAAACACCTGATCCAGAGATCCAAATTCAATGTCATGGCATTGGAGTATATCAACATAATCTAGCTGCAACCTTGCCAAGCTCTCATCAATGCTCCTAGTCACTCTCTCAGCACTGAAGTCAAAACCCTCAATGTAATGCCCACACTTTGTTGATACAATATAATCTTGTCATGGTGCTCCCAGAGCTTTCAATGCCTTACCAAGTACCTTCTCGGACAAAGTCCTTCCATAATAACTTAAGAATGCCAAAATAGAAGAAAGAAGAGAAAGAAAATACAGCATCAAACTCTACAATCAATCAGTCATCAGAAGTAAAGCACATAACTCATATGCTTTGCCCGCTAGAATTCCTCAGCAAAACAAATCTTTGCCCGCTAGAGTTCCTCAGCAATGAAGATATCTTCTTTTCTAGCATCACATTTCTCCGTAAATTTTGAGAGGCATCTAGTAAATCAATCACTTTCTTTTTCCTACGAACTCACCTACCCAACTATGCAATCAGAACTACAACATTCCGCTAAGTTAGACTCATCTAGATTCAAGTTTTTATTTTCGCCCGAAATACGACATTTTTACCAGCCAATTTGCTTTCTTTTTTCTACATTTACTCAGCATACCAAACTCTGCCTTACACTATCAAGAAAACGAACAAAATTTTCCTTTTCAGGAACAACATTACGTACGGAGAGGTGTCAAAGAAGTTGATGCCAAGCCGGAAGGCTTCGCGGAGTGCACCATTGCTACTGAATTCCAGCACCATTGCTACTTCCAGCACCTACATATAAACGGCAATGAGCAATCGATGCTGGGCAGCTGAGAGCGAGAGCCCAAGAGAGAGAAAGAGAGGTTAGTGGCTACTGAGAGAGAGAGGCCGGTTGCCAGTGGAAGCCCCTGGTTTCGGTCGACGGTGGGCTGCCAGTCGCCGGAGGAGGAGTTGAGAGGGAGAGAGAGAGGGAGAGGGAGAGGGAGAGATAGAGTGAGAGATTTTTCA
Organism: Morella rubra; assembly: GCA_003952965.2. Classification (NCBI taxonomy): domain Eukaryota; kingdom Viridiplantae; phylum Streptophyta; class Magnoliopsida; order Fagales; family Myricaceae; genus Morella; species Morella rubra. Next base: position 34,254,707 of record CM025851.1, read on the forward strand.
AAGGGGGACTTAGAGAGAGAGAGAGACGGGAAACGGGGAATTCGGGGCTAGGTGAGAAAGGGGAAATTTGGCGCTGTTCGGGGAAGGAAAGGAAAAGAAGAGAGGGGGGTGTTCAACGGGAACACGTGCTTCAAGGCTTTTTTTTTTTTTTCTAATTTGTAGTTTTTCAAAATTTTTAATAATAAGTTATATTTTGTAGTTATGTGTTTTTAGTAAATTAAAATCAGTTGTAAATTGTAATAGCATTTAAAAATCTTTATACTTAGTATTAAATACATAGCAATGTACATTCTTTATACTCTTTTTTATAATTAGTATAATAATTTTAATTAAAATAGGTTGGGAGTAATAATATATAATACTTATAATTTAAAAGTATGTGTTTATTATATAATTGATATGTGCTAATTAACCTAAGTACTTTATATATATGTACTACCTAATGACTAAATCATAGCCTCTAAGACATATAACAACTTCAATTTTCACAACACTCTTTCTAATTTCATATTTTATTAAGTAGGTCCCTTAAAATAAAAATTTTCAAATACATGACAAAATAAAATTATATATTAAAAGGAATAAAATAATTATTAACATTAAATAACTCATCATTAATAAATTTTTTTTATTTTTGCACTTATACCTATAGCAGCGTTTGTGTAAACAAACTCTACTATAGATATACCTTTAGCAGCGTTTTTGAACAAAACGCTGCTAAAGGTGTACTCTACAGCGATGGTCACAGTGACCGCCGCTGTAGATACTTAATTTGTAGCAGCGTTTGTCCACAATGCTGCTACAAATTAGACCAGTGACGCCGCTATAGAGTACACCTTTAGCAGCGTTTTTTGAAAAACGCTGCTAAAAATTAGGCATTTAGCGGCTGTTTTGCAAAAAGGCTGCTAACATGGGGTCTATAGCGGCGTAAAACTTGTAGCGGCGTTTTTTGCAAAAATAAAGGGGGTCTGTAGTACCGGCAGTCAGCGTTTGTCACAAATGCTGCTAAAATTACTTTCTTTTTCCTACGAACTCACCTACCCAACTATGCAATCAGAACTACAACATTCCGCTAAGTTAGACTATCTAGATTCAAGTTTTTATTTTCGCCCGAAATACGACATTTTTACCAGCCAATTTGCTTTCTTTTTTCTACATTTACTCAGCATACCAAACTCTGCCTTACACTATCAAGAAAACGAACAAAATTTTCCTTTTCGAACAACATTACGTACGGAGAGGTGTCAAAGAAGTTGATGCCAAGCCGGAAGGCTTCGCGGAGTGCACCATTGCTACTGAATTCCAGCACCATTGCTACTTCCAGCACCTACATATAAACGGCAATGAGCAAACGCTGGGCAGCTGAGAGGAGAGCCCAAGAGAGAGAAAGAGAGGTTAGTGGCTATGAGAGAAAGAGGCCGGTTGCCAGTGGAAGCCCCTGGTTTCGGTCGACGGTGGGCTGCCAGTCGCCGGAGGAGGAGTTGAGAGGGAGTGAGAGAGAGGCTGAGAGCCGAGAGGGAGAGAGAGTGAGAGATTTTTCAAAGGGGGACTTAGAGAGAGAGAGAGACGGGAAACGGGGAATTCGGGGCTAGGTGAGAAAGGGGAAATTTGGCGCTGTTCGGGGAAGGAAAGGAAAAGAAGAGAGGGGGGTGTTCAACGGGAACACGTGCTTCAAGGCTTTTTTTTTTTTTTCTAATTTGTAGTTTTTCAAAATTTTTAATAATAAGTTATATTTTGTAGTTATGTGTTTTTAGTAAATTAAAAATCAGTTGTAAATTGTAATAGGTCTGTAGTGACCGCCGCTAGACCCCCTTTAGCAGCATGTTTTGCAACACGCCGCTAAAAACACCCTTTAGCGGCGTACTGAGAGAAAGAAGCCGGTTACCGGTGGAGGCCCCTAGGTTTCAGTCGATGGTGGGCTGCCACTGAGATGGAGTGAGAGAGAGGCTGAGAGCTGGAGGGAGAGGGAGAGGGAGAGTGCGAGAGTTTTTCGCTAAATAAGACTTTTTTTTTTTTTGTAGTGGGAGAGTTTGACCGCTCATCAGTTTTTTTCTTGCTCTTTTATTCCTCGCAGTGCAAATAGAGTTGCACATTGTCTTGCCCAATGGGCTGCTACTTCCTCCCGGGAAGGTAGATGTCTTGAATTTTGTGGGCACCCTTCTAAGTTCCCTTGGGTTTATGAGGGTTTTGAGCCTCCTTGAATGGCCTCTGTCGTGTATATTAACGCTGTTTTGATCTTAATAATATAGTGGTTATATTGAAAAAAGAAAACAAAGAATCATCTTCAAGTAGAATCGAGTTGAGATCCATGGAGGATGCCAGAGTTGCAGCAAGCAAAGCTGTATGAGATTCAGTTGTATGCAATTTAGGTTAAGTGGAAAACATGAATTCCTCCATATGATTTGTGGTATGGCCCGTATGGGCATTGAAGAAATATGTGCTATACTGATTCCATTTCATTGTAGCAGAGATAACAATAATCAAAACCATCATATTTCCAACTATTACTGAAAAGAATCAGTAATAGCTGTGCGTTCAACTTGGAAGTTAAAACAAAAGGACAAATTAATTAAACAAAAATTATCAATATGTCAGTCACTGACACTTTTAATTTACCACCACTTCATTCCAGAAATCTAGCCTTCGGATAAACGCACTTCATTCACCAAGTTGTTCAAGTTGATGGACGAAGAACCGTGTGGGCCAGTAGCCTCCTCGGCTAATTTTTTCCACTCCAACGCCTTTTTCTTCATTTCCTTACCCTTTTCTCCCACCATCAACTGTCTCACAAGGTTCTCAACTTCCTCTCTCTTGATATCGTTATCAATCTCAATGCCAATGCCCCAATCTTTGCAAGTATACTTGCAGTTCGTTGGTTGATCACCCAATAATGGCCAACAAAGCATAGGCACTCTTGCGCTCACACTTTCAATTATTGAATTTCCACCCACAGTGTGTTAAGAACCCCCTAACTGCAGGGTGATTCAGCACTTCCTCTTGAGGGCACCAACTCACTATTAGACCTCTTTCTTTAATTTCTTCCACGAACTCAGATGGCAAAACCGCTGATTCACCCTTCACTAAATCAGGCCTAATTATCCACAAAAATGGGTTCTTGCTGTATGCAAGCCCAAAAGCAAACTCAACCAGTTGGTCTGTTGTCATGACAATTACGCTGCCAAAATTCACATAGACTTCTGAGTTGGGGGCTTTACAGTTAAGCTAATGGAGGCATTCATTGTCTTCTGTCCATAAACCATAACCAATAGATTTCAGAGGGTAGTCGAGTGATTGATTGAGTAGTAGTTGGAGAGGGCCAATGGCATATAAATGAGGAAACATGGGGAGAGAGCTTCCAAAACTTCTCGCTCTAACGCGTCAAATGTGTGAATAACGACTCCTGAAGCTTTATGAGCTTTCTCTACCATTTCTATGGCAAAGTTGAAGATTATATCAGTTGGATCGATCTTTCGAATAAAGGCTGGGAGATCCCTGAGTCGGATGTCTCTCATACCTGGAATCCAATCAATTACAGTGTCCAAATACCCATTTGTTAAATAGCTCTCATTTGCAAAAACAAATAATGTCTTTAGTCTGAAGATATTTGCAAGTACTTGTTGTTTCAGATGATGTACTGCAAGATTTAAGTGCAGTGCTGCCTTCTTGGTCACCTTTAAATGGGGTGAGGCCTTTGTCCCTGAGAGTAGCCAACTGCATAAAACCCATTAAGCTGCAAACAGAGATCGTGAAGAGCATTACAGCAGGAATTCGGAGCTCTTGAGCTGCGGTGAAACTGAATGGCATGATACCATCTGAGATAATGCAAGTCACTGGAAGATTGTCTGAAGTCGGGGTGTTGAGTTTCAGGAGGAGCTCGGAAAAGGGAGCCAAGAAGTGAAGGAATGGTTTGTGTGGCATTAGAGGAGATCGGATGCTTTGTGTGGCATTAGAATCCGATGGAGGAAGGCCGTCTGGAATGGTTTCAAACCGGAATCCAGGGAAGCCATCTAAGGAATTAGGTCCTCTAGCATGGAGAAAACGTTGTGGTTGAACTCAGTGTTGACAAAGGTTATGCGAAAACCTTTACGGTGAAGAATCTTTGCAAATTGTAGCATGGCCTTGATTTGGCTCTGAGCTGGGAAGGGAATACAAATTACAAACTGCATGAAGAGCATCAACAATGGCTGGCTGGGGTTTGGTTACTATGCTGATGCTTAAGGTGCTGATGGCTGCTGATGGACGGCCACGATTAGATTTTGAAGATCCAACCGCTGCTAACACACCACGTCAATTAATAAACTTGACCCGAGAACTGACCCGATTTGACTCGTTTAATGGTGCTGACCCGCGAACTGACGCAGAAAAAAAAAATACCCAAATCAATTTCAAGAGCTTCTTCGCACACTCCATCCCTTCTTCGCAGAGTCTCCCAACTGCCCAGCGTTGCCCACAGCCGAGAACATCACTTGGTCCAAAAACATCTCGTATGTTGAATGAAATGCTCCGACAACTCTGTGTATATTGATAGATGGTCCATTTCCAGGGCCACAGAGTCCTGATTATCAACGTTTTCAATAGCTTGGATGAGGCTTTCCTCATCTCTTGGTTGGTGCTTTTTCTCTCTCCTAATTGTTATTGTCAGTTTTGCGTTGAACGACATTTAAAATGGATTCTACATTTTTGTAGCCAAAGAACATTTTCTTCTTATTTCTGCAAACCCCCTTTTGCGTATGCATTGCACTAGTGCTAGCTTAGTAATTGAAACAGCAAAATCAATGTCATTTAATCACTTAGTCCAAAATCAATGTCATTTAATCACTGCGCACCCCATTTTGTAAGTTGGCAACTTATTTCATTAGCAATTTAGGAGTTAATGGTTTCTGAGGGACGTATCTGTTGCAAGAAAAAAAAAATCAGAGGAATGTAAGTGTGAGTTGATGGTTTTTGAGGGGCCGTATCTGTTAAAAAGTTTTCTTGCAAATATTTGAGCGGAAAAAAGGGTAGAAGATAATTAAGTATGCTTGAAGCTCGTGAGTTTTCCTTTTCCTGAGCACCCTTGAAACTTTGGATTAATCAACAAAAGGGTGAGCTTGAAGCAAATGGTTTCACTTACTGTTTCTCCATCTAAAGCAATTCCTTTTTATTCTTGACGAGTTGTAAATGTATGATAATGTTTTAGTCTTTGGTAACTCTAATTGGTTTGTAACTCCAATTGGTTCATAATTTTAGATTGTACGAGTGCTCGGGATTTTGGAGTTGCTATCATAATAACGAGTTGTTGTCTATGTTGCAATGTTGTTGTCATTGTTGGAGAAGCATGACCTTTTTTGGAGTTGCTGTCATTTTTTTGGGTTTGCTGTCATATGGGGGAGTTTTTGTCAAGTAGTTGAAATTTTGGAGTTGCAGAAATATGGAGATGCCTTCTCTAGTTGCTGTAAATTTAGAGTTTTTATGTGAATTCTATTTGCTGTAAATTTGGAATATATGTGAATTCTAATTGCTATACATTTATAGTTTTTATGTTTGAGTTGCAGAAAGTTGAGTTGCAAATATTTGTGAATTCTAGTTTCTTTGAGTTTCAGAAGATTGAGTTTCAGATATTTGTGACCTTCTAGTTGCTTTGAGTTGCAGCTTTGCATTGCAGTATGTAACTTTGATTCACAAGAAATGGAGTTGCAGATATTTGGAAGTAATTTTAGGACCCAAGACATTCATAAAAATGCACATTACAGCGACTTTTATTGTAGCATAATACCTTTAAAGCCGAAAATGTACATTACAGCAACTTCAATTGTAGCATAATACCCTTAAATCCTACCATTTAGAACTTGCCCAACAAAATTGGTAGATAATTACAAGCAGTTTACCCAATACAATTTCACAACAACTTCAAAACTCCAACACTCCAAAACAATAAGTTCACAACATCAACTCAGGAAATCACTTGGACCTAGTAAACAATTGTGCACCCATGATCGCAACAGCAACCAAAGACACTCCAAGCATGCATTTCAGTGCCTGGTTAGAACGCTTCAGGAAAGCCACCCATGATGGTAGTTTATAGATGGCAGTCAATAAGACACCTGCATTGTTTGAACACATATGCATTGGTGAATTATACCATGTTGATTGTAAAAATCAACCATAGCAAATTCAGGTCCATTGTCTGAGTGGAAACATTTTATCTTGGTTTGAAACTGAGTGCTAGCAAGGGAATAAAAAGAGAGGAGAAAGAATGGGTTTGAGATTTGGTGTTCATTATATATTGCCAAATGCAGCATGTGTAGTCATCAACCAAGGTCAGAAAATAGAGTGCACCAGTATATCCTTCTTGAGTACATGGCCCCCATATGTCGCAATGCACAATTTCAAAAGGTTGAGTGGTTTTATGTAAACTAGATGGAAAAGGTAAATGATGTAATTTAGCAATTGGACAAATATCACAAACAAAATTCTTATTAGATTGAAAAGGTGGTAAAGTGTTTGATAGTAAAGATAACAAGATTCAGACATATGGCCAAGGTGAAAATACCATAATTCGTGTTATGTCGATAAAGGGGTAGATGCAGAAATAGTAGAAGTAGCAGCTGCCAGTGCAGAAGAAGGATCTTCAGTCAGACTTAGTTGATAGAGGTCATTACATAGGTTATCCTTCCCAATCATTCTCCAAGTTGCTAGGTCCTGAATGCAACAATGATTAAGAAAACAAATAGAAAATAGCAGTTGCAAGATTGAGTAAGTTGGCGTACGGAAATTAAATTGAAGTCGAAGGATGGAATGCATAAGACATTTGTAAGAGTAAGATGAAGAGTAAGTTTTTACTGAACCGATGTGGCTGACTGCTACAAAATCTCCAGTGGGCAATGTAACATGGTTAGAAAAAAAAATTTGGGATCGAAGTGTAGATAGAGGCGCAATAGATCATGTGGTCTGTTGCTCCTGTATCAATGATCCAGGGAGAGTTTTTGACCTGTGAAGAAATAAGAGTAGAAGAATTATAGCAAAAGGGCATACCAGTCATGTGAGATTTAAGGTTTTCGGAATGGGAAGAAGAAGAATTAGAATAGACACGATTTATAGAGAAGAATTAGACTGAACATGATTTACAGAGGCATGTGAGGTTTGTGATTGGAGAAGAGCTATGAGTTGCTGAAGTTGATCTTTCGAAATTGACACTTGAGAATCATCAGATATTGAATCTAGAAGGGTGACTTTGTTTGCATAGGAAACTGATTTTTGAGTACTCCCATGAAGCTTGTGACCCAGTGGATAACCATTCATCTTATAGCACTTTTCACAGATGTGTCCAGAAAGATTACAGTAAGTGTAGAATGGCCTATCAAGCTCCGGATGTGCCTTGAAACAGCATTCAAGGGTATGCCCAAATACCTCACAGTAGGTATAGTAAGGTCTGTCCTTCCGTTGAAAACCAGAAGGTTTTGTACTGTCACAAGGGGAAAATGTTTAACAGCAAAGGCAATGGAATTCGAATGATTAAGGGGAAGAGAAATCTGTTTTATCTTTTCTTCCTGTTGACCCAAGGCATAAACCTCATTTAAACAAGGTAAAGGTTTAATCAGTATGATTTGAGCCTTGATAGGACTAAATGATTCATTGAGACCCATTAAGAATGATAGTTATCGGTTGTGAGGAGGTGAGTGGTGAGTATGGTGGCTGGACCATCATTTGGGTTGAGAAAGTAAGGGCTTGTTGAATCTTTTGATTTGATAGCGGAAGAGAAAGGATTTTCTTCAAGAATTTCTGCTGCCATTGGAAGGCTCTGATACCATGTAAGAATTGGAAATAAAACGAAATCGAGAGTATTGAGACTAAATGCTAAATCTTCATTCAGTTAAGTTGAGAAAATACAGATAGCAGAGCATTTTCTTTTTATACATGCTTCCTCATATAGGAAACCTGTAGAAAACAAACTAATAGAATAACAATATCTATACAGCAGAAAGAATATAAAGAAATGAAGAATTGCATAACATAAAAAGATTTGTCTATCCAACGTCATTCTGTTGAGTTGGGTTAGAGCCGTGTGTTGATATTTGTAGAGATGGTGATGGTGAGCTTGAAGGACACGCTGGATTGTGTGAGCTGGAGAAGCTGACATGTGGCTGTACAGATGGAGAGCTGAGAGGGGCTGACTCCAATACTTGTCTTCCAATTAAAGTTTTAAGCATAGCTATAAACTATTACATTCTAAACTGTCACTTTAGTTGAAATATCTATAGATCTCGGCTATAGCTCCTTAATAGCACAATGACAAACACTAAACCAGGGGATCAGCTCTCAGCAATTAGAGAAATGGGCTCAAAGAGTCATAAATCACAACCAAACGTAGACAAAAGATAATAGCTAAGAAAGAGGAAAGATAGGTATAAAGAAGGAAAGTAAATATGGAGGTAGAAAAAAAAGGGGGAGAATGGGACTCGAGGGGAAAGCTTTCCACCTCAAAGGCGGGAGACACCCGCATGCACCAACCAACGCACGCCTCACAAGGCCATTTATAAGAGCAAAAATAGAGAACAGAGGGTAAGAGATAAATAGTACAAGGCTGTTTTCACCAGTCCCAAGACTGTTACATTATTTTGAAAGACACAAACATGAAGGAGCTTTCTGCAAACAAATCTGACGAATACATATTAGCTTCAGCCAATATCTTTTAGAAGTTTCAATTTGATCTTATTGAGAATGGTTGAAACGTTTACTATATTAGTCCTATGTTCAGGGGACTCTGCACAACAACCCATAGCCAATCCCATAAGTGATGATATGCACTCCTTCACAGCATCTTCATCTCTTTCGTTTCCCATCAAATTGGGATCAATTATGTCAATTACCGAATGGGGAAATGATACATCTACCCAATGTTTCAAACTCATTTCTCCAATAAACATGTCATCTGTGGGCCTCTTTCTTGTGAAAGTTTCCATGAGAAAAATGCCGAAACTATACATGTCACCTCTTGTAGAAACAGTCCTTCTGATCCATACTCTACAAGTAACATTAGAACTCATCATATGTGGCAATATTAAGCAAGAAAATTCTAAGAAAAAGAAAATCATTGATTACTATTCTAACAAAAAATATAAATTAAAGGTATACATAGATAAATAGAAAAGAGATATGCAAGTTTAAGTGCTATTCTTAAAAATTACCCGGTGCCATATACCCAGTAGTAGCAAGAGTCATGGTCCACGTCACGGAATCTCCATCACCTAAGAGCTTTGCAATACCAAAATCAGCTACATGGGCAACCATATCTTCGTCTAATAAAACATTGCTTGGCTTCAAATCGCAATGAACAATAGAGGTGGAATAACCATGATGAAGGTACTCTAGTGCCGATCCAACATCAATCACTATATTTAATCTTTGGAAGATATTCAAAAAGTGATTGTTGAATGCAACCATTTCTCAAAGCTCCCATTCGGCATGTATTCCAATACAAGGGCTTTGAAGTTTGTGTTGCTACAAATACTGATGATTTTGAGAAGATTTTGGTGTCGGACATTCCTCAATACCTCACATTCTACATCAAAACTCTTGAATGCCCCCTCTACTTGCAAGTTTAGAACCTTTGTTGCAATATTCATCCCATCTGAGAGTGTTCCTTTGTATACTGACCCAAAGCTCCCTTCACCAAGTAAGTTATTTAAACTAAACCCATCTATTGCTTGTAGGAGTTCTTGGTGAGAAATTCTTCTCCACTATGCCAGAGATGACAATTCTACGTCGACCAGAGTACTTTTGGCATTTCTTTTGCCGCATCTTGTCCACAGCTGAGAGTCATTACTAGAATTTTGATCCCAAGAGCTGAAGAACAGTTCGTTGGCAAAAGATTTAATTGCATGCATTGTAGCCCGAAGTGGCGTTGGGCTACGTGACCGACGCTAAAAAAGGATTTGGGTTTGCAAATAAACAAATAATTGGAGTCATCTTCGGCCCGGCCCGCCAAAACCTTAAGCATTTCGAGCAGTTTGCCACAGTTTTTTCTACAGTTCCATTTGCGTGGAATAGCATAAGTTTTTACTTGTTTGAAAGCTATCCAAGTTGTGGGCTGGCCCTCCCAGTGGAAATTACAAGCCCTGTTTAAGTGGCTGGTGAATGGGGTCATTTACTGAGTGCCATTTGAATGAAAGGGCACCTTGAACATCACAATATATGTTTCTTCTTTTGTCCAAACTTTCTCCTATTGCCCTTCTTTCCCTTTTTATCCTTAACGCGTGTTTGACTCTCAACAGTTAGAGGAGCCTGGACTGCGAGGACAGGAAAGTGATTGCCCTGCACTCCGTCCAGAAGACAATAGATGTTAACCAGAGGAGCTTTTGGATTCTTATCCTAAATAATTGCCTTGTAATTTTGTTTCTGTCCTTCAATGATTGTGTTGATCCCATTAAAGTGGATTAAACCGTCCCACTCTTTTGTACTTACGAAAGAAGAAACTCCTGCAAATGTTGCTCTTGCTTTAGGTGTCTTTTCATTCAGTAGGTTAATGTTGCTATCAGCATTAGGATTCTTACTGCTTGATAAGGCTTGTGGAGTTTCACTGTAGGGTTTGCCTCTTCTGACATCAAATCACAGAACTGCAATTAGACCTAGCTTTCAAGGACAGCATTTTCGCTAGAGCTATTGTACGTATGGTAGGGCCACCTGTTCGTCTTTCTCAAATCTACGAGACCTTGATGAGAACATAACAGGCTACTCATAATGAAGAAAAAAAACCAGAGTCGATCCCATACAACTCAAATGATACTCTAATTTAGAGACGTCCAAAATAGTGGGGACAGCGATCAAGATGTATAATTTTAAAAAAATGGAAATGTTTGCGGCAGCATTAAAAGAAGCAGGCGAAAAAAATTACACACAAAGCAATCAAAAACAAAGTTTGAGGTTCTTCACCAAAAACAAAAGAAAACAAAGTTTGAGGTCCCAAATTAGTACTAACCATCTGACCTCATTAGTACTGATTGTCAAAGGAAGTGACGTTTTTTAATTAGTTTAATTTCTTATCAAGAAACCGCCACCTTATAACTCATATCCGGTGCGTTCAGTGCCTCTGAATAATATATATATATTAAGCTTCTATGCCTACCAATTGCATTGGACAAATGACAAACCAAAAAAAATAGAATGAACTCAAACGACGTCGGTTGAAGGTCAAGTAAAACAACAGATGTTTGTGTCTTCTAGATTTCAAAGGAAATCCCGTCATCTTGGCCAGCACCCCGAGTGGCAAGGCTTCAGCTTTTCTGTCTCTCACATCAAGGTTTGGTTTTTACTCCAAACCCGCAAGATTTACAAAACCGAAAAAGATGGATTTGATAATTCCATGGAATCTGAGCCAATTGGGTTGCTTAAATTTCCAATACTAATTGGAATGTTGCCGTTAATGTCACACGTAAAGAGCCAAATTTGTTCAAGAAAGCTAGAAAGGTTTCCAACAGAATTGGGAAGGATGCTATTTAGGGGATTTCCTGACAGAACTACTACTCTAAGATGCTTGCAATTCGACAAATCAGAGAAAATGCTTACTGCTGTAGATTCAACTGTCAATTTGTTATATCCCAGGTTGAGCCATTGTAGGAGCCTTAAGTTCCCCAATGTTTTAGGAATGAAGCCTGAGAATGAGTTGTGAGCCAATTCTAGGTAATTGAGCTGTGAAACATTAGATATAGAGCTTGGAATTGTTCCACTTAGTTCATTTCCCAATAGGAAAATCTTCTGAAGATTCAGAAGGAAGAGGCCTATGTTTGATGGAAGATGGCCTAAGAGCTTATTCGTAGTAAAATCAATGATTCTTATTGTTGTGATATTGAAGATGTCAAATGCAATTGCTCCATCAATTCTGTTCATTCCCATGTCGAGTACCTCTAGGTTTCGGAGATTACGGACTTCACTTGGTATTTCAACTGTCATATTATGAGAGGTTATTCTATATAACTGAAGAAAATAATAATGCCTTTTCATTAATCATCAGACTGGAAAGGTCATAATGAAGCCACTCTTTTATCTATTCTATGTCTGTTCAAGCTCTTTGGGCTTTTATTTTTCAAAAGTTGTGAGTGCAATCCAAAGGAAATTTTTTTTGAAGAAAAGGATTATATTAGTAATGCCAACTCGCATGCATCCATATAGGAGTCTTAAATTCATATAGACAGAGAACACCTTCTTCTTGAAGTATTGACATACCTTCAAAGTGATTTTCGGGAAGGTATAACCTTTTAGCCATGGTTAAGTTTCCGATTTCCAGAGGTACTCTTCCTGTGAAATCATCAATCCATAAGTTCATAACGATTAGTGAAGTAGGTATTTGTGCTCGAACAAAGCGGAAGAGAGTTTACTATATATATAATCGATCATAAGATACTTTAAACCAGTGGGAACATGATTGAAGACATCCATTGGGGCTTCACCACAAATATCAAATTTTGCTAATTAATAGACAAAAGAAGACTTAAAATGAGAATAATAAGATAACCATACCTTCAAAGCTATTGTTGCAGAGGTTCATATCTGAAAAATCCGATTTAGACCCTAATAACACTTAGAGGGGGTGAATACGTGTTTTCCCTCTAATTAACAAATCAATAACAATTTTAAAACATATTCTAAAATTGTTCAGCCCAGATATGCATAATAATCAACTCAATCAACAATAAGCAGTGGAAAATTAAAACAAACTTCAATCACACAAAGAGACAAGGATTTGGTGACGAAGTGGAAAACCTTTGAAATACCATTCAAAGGAAAAACCACTCCAGGCTAGCAGCCACCTGAAATCCACTAAGAAGAAAACCTTACAAATAGTGATTCAGACACGGGCAATCCCAGTTGCTTGACTTTGACAACCCTGATGTAATAATCTAATCCTCCTTGCTTAGACCCGCTCCGTGCGGCATTCCCCTCAGACTTTGAGGTTCTTCGTATGGATTCTTCACTGAACACTCTTGTTCTTCAGCACGCCTTCAACACCATGGAAGTATAGAGAAAAACTCATCAATCTTGAAGCATAAATCTCTTGGAGTTTTTCTCTCAAGGAAGGAGGCACAAGTATGCTCAATGGAGGCCTCAATAAAATTTCTAGTCGGCCTCCCACGAAACCTAGTAGGGTTTTATAAGTTTTCACAATGAAAAGTCCAAAAATTTAGTAATTTTTGAAATTCGCCGGAATTCCCTCGAATGCTCGTCGAACGCTTATGTTTCTATCTGAAATTATAACTGAGCGCTCGAGCGCTTATTGAACGCTGATTGAACATGATAACTATGGAAAGACCATCAACTATAACTCTTGAATAAATGTGGGGACCAAAATACTCGATCACGATATATTTTGACACGGAATGATGCCAACACAAAAATGCACTAACAGGTTCATATCTATAAGCATTCCTAAGTTCCTAATTTCTGGAGATAGTTTTCCTGTGAAATAAGCAGGCCATAACGGTATGTGTCACATCTATGTGTACTTGAACAAGGTGGAAGGGAGTTCCACATGTAACCGACTACAAGAGACTTTAAACTATTGCAAATATAAAGATGATTGAAGATATCCATCGGGAGTTCGCCATGGGTACTAAACTTTGCTGATACACTATAAGAATACCAAAATTATTGATTGAACTAACCTTCAAAGTTGTTGTATTCAAGGTATAAGTATGTAAGCACGGTTAAGTTTCTGATTTCCCTAGGAACCACTACAAAAAAAAGGCACCTATAGCGGCGGTCGAGACCACCGCTATATCACCGTCGGTACAGCCCTATAGCCATGGTTATAGAGACCGCTGGTGAATACGTTGGCTCTATAGCGGCGGTCACACAGCGGCGGCCGGACCGCCGCTATAGAGCCCAACCGCGGTTACGGTTTTTTCCGCATACGTGCTATAGCGGCGGACTATTGACCGCCGCTACAGATTATAGCAGCGGTCACGTGACCGCGGCTATAGTGACTGCCGCTATAGGTATGCTGTTGTTTTTCTTTTTTATTCGAATTTTTTTTTTTTATATATTTTCCTGCCATCAAATTTTTTTATAGATTTTAATTAATTAATGCAAACAAAGAAAAGTGTAATAAAACAAAATATTTTTCATTATAAGCATGTCTTACAAGTTTTGCATCAAACAAAAATAAGTGAAGGGCATTTTCTCAATAGTCTAAAAACTAACAAGTCATGACATTTAACTACAAATAACTATAAATTTAATCCTCTCCACCTTCAGCACCTTCATCAGCACCATTGGTCCTGCACTTTCTGCATCATCAGCATTGTCTGCTATTACAATATTGTAAAATTAACAAACAATAATGACATGAACAAAGATAAAAGAGCTTAGTACATACTTAAAATTAAATTAATGGCAGTATTCATTTATGTTTGTATCTTACCAACACTCGTTTTCCGACTTGCATGAGATGATCTATGAATTGCTGGTGAAACGTGATTGTTATTGGCAACATCTTGGTATTGACGTTGCTCTACAACAGTTAAACAAACATTAATTAACTATGAAATATACATAAATAGAATCAATAGTAATACTTGAGGATAAGTAAATAAAACTTTTACCCAAGCTTGTGCCATCATTTGTATTGTAGATTTAAGCGATGCTACTTCAGACTCCAACATTTGAACTCTATTTTTCATAAATACCGCTCTCTCGTTACTAGAGGATGCAGGCTGACTGGATCTTACGTTGGTGTTGGCAGGATGAGTGTCTATAGCGGCGGTCAGTGACCGCCGCCATATGTTGTATATAGCGGCGGTCAACGACCGCCGCTATATAAACCCCTGCTATATTGGGTTTATAGACCGGCGCTATAGGCGTATTTTCAGTCGCGTTTTAAGTAAACGGATATGGGATATATAGCGGCGGTTTTGGTGATCGCCACTAAAAAGACCGCCGCTGTAGACCTATTTTTTTGTAGTGAACTCCTCTAGTGAGTTTATTGAACGCTAGAGATAAGTATTGTAGTTGTTTGCACTCGAACAAACTGGAAGGTAGTCCACCATCTAACTGATTATTATTATGTAAGTTGGGAAGATGGTCAAACATAGTCCTCGTGAGTCTGCCGGACAGCTCATTATCGTTGAGGTCAATGTTTGTATTGAAGGCATGTTATAGCTAATAGATGGGATTGGACCTGAAAGCATGTTCTTTGCAAGATAAATTTCTTGCAAGCGAGGGAGGTTGAAAAAGGAGGAAGGAACTGATCCAAAAAGCTGGTTGTAGCTAAGACCAGTTTTATACAATGAAGTCAGGTTTGACAGAGTTGACAGGATAGTACCTGTGAAATGGTTAAATGCTAGATCCAAATATTGAAGTTTGGATAACAATCCCATCCACGATGGTATTTCTCCATCAAAATTATTGAATGTAAAGAATAAGATTCTCAAACGGTAAAGATGAGCCAAGATGAGCCAACTCGACGGGGGTTGAACCATGAAAACTGTTGTTTAGGATTCTCAAGGCAACAAAAAATGAAAGGTTTCCCAGGTGCGGGGGAATGGTTCCAACAAGGCCCATAAAATAAAGGTCCAACACAGTAACCCGATGATGGCTAGAGCCACAAGTGACACCAACCCAATTGCAAACAGAGATATTGGTGGACCAGTTTTTTGCTAAAATACTGTAAGTATCATAATAAATTCAAGCCTTCAAGGCAAGAAGAGCATCTCGATCTGTGGTAATATTGGGCGGAGTTTTTGCGTCAGCTTCGCTGGCAAGGTAATACTGGTCCCAAAGTAGCATTATAGAAAGGAGGATTCGGAAACAAGGACTGACAGCCATCAACAGGGTATGTAAGTTAAGATATTGAGGTAAGCGTGGCACTAAAAGGAGGACAGACAAGTGGGACTGACATGTGAGGAGATCTCGAAATTCGACTATTTATAGGAAAAACACGACGTCCACAGTGCTGAAACGAAACAAGTTTGAAGTGATATGGAAAGGGCAGAAGATTCAGGAAAAATAAAAAATCGGTAGAAAATAGACCTCCCCAAATCCCTCCAATATTTTAAGGAAAATAGCCGTGCATCACAAGTGAAGTACAGTAATGCCAGAGCTTCATTATAAAAAGACTTTTTAAGGCCTGAGTTCGTAGAACTTGACACGTGGTGACCATCACGTTTAATGAATACCAAAAGTAGGTGATGAAAGATAATAGAGGGTGAACCGGATCTGGGATGTCCCGTTGTG
Organism: Morella rubra; assembly: GCA_003952965.2. Lineage (NCBI taxonomy): Eukaryota > Viridiplantae > Streptophyta > Magnoliopsida > Fagales > Myricaceae > Morella > Morella rubra. Next base: position 34,270,913 of record CM025851.1, read on the forward strand.
AAGAGGAGAGGAGGTTGACGTGCTACACTCTTGGGTTACTAATTTGATTGAGGCTAGTACGAGTCGCTAAATAGAGAGGGGTGGGCCTCTGGTCTGTAAGGTTGAACTCGAAAGAGGTTCAGAGCTGAGAGATGTTGTTATTGCAGTACGGTCTGTTGGCAAAAGATTAAATTGCATTTTACCCCGCAGCGGCATTGGGGCTAAGTGACTTGCGTAGAAAAAAGATTTGGGTTAAGGGAACTAAGGTCGTTTGGGATTACAAATAAACAAAGAACTTGAGTCATTTTCGGCCTGGCCCGTCAAAATTTAAGCATTACGAGCAGTTTGTCACATTTTTTTCTGCTGTTCCATTTGACTCTCTCAGTACGCACGCTCGAAACTAGCTTCTTTGAGACTGTGATGGAGAGTCGAAGTGACAGTGGGAAATCCTATTCTGTCTTATGTTGAGGACAATCTAGTTTCAAGTATAAATGAAGGTTTTGGGTGTGGGATCCCTAAATCTCTCCCATTTCTTATCTTTTGGCATCATTAAGAAGCTGGAAATCGAGTTGTTTGAACCATTTGTTTCGGTCCTAAAGTTTTGAGAATAAAAGTGATACCATGGTTAAATCAATTGTAATGCTGTTCAGATGAGCTTTCTGTTGCCAAAATGTAAAAATCTACCAAAGATCTGAACCCGGATAAGTCTAATATCATACTTTTCTGTTTATGCAAAATAAATTCTTAAGTGATTTTGGCCATCAGTCCTGACCACCTCTGAGCCGTGTCCAATTTTACTATATCTGATGCGGTCACATCTTTATATCTGAACAAAAGTAATCATGTTCGATATATACACAGGTTTATTCCATAGATCACTGGAAACCGTTTTCCTTAGTTCATGGTCCATGTTTTGGCAAGTATTTCGAGAATTCTACGTGTTCTTTCCTGCACATCACTCTAAATATATATCAATTCTATGAACGTGCTCTAATAGGTATTTTTTATTTTTTATTTTTCATCAAGGTAAAGGAAATGCCCGGTAGCTCCCAAATGATTGTGCAGGATATAAAAAAGGGACTCTATGCAATATAACTCGCCAAATTGAATTCAGGCTTATCCACTACAAAAAAATTGACTTTTAGTGACAAAATTTTTTGTCACTAAAAGTCAATATTTCGTCACTAAAAGAATTAGTGACGAAATATTTTCGTCACGAGCTCCGTCAGCGAATGAGCGTCACAAATGTATTTCGTGACGAAATCCGAATTTCGTCACGAAAAGTTTTTAGTGACGGAACTTTTCGTCACTAAATATACTGATCGATCGGTAATTTTCACGATCGGTCGTTGAAAACGAAGTGATGGATCGATTGGGAAGCGATCGATCGGTACATATTGATGATCGATCGGTTACATTCTGGTGATTGATCGACATATTTAAACGATCGCACGGTAAGAATCGATAAGCAACGACCGATCGCTTCAGCAACGATCGCTTTATATAAATCGATCACTAAAGTACGATCGTTATGCCATGGGGATCGGTCGATTGAAATCGATCTGAATATATCGAGACGATCGTCGTTAATGACGATTTTGAAATCGATTGAATTGCCGATTTTAAAATTTTTTTTTAAAACAATAATAATGGAAAATATTATATAACACGTACATTTTATAATAATAATACAACTCACATTAATAAATATCAATAATAACATATAGTGATCCATAATTAAATCGAAAATAATATCGTAATAATACATAATTAAAAAGTTATTACAATATACATGCATCTACCTTTTTGAACCCCCAAACTGGCTGAATAGTCGCTTTGACATGTCGCTCATTTTCTTCTCCATTACAAAGCACATTTTCTTCTCCAGTTCCTTGATATTTCTGCCGTAAGCGCTCTTGCTCCTTTCGCATGCGCTCTTGTTCCAGTTGTATGCGCTCCTCGTGCTCATTCGCATGCGCTCTTGCTCCATTTTCATGCGCTCCTCCTGCTCCAACCAGATGCGCTCCTGCTCCACCCGTTGCTCCTCACGGTGGTCCCTCAGCGTGGCCTCCATCTCAGCTTGCTTCTTCGCAAATTCTTGCAAGTCTTTTCTCTAGCAGCTCTCATCGCTTCTATCTCATCCCTTGCCTTCGCTAGCTGGTGCTGTAGATCAGAAGACTGTGTAGTTCAAAGTTGATGAAGGCGGAGCTTAACCGCCCGTCCTAATCCCCGAACATATCCGACTTCTTGCCCAATATCTCGGAATATACTTCAATTTCGGTGTAAGTCTTCCCTTCTAAATCACACTTACGCTGGAAGGCATCCATCCGTTCCTGAAAAAATGACAATAATTACCAGAAACATTAATGTAAATAAACTATACATAAATTACATAAAGTAGATTAAAATGAAAGCGACTTACATAAATTTCTCTCGCTCCTTCCGAGGTCCAAATCCCATCTTTGTTGTATAATTCTTTTATATAGCTCTGCAGGATTGATATTGCCGCTTTCTTGATTTTTCTACATGACAATACATAAAGTTATTGACAAACAATATCAATAAAGTCTAAGATTTAGTTGTTAACTTACCATGCAAGCTCGTGTGCGCTGGAACGAGCGCAAACCAGCAGCGTGGTTCACAGTCAACTTTGATCTATTCTTCTTATTTTGCTCGCTTCGTTTCTGCGATATTTTAAGTAATTAAATATAAAAAGAATGTAATATTTAAGCAACAAGTTTTTGTAATCACATACCATAAATGCTTCGCTGGTGAACAGATCGCATAACTCCTTAATCAATTGTAATATCATATCAAATGCCTTAACCGATAACTTATTCTCCGACTTCACGTGCAACAACCGAACTGTAAATGACAACTTACTAAACTTGGTACATCCAGGATACAATTCATGTTCTGCCTCTTCCCATAATTTATTAAGTGGTGTCGAAGCCTCCGGTCCCCAAGTGGGGGTTTCCTTAATATTAGGGTTCTCCGTTTCAACCCTTGCCGCCCCACCATCTAATCCGGCACGAACATCGGTTAACATTTCCTCCATTCTATCAGAGTTATCTCCCTCTAAATCATCATCACTATATGGTAAGCTCGCACCGGACTCTTGACTCAATTTGAAGTAAGTTGAATACCCTCCCCGTGAAACACCCATGACTTATAGCTCACATCAAACCCATTAATGTATATATGATCTTCCATTTTATCCAACACTTGAAACACTACATTTCTGCACTTCCGACACGGACATCTGATCTGACCCCGAGAGTCTACACAACAAGCAGCCATACCGACAAACCCACGGACCCCCTCCGAATACTTTTCACCAAACCGATTTTTCTCGTAAACCCAACTTTTATCCATCGCCACCAATCTAAAAACATACACAAATTAAGTAATTCATAAACACCCAATCATTGTAACTTGACTTTAAACCCAGCTGATAGGTCCTATCCCATTCAAGATTGTGCATTTGGAGTTGAACATCAGTTCAACTTGTGTCCATCCATACCTCGAAAAAAATTCGGCAGCATCTCCCCCAGTCCCCAAATACACGCACCAGCGTTGGAGGCAAACGTCATCAACGATAGTTGTATGACGTCATACACCAATGCTAATAGTATACCCAGAAGACAAAAGGTAAATGATACCGAATTTCCTCCAAGACTAGACAGGACACAAGTACCGAACTCGTCCAACCACGAATACACAATCTCAAACTATCCATATTTTGGACAATTCAAGGTTATTACGATAAACAAATGCATTTTATCGCGTCTTAACCCTTGAACGGGTCTACGGGTACACACATTATATCCCAAAAATAAACTCAAACATAACAAGTCAAAAACACTCCAATATTCATCCTCCATGCTTCTCAAACTGCATAATTTATTTCCAGAACTCAAGCACTTCAATAATCAAACATTAAATATAAAGCTCAAACATTATACATGTATCACTATTAAAAAAAACACTCCTGTAATCATCCTCCAGGCTTCTCAAACTTCATGATTCATTTTCAGAACTCAAGCACTTCAATAATTAAATATGAGAATATAATAAATGCTACACAAGGTCAATAACTTGCAATCTGCCCTAACCAGCGATCGATTGTACTATTGACGATCGATCGTATTCAATACCGATCGATCGTCATTATATAGATCGATCGGTGAACCTCCATCTAACAACGATCGATCGTCAGAATCTGGTGATCGATCGTGACTAACCCAGATCGACAAAACAGCTTGCCAGCCTCCCACACACTCAAATCCACGCCCAAAACACTCACAAATCATTCTCATGCAATACTAATTCTAATATACATATTAAAAATACTCTAAAAGCTCTAATCAACACAAATCCAATCCAAACACCCACGAATAGAAAAATAAAAATAACACCAAATAACCGACGAAATCAATCAAAAATCGTAGTGTAGGTTGAGGATATTACCTTTTGCACGAAATGTAGACCAAAACGAACTAATTCACACCAAAATCTCACAAATGTCGCCCAAATTTTTCAATACTCACCCGGTTAAAAAACCAATGAATTTGAGCTTGGGCTTAACCTTAAGGACTTCTAAACACTCTCACAACTAAAATGACGGTATTTAGACAAAATTAAAGAGAAAAATGGCTCCTTCCGCGAGTCTCTAGTTTCCTCTTGCCGTGGGTGTGTTTTTGCTTCACCCACGGCTTTAGAGCATCCTGGATTTCAAGCGCGATAAACACCGATCGATCGGTAATATTACCGATCGATTACCAAGCATAAAATTCCCGCCCAGATTTTAGAATGATCGATCGGTGTTACGTTTAAAACGCCGTCGTATGAAGACCCAAAATTAACGATCCATTGGTACCAAAATATTAAACGACACCGTTATGTACCGATCGATCGCCAATAATGCGATCGATCGGTAACCTAATTATTAGAAAATAGTTTTTAGCCTAACAAATGACTTAATTATTAAAATTAATTGACTTATAATATCATATTAATGCGTATCTCATACCATAAATTATAATCATGTGTTAAATAAGCGTTATGTCACTAATTTCAAATATCTTAATACCTCACTCATACTAACACAAACAAAATGCATCTATGTTGCAACATGTATAACTTATAAATGCTTTCTTAAAAATTAATGATATGTACTTGATATGTTTTTATGTAATCTAAATACATCCTAACATACTTTGTTAATATATATTTCTATGTTTCTAATCATTTAAACTCACATTATTTAAAAAAAATGAGGGTTACATTAAAAACTAATGTAGCGATCGATCGGTTAGTGCACCCAAACGACGACGGACAACACCGATGGATCGGTGTGCACTTACCGATCGATCGGTGTATTTAGTTGCAAAACAGAAAAATAAAAAACAATTTCTTGTTAAATTCTTTATATTAGTTATTTGATAAACCACTTATTTCGTTATTTTTGCCGACCAAAGGGTATATTGGTCATTTTACTTATATAAGTGTCGTAAAGAAATACAAATAGAAAAACACGTACATAGTAATCAAAGTGTCTTCTGCATATCCATAGATATTCCAGAAACTGTCTCAAATACGTAAATAAAAAAACCAAATCCAAATAAACACAAATGTCTCAAACAGATAAATAAAACCATAAATCAAAATGTATGTCCCAAATAGATATAAAAAAATAACATAAAAACTCATCAACGTCGAACAGCATCACGGAAAGTGGCCACGTCATCAGGAATATCTCCGGGAATCCTCTGTGGATCTGCCTCTATCTTGAAATCATCCAGAGTCTTTTTAATTTCTTCCAGCTGCTCGTTGACGTCCGCCATATGAGCCACGACCGACTTGTTGCGCAGCATTGTCACAGTGCACTCCCCATCGAAGGCGGTCCGGAGCTCCTTCAGCTGCTCCTCCATTGACTGCATCCACCTCTCAACAGGCTGTAGAGTGGCCTTCATAGTCGCACCGACACGGCTGTCGAAGTCCGCAAATAGCTGGGCCACCCATGGAGGAGGCACTGCAGGTGCTCCCGTCTCCATAGGTGCCTCTGACGCTGATGTCGAAGGCCGTGATGCCTCCTCTACGGCCGCTGCTGCTCTACGAGCGAACCGTCGAGTCAATGCCCCCTCCTGGCCCCGGCTCCTGGACAGAGTGAACTTGTTCAGCGCACTCTTAACCTCCTTACGTGTATCCGAGGCAGCGATCACGACTCCCCGAGAAATGAGGAACTGAGTCAGAAACACGCCGTATGGGAGGCTATATTCCTTAATTCCCAAGCCTCATCCATAATCAGCTCGAACATGTACAACGAAAAATCTATCCGCGTCTGCTGACCCAATAAGAGCATGCACTGAGCTCTCGTGAACGGACACTCGGTGGAATGAGTTCTGCCATCGACGTTCGGCGTCCAGATAAGGTGCAAAATCCGCCAAAACTCACTGAACTCACTCTGCTTAATTATGCTGCCCACCACTGCAGAGGTCTTCCCAGTCATCAGCGTCCACAAATCCTGCTCTGATGTCCTCTGTTCATCAGTCAGGGGTACCGCCGGGAAACAGGGCTCTCGGGCCGGGGGCAGTTTAAGAAATCGCAATGACGTCTGCCGAGAATAAGAACTGCACGCCTCGCACCTCTAGCTGCACCTCAGGTGCTCTATCGACCGAGACGAGTGCACAGAAGAAATCTTGCACAACTGCGTCCACACAAAACCCCTCAGTCCACGAGAGCTGATGAAGAAATCCCTTGGTACTCGAAGAGCTGGTAGAGGGAGTGCTCCTCGTACAATAACTGGTCAAAATCAGAGAGCGTCACAGGACGCTCTTTGGCCACTGGCCGCCCCCTCAGGTACTCCATTCGCCTCTCCAAGGTCATCATTGGATCAGCGACTTCCTGCTCTTGGGACGACGATCCCGTCCCAGTTCTCGTTGTGCGTGCACGCTTAACTCCTGACATTTTATGTATACTGCAAAAGTTATATATAAATATGTGTTAATAAGCAATCACAATAACGTATTACTTTAAAAAAAAAGTAATCACAATCACGTAATTATTAATGAAGTTGAAACAAACAGGCCGATCGATCACTAAAAATCACTAAATGTGCCGATCGATCACTAAAACGATCGATCACAAATATCATAAATGTTACGATCAAAATATACGATCGATCACTAAATGGCGATCGATCAATCATTTGACCGATCGAATGCTATCGGTTAAAAGACGCGTTTCAGTGCACAGACGATCGATCGTCCATGCAACCAAACGCACAGTATCACTAAGGGATCGATCGCCACAAAGCGATCGATCGCCGCTTAATCAAAACGGTACGCTTCACATTGTAGCTTACCGATCGATCGCTTAGGTGTAAGCGATCATCGATATAACGATCGATCATCTATATAAACGATCGATCGCTCATGAATTGAAACGCACAGTTTCGAGGGAACGATCGATCGCTCACTAAAGCATCGATCGCTCGTACCAAATTCAGCGATCGATCGGTGAATTTAACCGATCGATCATTGGACCTAGCACTTACACACGATCGATCGCCTATGGAGGCGATCGATCGTTACGGGAACGAATACACACAGACGTTCCAAAACCCCAAAACAGGCCCAAAATCACCCAAAATTGATCCCAAAACTCCTAAACTCTTAAAACATGCATCAACAATAAAATAAATATATTTTACGGTCCTAAATGGATGATATAGCAAATTAGAAAACGTAAACTAAAAATTCCTACTGAACAACCACTTAATATTGCTTAAAAAAATAATATAAGTACGTACCTTTGACGTAGAAGACAATGAGGATGATTCCACGCTTTTGGAAGACAATGCAGCACGAAATGGCTCCTTGCACTTTGAGAGGATTCGAGAGATTTCGTGGGAGAGATAACCGGAAAATGACTTCGGCGGTTTCATATAATCGTTTGTGACGATCGATCGGTAGTTACTTACCGATCGATCGCTATTTTCTAACACGTGGCGTCTTCCCATTCGTTGAACGGCGATTCGAAAAAAGTGACGGTTACGCTTACCGATCGATATCATATATTGACGATCGATCGTCCATCCGAATTTGCAGATGGTTACGATAACGATCGATTAATATATTACCGATCGATCGTGGGTGACGAAACTTTCCGTCACCAAAAGATTAACTTTTAGTGACAACAATTTTATTTCGTCACAAATAAAACTTTTAGTGACAAAATTGGTGACGAAAAGTAATTTCATCACGAAAAAACCTTTTTTGTGACGAAAATAGCATTTTGTCACTAAAAATTGACTTTTAGTGACGAAATTCAATTCATCACTGAAAATTTCGTCACTAAAAGTCAATTTTCTAGTAGTGATCGGCTTTCAATAATGGGATCGATTCACATATGATCCGTTTTTGGACCTCACGGCTTTAACTGCAGAGAAAAGCTTCTTGTAGGCAATTGCAGGTAAAAGAAAGGGATATGGGTTTGTATAATTTTGAGAACTTCTTATTTATGCTTTTAGAGGGAGACATAAAAATCGGGTGGGCAATTTTTGAAAGTGATTCTCTGATTCATCCGTCCCGATTCCGGATCTTCTGGACGCTTCTATTGAAGTCATTCGTAAAATGACATCCCCCAATGCATCCTGGAAATCTTTTTCACGTCAAGTTAATTCTATTGCGGATAGTTTGGCCAAGGGGGCAGTTGTTAGGTGCTTTATTGGGATTATTCCTCTTAATGTTTTACCGAATTCTTGTTTAAAGACTCGATGACTTTTGTAAGCCCGCTTGAGGTGATGCCTCAGTTTTTTATTTGAATGAATTTTCATTACTTAGAAAAAGAAAAAAATTAAAAAAGGAGAGACTTAATTCTGAAGAGGAGAAAAGAAGTCCTGGCTCAGATGCAGTAACCGGTGTCTGGACATGGGATGCCTGAGGCTAATTATGAAGTAAACTAAAGGGAAGAGCTGTATATGTATTTCAGGGCTATTTCTTTTTCTTTTCCTTGTGTTTTCTTACAAAGTCAAGTCGAATAAGTTTTAGATGCAGAATAATTTCGGTATATTATCCTTAAGAACTGATGCCTAAAGCTCTGGCAGTTGAAATTCAACACCGGTTATGTCAGCATTTTTTTGACCATTGGGTGTCATCGTTCCGAATATGTCCAAGCACAAATTTTTCTATAATTTCACGCGTAGTAATGCACTTTCTTATTTCCAGCAAACACAAGGTCCGTAAGAGCAAAGATTGAGAACAGAGGGTAAGAAATACACAAATTCTACAAGGCTGTTTTCACTAGTCCCAAGACTGTTACATTATTTTGAAAGATACAAACATCAAAGAGCTTCCAGTAAACCCATTTGATGAATATACACATCAGCTTCGTCCAATATCTTTTACAAGTTTCAATTTGATTTTATTGAGCGTGGCTGAAACCTTTACTATATTAGTTCTTTGTTCAGGGGACTCTGCACAACAGCCCATAGCCAATCCCATAAGTGATGATATGCACTCCTTCACAGCATCATCTTCTCTTTCGTTTCTCAACAAATTGGGATCCATTATGTCAATTACTGCATGGGGTAAGGATCCATCTACCCAATCTTTCAAGCTCATTTCTCCGATAAACATGTCATCTGTGGGCCTTCTTCTTGTGAAAGTTTCCATGAGCAAAATGCCAAAACTATACATGTCACCTTTTGAAGAAACAATTCCTTGCGATCCATACTCTATAAGTAACATTAGAACTCATCATACGTGGCAATATTTAGCAAGAAAATTTTAAGAAAAAGAAAACCATTGATTACTATTCTAACAAAAAATAAAAATTAGAGCAGTAGATAAGAGATATGCAAGTTTGAGTGGTATGCTCAAAAGTTACCCGGTGCCATATACCCAGTAGTGGCAAGAGTCATGGTCCACGTCATGGAATCTCCATCACCTAAGAGCTTCGCTATGCCAAAATCAGCAAGATGGGCAACCATATCTTCGTCTAATAAAACATTGCTCGGCTTCAGATCGCAATGAACAATAGAGGTGGAATAACCATGATGAAGGTACTCTAGTGCCGACGCCACATCAATCACTATATTCAACCTCTGTAAGATATTCAAAAAGTGATTGTTGGAATGCAACCATTTCTCTAAGCTCCCACGGGGCATGTATTCCAATACGAGGGCTTTGAAGTCCGTGTTGCTACAAATACTGATGATTTTGAGAAGATTTCGGTGACGGACATTCCTCAATACCTCGCATTCTGCATCAAAACTCTTAAATCCCTCCTCTACTTGCAAGTTTAAAACCTTTGTTGCAATATTCATCCCATCTGAGAGTGTTCCTTTGTAGACTGAACCAAAACTCCCTTTACCAAGTAAGTTGTTTAAACTGAACCCATCTGTTGCTTGTATGAGTTCTTGCTGAGAGATTCTTCTCCACTGTGCCAGAGGTGACAATTCTGCATCGACTAAAGTACTTTTGGTATTTCTTTTGTCGCATCTTGTCCAAACTAAAACAAGGATCAATCCAAGAATTGTCAAGCCAATTGTTGGTAGCATAAACTTCAACAAATGCTTTGATGTGGTCTTTTGCGCTTTAGTATCACAAAGGGGAAGTTGTAGTCGGGTAGCACCACAAAGTGCCTCATTTGACATGAATGACTCGGCTGTGAAGTTTACGAATGGTCCTCTCATGGGAACTTCTCCTCTGAGTCTATTGAAAGACACATTTAGATATTTGAGGTATGAAAGTGCTTCTAAGGACTTGGGAATCTCTCCCGACAAACTGTTATTGGAAAGTTCCAATTCCACCAAGCTTACCAGTTCCCCAAAAGATTCAGGAATTGCGCCTTCTAATCGATTGTCTGCTAAAGAGAGATCGGTTAGATCTTTTAAGCCACCAATTGTCATTGGGATGTCACCTGATAATTGATTTTTTGATAAATCCAACTGTGTCAGAACCTTCATATTTCCAACGTTTACTGAAAGAGAGCCGATTAGAGAATTTGATGACAAGTCGATCTCCAAGAGGTATGTAAGGCTCCATAAACTCATAGGGATCGTAGAACTCAATTTATTATTGTCCAAGAAGAGACCTCTGAGCAAGGTCAGATTATTTATGCATGTGGGAATGCATCCAGAAAGCTTATTCAGACCCAAATTGAAATAAAACAAGCTCGTTAAATGACAAACATCTGAAGGGATGGGACCTTCGAGTCCATTATAAGGAAGATACAACAGCTGCAACTCGCGCAATCTTCCTATTGTACTTGGAAGAGGTCCCACTAGTTCATTTCCCTCTAGGATTAAACTAATCAAGTTGCTTAAATTTCCAATACTAATTGGAATGTTACCCTTAATGTTGCACCTTGGGAGCCAAAATAGTTTAAGAGAGTTAGAAAGGTTCCCAACAGAATTGGGAAGGATGATGTTTAGGGGATTTCTTGACAGAACTACTACACTAAGATACTTGCAATTCGACAAGTAAGAGAAAAGGCTTACTTCTTTAGATTCAACTGTTAATTTGTTGAATCCCAAGTTGAGCCATTGTAGGAGCCTTAAGTTCCCCAATGTTCTTGGAATCAATCCTGAGAATGAATTTTCAGTAAAATCTAACTCTGTGAGCTGTGAAGCATTAGATATAGAACTCGGAATTGTTCCACTTAGTTTATTTCCCCCAAGGTAAAGATGTTGAAGATTCGGAAGGAAGAGGCCTATATTTGATGGAAGATGGCCTGAGAGCTTATTCAGAGGCAACTCGATGATTGTTATTGTTGTGATATTGAAGATGTCAAACGGAATTGTTCCATCAAAGTTGTTCCCTCCCATATCGAGTTCCTCTAGGTTTCGTAAATTTCCGACTTCACTTGGTATTTCACCTGTCATATTATGAGAGGTTATGGTATATAACTGAACAAAATAATACCTTTTCAATAATAAAAAAACTTGAAAGATCATAATCAAGCCACTCTTTTATCTATTCTCTGTCACAAAAGATTTTCAAGTATAATTTGTTCATGTTCAAAGGGCTTCTATTTTTCAAAAGTTGTGAGTGCATTGAATCCAAATGAGAAATTGTGTAAAGAAAAGGATTGATTTAGGAAATGAAGGTCAAGCCAACTTTGTTCATTGTACTTTGTAGCCTAGCAGCGCATTTCTATATAGTTATGATCATGAGTCAAATATGTATACATTGCTTTGAAGTTTTAGACATGGGATCCACATATATAGATAGAGAACACCTTCTTCTTGAATTATCGACATACCTTCAAAGTGATTGTTGGATAGATATAACATTGTAAGCATGGTTAAGTTTCCGATTTCCAGAGGTACTTTTCCTGTAAAATCATCAGCCCATAACTTCATAACAATCATGAGTAATGCAGGTATTAATGCTCAAACAAAGCGAAAAAGAGTTTACTATATGTATAATCGATCATAAGATACTTTAAACCAGTGGGGCGTGGGAACATGATTGAAGACATCCATTGGGGATTCACCAAAAGATCGAATTTCTTATTAATAGACTGAAAGAAGACTTAAAATGAGAATAATAAGATAACCATACCTTCAAAGCTATTGTTGCTAAGGATCATCACCATGAGCATTCCTAAGTTCCCGATTTCTGGAGGTAGTCTTCCTGTGAAATAAGAAGCCCATAACGATAAATGTCACAACTGTTTGTACTTGAACACAAGGTGGAAGGGAGTTTGCCATATAACCAACTACAAGACACTTTAAACTATTGCAAATAGAAAGATGATTGAAGACATCTATTGAGAGTTCGCCATGAGTATCAAACTTTGCTAATAGACTAAAAGAATACTAAAATAATTGACAAACAAGTTTACTAATCTAACCTTCAAAGTTGTTAAAGTCAAGGTATAAGTCTGTAAGCGCGGTTAAATTTCCGATTTCCTTAGGGACTCTTCCTGTGAGTTTATTGGAATTTAGATCTAAGTATTGCAGCTGTTTGCATTTGAACAAACTTGAAGGGAGTCCACCATCTAACTGATTATAAGCCATACCAAGACTTGTAAGTTGGGAAGATGATCAAACATATTCGTTGGGAGTCTACCGGACAGCTGATTAGAGAAGAGGTCAATCTCTTGTAGTGAAGGCATGTTATAGCTAATAGCTAGAATTGGACCCGAAAGCTTGTTCCCTCCGAGATAAATTCTCTGCAAGCGAGGTAGGTTAAAAAAGAAGGAAGGAATAGACCCAACAAGGTTGTTGCTGGTGAGAGCAAGTACTCGCAATGAAGACATGTTTGACATAGCTGATGGGATAGTACCTGTGAAATGGTTATACTCTAGATTCAAATATTGAAGTTTGGATAACAACCCCATCCACGAGGGTAGTTCTCCATCCAAGTTATTGAAAAGAAAGTGAAAGATTTTCAAGGCGTTTAAGGTGAGCCAACTCGATGGGAATTGAACCATGAAAACTATTGTTTGGAAGTGCTAAGACAATAAGAAATGAAAGGTTTCCCATGTGCGGGGGAATGGTTCCAACAAGGTCCATGAAAGAAAGGTCCAAGACAATGACTCGATGATGATGAAAATTGCAAGTGACGCCGACCCAATTACAAACGTAGACATTGGTGCACCAATTGTTTGCCAAAATACTGTAAGGGTCATAGGAAATTCGAGCCTTCATGGCAAGAAGAGCATCTCGATCTGTTGTAATATTGGGCAGAGTTTTTGCATCAGCTACGCTAGCGAGGTAATACTGGACCCAAAGTAGCGTCGTAAGAAGGAAAATCCGGAAATAAGGACTAACAGCCATCAGCAGGGTATGTAGGTTGAGACGTTGGGGACAGACAAGTGAGACTGACATGTGAGGTGATCTCGAAAAATTCGACTATTAATAAGAAGAACTCACGTCTACCGTGGTGAAAAAAGTTTGAAGTGACATGGAAAGGACAGAAGATTCAGAAAAAAAAAAATCGTAAAAAATAGATCTCCCAAAATCCATCCAATATTTCAAGGAAAATAGCTGTGCATCACTAGTGTAGTATAGTAATACCTGCTTCATTTAAAAAAAAAAAAAAAAAGACTTTTAAGTCCTCAATTTCGTAGAGCATGACATGTGGATACCGTCAGGCGTCATGTCTTCACCAGCAATCACACGGCAAGGACCAAGATGAAATACTCGTCACCGTCGGCCAGGAATTTTATGGCAGCCCGAGCCCCACGCCTCCACCGACAAAATTATTCCTCCTAACTTTTTAACTTTTGAAGAGCGTAAAATCAGGGTCTAAGGGTCTGAGAAAGTAGTCTTCGGGTCTTTATCCCGGACCATACGGCGCGGCCCAACAGAAGAATATGGATCGCTACCAAACCCGATTGGTGGATCCAAACCGGGCCTTTACGTTGAGGGCAACAAAAGACTTGAGGTCTTCACCAGCCATCACACGGCAAGGACGCTGGACAAAGATGAAATCCTCGTCAGGCAGGAATCTTATGGCAGCGTGGCCCCCACCGAAAAATGATTGCTCAAAACTTTTTAACTTTTGAAGAGCGTTAATCCTGACTTTATCCCAGACCATACGGCACAGCCCAACACAAGACTATGGATCTTACCAAACGTGGTCGGTGGAACCAAGCGAGTTTGGTGGAGAAAGACCTTTCTTGTAATGTTAATGAATTCAGGCAGCCGCAGCCTAGGTAGAGGGAGGACCGGATCTGGGATGTCCCGTTGTGGAGAGGAGGTTGACTTGCTACACTATTGGGTTACTTGATTGAGGCCTGTACAAGTTGGGACATACAGCAAAAAGGTTTAGGTTTGTATGGACTCGGACACAGTGAAGTCGCTAAATGGAATTCGGTAAATAAAGAGGGTGGGCCTCTGATCCTGGTTTGAAAATGTTTATAAGGAAAGAGGCCCCGGAGAAAAGGAATAGGCGGGGCATGTAAGGTTGAGCTCGAAAGAGGTCCATAGCTAAGAGTCGTTATTAGATCCCAAGAACTGAAGTACAGTTCGTTGGCAAAAGATTTAATTGCATAATTGCATGCATTGTAGCCCTAAGTGTCACGCTGACGCAGAAAAAGGATTTGGGTTTGTAAATAAACAAAAAAATGGAGTCATCTTCGGCCCGGCCCGCCGAAACCTTAAGCATTTCGAGCAGTTTGCCACATTTTTTTCTGCAGTTCCATTTGCGTGGAATAGCCGAAACCTTAAGCTTTTACTTGTTTGAAAACTATCCAAGTTGTGGGCTGGCCCTCCCAGTGGAAATTACAAGCCCTGTTTAAGTGGCCGGTGAATGGGGTCATTTACTGAGTGCCATTTGAATGGAAGGGCACCTTTAACATCACAATATATGTTTCATTCTTTTGTCCAAACTTTCTCCTACTGCCTTCTTTCTCTCTTTATCCTTAACGTGTGTTTGACTCTTAACAGTTAGAGGAGCTTGGACTGCCACGACACGAAAGTGATTGTCTGCACTCCGTCCAGTAGACCACGTTTATTTATCGAAATTTTAAAAAATATTTTTAAAAATTTAAGAATTTTTTAAATATTAAAATATTAGAGTTTATAAAAAATGTGAAGAATTTATTAAAATTTATAAAATATATTTTATGTGATAAAATTTTAAAAAATTAAACAACAAACGCCACCTGTGATGTTAGCCAGAGGAGCTTCGTTGCATTCTTGTCCTAAATAATTGTCTTGTAATTTTGTTTCTATCCTTCAATGATTCTGTTGATGCCATTAAAGTGGATTGAACCGTCCCACACGTTTGTACTTATGAAAGAAGAAACTCGTGCAAATGTTGCTCTTGCTTTACGTGTCTTTTCATTCAGTAGGTTAATGTTGCTGTCGCCAGATTCTTACTGCTTGATAGGCTTCTGGAGTTTCACTGTAGGGTCTGTCTCTTCTGACATCAAATCACAAAACTGCAATTTGCAAAAGAACAGACAAGATTGGACGCTGTTTTCGGAAACAGTTTTCCTTTTCTTTACCTGTTGAAAAGTTAAAAATCGAAAGACTGTCAGTAAAGTGAGGAGTGCGTTTGGATTATGTTTTTGAAAACAGTATTCTATTTCTGCAGGTTAGACGCATAGGTGCTGTTAGCGCCTTTTTTAAAATACAGCGTCAGACGACTGTTCAACCTTTAGCTTTCACGCATATGTTTTAACTTTCAAGTCGTATATCTTAGGCCCCAACCAAAAAAAAATTGTGTTTTAGCTAACACAAATGCCGTGATTGCTGTAACCAATATGTGCAGGCCAGACTTACAGTGACATACAGACAAGGCAATCAAGGCTTGGCAGGCAGGCAGTGGAGATTTGATACCTCTTACTTGATACATATCATCAATTCACAACTCTAAACCGGCCGATCAATAAAAAAACACACTGATCTTTAAGTTATTATATTTTACACCATTATCTTTTAATTTCGACATCATAATTAACAGTGACTCTACGTGATTCATTTTCGCATCATTTTATAAGCAATTTTAGAGTACAAACATTTTACACTAATTTTATAATATTTTCGTGTCGATTTATACTTCACAAGCTTTCAAGGCTTAACATTTTCGTTAGAGCTATTGTACGTATGCTAGAGCCACCTGTTCGTCTTTCTCAAATTTACGAGGCCTTGAAGCTTGATGAGAACATAACCGGCTACTCATAACGAAGAAAAAAACTAGAGTCGATCCCATACAACTCAAATGATTCTCTAATAAGGTGGTATTCGGTTGGAAATTTTTACTTTCGAAATTTTTATTCGATTTTCTCTTTTTTTACTTTTTATCAAATTATAAAATATTTTACTTTTTCACGTATCTTAAAATTTCTAAAATTTCTAACCGAAAATTTTTACTCCCAAACCCCGTTAGAGAAGTCCAAAATAATGGGACAGCGATCAAGATGTATAATTTAAAAAAATGGAAATGTTTGCGGCAGCAAAAGAAGCGCTAAAAAATTACACACAAAGCAATAAAAAACAAAGTTCGAGGTTTTTCAACAAAACAAAAAACAAAGTTTGAGGTCCCTAATTAGTACTAACCATCTGACCTGATTAGTACTGATTGTCAAAGGATGTGACGTTTTTTAATTAGTTTAATTTCTTATCAAGAAACCTCCACCATATAACTCATATCCAGTGCGTTCAGTGCCTCTGATTGTATGCCACATGTATGGAAAAATCAGCCTGAGCCAGAAAATGGAAGAAAATATTGAAATAGGGGAAGAATTGCTTTTACAGTTAAATTTGTTGCAAGATGCTTTAAATTGAGACACTAACGTATTTTTAAACAGAAAATTTCTACTCTGAGAGAGCACATCGTGAAGCATATGCAACAATTCTGCACTCTGCCCATATGTATGTTTGCGGGGCTATTGTTGCTGCTCAGAGTATCCGTATGGCTAATTCAACACGGGATCTAGTGATACTTGTTGACGAAACAATTAGTGAATATCACAGGGCAGGATTGGAGGCTTCTGGCTGGAAGATCCATACAATCAAAAGGATCAGGAACCCGAAAGCAGAACAGGATGCTTACAATGAGTGGAACTACGGCAAATTTAGTCTCTGGCAGTTGACAGATTATGACAAGATTATTTTCATTGATGCTGACCTGCTCATACTAAGAAATATCGATTTCTTGTTTGAGATGCCAGAAATATCTGCCACCGGAAATAATGGGGACCAGGGGTATCTCAATGAGATCTTTACGTGGTGGCACCGGATTCCAAAACATATGAACTTCTTGAAGCACTTCTGGGAAGGTGATGAGCAGGAGAAAAAAGAGATGAAAACTCGTCTCTTTGGGGCTGATCCTCCAATTCTTTATGTCGTCCACTACCTTGGTAATAAGCCTTGGCTTTGCTTCCGGGACTATGACTGCAACTGGAATGTGGACATTTTGCAGGAGTTCGCAAGTGATGTTGCACATGAGAGATGGTGGAGGGTGCACGATGCCATGCCCAAAAACCTGCAGAAGTTTTGTTTGCTCAGGTCTAAGCAAAAGGCAGCATTAGAGTGGGATAGGAGGCAAGCTGAGAAAGGAAATTATACTGATGGTCATTGGAAAATTAAGATAAAAGACGAGCGTTTAAAGACATGTTTTGAGGATTTCTGCTTCTGGGAGAGTATATTATGGCACTGGGGTGAAAAAAATTGGACAGATAATGCTACTAATACTCCAGCACCACGTGCAATCTCTACCACATCTCTTTCTTCTTTGCGACTAAATTCTTTTTCTTTCTCTTTCATCCTTTATTTTTAGATCACAAACAAATATTATAATCAAAAGAAGTGTTTTTCCTTCTATTTCTTCTTAAATAATTTTTTACTGTACTCAGGTTGATGACTTTCTTGGACTTCATTTTGTACCATTCAATCTGAATACATGCTATACAGGTTTCTCCATCTCGTTGGCAGACTTGAATGCATTTTCAGGCACAAGGCCTTGTTAACATTAACAATTTCTATGACTACAGTATTATTTTATATCCCTATATATATATATTTTAAAGCTTCTATGCCTACCAATTGCATTGGACAAATCAAAAAAAGAATGAACTCAAACGACGTCGGTTGAAGTCTAGTAAAACGACAGACGTTTGTGTCTTCTAGATTTCAAAAGAAATCCCGTCATCTTGCCCAGCACCCCGAGTGGTAAGGCTTCAGCTTTTCTGTCTCTCACATCAAGGTTTGGTTTTTACTCCGAACCCGCAAGATTTACAAAACCGAAAAAGATGGATTTGATAATACCATGGAATCTGAGAGCCTCTGCTGTTTCGTTTCCACCAATCATCACTACGAGTTGCTTCTTCTTCAACAGGCCCTCTCTCTCTCCCGACCACAAGTTCCCGGTCTCCTTTTGGACATACCCGATTCCTTATATCCCCAACATGTCCCATATAATCGCGGCCCAGAAGAGAGACTCAGACGCCGAGCCAATTCTCAAACCAACCATTGTTGAAGAGGTATCCTTAGACGATGAAGAGGAAGAGGCTCTCTTTGATGACTTTGAAGATGGTAAACATCCATATACTCTCTTCTCGTTTAATGGATTCGATGTCCTTCGCTACCAAACAGGGCTTTATATGTATGGTATTTCTTATGAATGCCTGTCCTAATATGTGCTTGTGCTGCATTGAGATTTATGTGTTGCGGACTTTTAAGTGTTTTTGGGTAGCTTTCGGACAAAGCCACAGTGACCATGTTTTGGTGTGTTTGGTACTCATTTCAAGTAGAGTAGTAAATCTCATGTTGCCCTTTTGTTTCTCTGTTAGAAAATCAACCCGTATGTTTTAGTTATGAAGTCTCATGTGGATGAATTCTTGATTGCGTAGAGGCATCAATGAATGACATTGATGATTATTTCGAAGATGAGGACGTGGCAGATTACACCGAAGTCTATGTAAGCTTTGATGTAGAGTTATTGCTACAGCTGTCGTAGTTTTGTTTAATGATGTTGAATACGAACCGAAAACCATTTTGCCTTTTTCTGAAGGTTGGAGATGGAGGAGGAGGAGGTGGCATTTCTCTTGCTGGGACTTGGTGGGATAAAGAAGCATTAAGGATAGCTGAAGAAGTTTCTCTATCCTTCGACGGCGACCTGAAAATATATGCCTTCAGAACAATGTCAAATTCCACCATTCAAGTGCGCATAGAGAAGCTCTCAAAAAAGTAAGAATTATTGACGGCAAAAAAATCACCAGTCCCTAAAATTAAAGAAAACTGTATATGAAATATCAGGATTCTCCTTTGGTATGGTTTGTATCAGGTAATGAGGGGTTTAATAGGTGTTGAGATTCAGTAGTTGGGCCTATCTCACTGCATTCAAGTATGAATGAAGGTTTTGGGTGTGGGATCCTTGAATCTGTCCCATTTCTGATCTTTTGGCATCATTAAGAAGCTGGAGGTCGAGTTGTTTGAACCATTTGTTTCAGTCCTAAAGTTTTGAGAAGAAAGGTGATACCAAGGTTGAATCAACTGTAATGCTGTTCAGATGAGCTTTCTGTTGTCAAAATGTAAAAATCTACCAAAGATCTGAACCCGGATAAGTCTAATATCATACTTTTCTGTTTATGCAAAATAAATTCCTAAGCGATTTTGGCCATCAGTCCTGACCACCTCTGAGCAGTGTCGAATTTTACTATATCTGATGCCGTCACATCTTTATATCTGAACGAAAGTAATCATGTTCGATATAAACACTGGTTTACTGAACCGGAGTTGATGAGATGAAGTTTTCTGAAACAGTGGAGATGTCTCATTCCATAGATCACTGGAAACCGTTTTCCTTGGTTCATGGTCCATGTTTTGGCAAGTATTTCGAAAGTTCTACGTGTTCTTTCCTGCACATCGCTTTAAATATTTATCAATTTTATGAACCTGCTCTAATAGGTATTTTTATTTTTCATCATTTGCACGCCATTGGATGAATTTAAAGCAAGTTGTTAGTTGGAATGATTGGTTAGCTCAGGTTAGGGAAATGAACGGTAGCTCCCAAATGATTGTGCTGGATATTTAAAAAGGGGCTATGCAATATAACTTGCCAAATTGAATTCAGGCTTATCTTTCAATCATGGGATTCACATATTCCTTTTTGTACCTCAAGGCTGTAACTGAAGGGAAAAGTTTCCTGTAGACAATTGCAGGTAGAAGAAAGGGATACGGGTGTGTATAATTTTGAGAACTTCTCAAAATGTGTTGCATGGCTGTAATTGAAGTCAAGCATGTTCCATCGAAGTTGCATCTAGTTCAATCATCATATTATTTGTTCTATAATTTTTTTGTTATAAATTTTTCTTATATGTAATGAATGAGGAAAAAAATAATTGTCTATGTGATTGAATTCTCCTTGATAATTATAACCCTCAATAATTTGTGTCAGCCTTTCATGTAGTAGTGAATGCTTCTCAAGCTTTAATCTGAACTGATGTTTGACAGGTCTGGTTCCCCTGGTATGGAAGATATTGAAGCTTTTTCATCAACCTATAGAGCACGATTGGATGAAGCAAAGCTTAGCAAAACTGTACCTGAGAATATATGGTTGGAGGTACTTTTTCTTCTTTTTTATGCTTTTAAGGGGAGACATAATTCTGCAGAGGAGAAAAGAAGAATTCCTGGTTCAGGTGCAGTAGCCTGTGTCCTAGACATGGGAGTCAATGACACGGAGTCTAATAATGACGTAAAGTAAAGGGATGAGCTGCATATGTATTTTAGGGCTATTTCTTTTTATTTTCCTTGTGTTTTCTTTCAACAAGTCCAATAAGTTTTAGATGCAGTTGGCTTTTCTCGTTTAAATAGCAGAATAATTTCGGTATATTACCCTTAAGAAGTGATGCCTAAAGCCCTAGCAGTTGAAATTCAACACCTGTTATGTCAGCATTCTTTTGACCTTTGGGGTCTGAAGCCACCTATTTCTTCTCAGGTGTCATCTCCTGGTGTTGAGAGGGTAGTTCGGATTCCACATGAGCTGGATCGGTTCAAGGATCGGCCTATGTATGTGAAATATGTCAATCTAGAAGCAAGTGGTTCATTGTCAGAAAGTGATGGTGTTTTCCGGCTTGTTTCTTTTGACATGGAAAGTAAATGTTGTACCTGGGGTTTAGCTGATGTGAGAGAAAATAGAGAAAAAGCAGGGAAAGGAAGACCGCTAAGCAAAAAGCAAAGGGACTGGCGTCTGGACACACCATTTGATTCCTTACGTTTAGTACGGTTGTATCCTGAAATTTAATTGTTCTTTTCTTGTCTTTGTTATAGCTTTTTTCTCCCTAAAATCATGTGCCTTTCCATGAAATTCCGGAATTATAGAGCTGTAGCATTGAACATACATAAATCTATATAGTTAAAAAGTCATCATTCTGAATATGCCATCTCTCGCACACAATCTAGGTCCAAAATAATGAGTGACAAAATTTTCAATAATTGCACGCGTAGTAATAAACTTCTCTTATTTCCAGCAAACATATTAATAAGTTTTGTTTATTTCTTCTGAATTATGATTTGCTGCATAGTATCACCTCAGAAGATAAAAGAAAGAAACCAAAAGAGATGTGATGGCAATGCCTTGCGGATGCCATGTAGCTCAATGTTTGAAGTGGTTTTGACCTGGATCAACTTTTCCTCAAGCGTGGAGCATTTTCTCCATCTCCTTGCTTTGTCCAAGGAAAGGTTAATTACACCAGGGCAATCTGATAACTTAGAGGTTCAAGAAACTAGAAAGCTTTTAGGATCTTGTTCTCTAAGTTTACACGTAGATGAAGCAGGGATGCTATGTTAAATGGTGGTTATTATTGAAAATATTATGGTTTCGTGTAAAGGAGAGAAGAAGATACTTTCCCTCTCTCGGTCATTCCATTATATAACATCACAATACAATCGACCTACACTTATTACAAATATTTCTTTCCATAGTTATAAGATCTTTCCTAAACATCAACTCTTTCCTTAACACTCCCCCTCAAGCTGGAGCATATAGGTCATATAGGCTCAGCTTGGAACAAATAAACTCTATTCGACTTCGATTCAAAGCCTTAGTAAACACATCTGCAAGTTGATCTCCAGATCTCACGAACGGTGTTGAGATGTCCCCTGATAAGATCTTATCTCGAACAAAATGACAATCAACCTCAATATGCTTAGTTCTTTCGTGAAAAACAGGATTAGATGCTATATGCACAGCCGCTTGATTATCACAATATAAGGGAATAGGAGTTGAAACTGGAAAACCAATCTCTTGAAGGAAATGTTGTATCCAAGTAAGTTCACTGGATGTGTGAGCCATTGCTCTATATTCAGCTTCTGCACTTGATCGAGCGACCACGGTTTGTTTCTTACTCTTCCATGTCACCAGATTTCCTCAAAAAGGTGCAATACCCTATAGTGGATCTCCTATCTGAAGGAGAACCTGCCCAATCTGCATCTGTGAAGCCTTCCACCTTAAGATGTCCATTTGATCTATATAGTAACCCGAGCCCAGAGGCCCGCTTAAGATAACGAAGAACAATCACAGCTTCCCAGTGAGGAATTCTAGGAGCTTCCAGAAATTGACTTACCCACACTGCATATGAGATATCAAGGCCTCGTAATTGTTAGATAATTCAACTTTCCAACAAGTCGACGATACCGACTTGGTTCTTCAAACAGTTCCCCTTCATCTTTCAGAAGCTTGTGATTTGGATCCATAGGAATATCATTGGGTCGAGCACCTAATAAACTTGTATCTTCCAATAAATCAAGAACGTATTTTCTTTGGGATAAGATAATACCTTTCTGAGATCTAGCAACCTCAATGCCAAGGAAATATTGAAGTTTACCCAAGTCCTTGGTATGAAATCGATTCTGCAGAAATTCCTTCAACTTAACAATACCATCAGCATCATTGCCTGTAATGACAATATCATCAACGTATACCACCAACAGAATATAACCTGAATCAGTACGTAAATGAAATACCGAGTGATCTGTATGACACTGGTGAAGTCCAAACTCCAAAATTGCGTCTGAGAACTTCCCAAACCATGCTCTAGGTGATTGTTTCAGGCCATACAATGCCTTCTTTAGTTTACAAACTCCCTTAGCTACTAACCGAGCTTTCAATCGATCAATAGAGCCATCCGGATTAAATTTGACTGTGTACACCCACTTACAGCCAACATGCTGTTTACTTGAGGGGAGCGGAACAAGTTCCCAAGTCTCATTCTGATGTAAAGCAGCCATTTCGGCCTCCATGGCTGTCCTCCAACCCGAGTCAGAGACAGCACCTTGAACTAACTTGGGAATAGAAATACTAGAAAGCTGGGACATGAAATAGGAAAAAGACAAAGACAATGAAGGAGAGGAAACAAAGTTACTTATGGGATGTTTAGTAACACAAGATCGAGTACCTTTGTGAAGGGCGATAGTTAGAGATGAATTGTCACTAGGCACAGCAGGATCTGAAGACAACGAGATAGATGGAGAGGGCGCCGGAGCTGGTGGTTGCGGATGAAGAGAATAAACCTGCAAAGGAGTTGGAGAACATAGAGGCGCATGATCTATAGTGGGAGCAGGTAATGATGGAAGCGGAAGCGGAAGTTGAAAATCTATATCAATATAAGGCGTTGAATCTACAGGAAAGTATGGAGACATTTCATCAAAGATGACATCAGAACTCGTAAAATAGCATTGAAGAGTAGGGCTATAACAGCGATAGCCTTTTTGAGTACGAGAGTAACCAAGAAAGACACACTTGGTAGCCCTAGGATCAAGCTTGTCAAGCCCGGGACCCAGGTTATGCACATAACAAACACAACCAAAAATCCGTGGAGTTAGAGAGAACGATGAAGCATTAGGAAAAAGAATAAAATCAGGGGACACACCATCTAAAACAGAGGAGGGCATGCGATTAATGAGATAGCAAGCAGTAAGAACAGCATCACCCCAAAATCTTTTGGGAACATGCAAATGGAGCATGAAAGCTCTGGTCACCTCTAATAAATGACGATTCTTACGTTCAGCAACCTCGTTCTGTTAGGGGGTGTAAACACAAGAAGTTTGGTGAATAATGCCTTTATTGGAGAGGTAATGAGAAAAAGAGACAGCCTCATATTCTTTGGCATTATCAGAATGTAAGATCTGAATCTTACAACCAAATTGGGTTTTGATTTCTTTTCGAAAAAGCTGAAAAATAGAAAATAATTTAGATCGATTTTTCATCAAGAATAACCAAGTCATACGAGAATGATCATCAACAAAGGTTACGAAATAACGAAATTTATTGGATTCAATATGAAAAGGTCCCATACATCGGAATGAACTAATTCAAAAAGGCATGCGACTCGACTATGAATACTAGACGGAAAAGAGACACGACGATGTTTACTAAGTTGACACACCTCACAAGGGAGTGATGACACATGACTAAGACTCATAACTTGACACTTCAAATTAGAGAGAGAAGGATGACCCAAACGACAATGCCACTGAAGAGGAGATAAGGATGTCTGGATGCACGAGGAAGAGAGATAGGTTGCATATCCAAGTAATACAAACCACCAACTTCACGCCCTATACCAATCGTCCTCTTCGTCTTGAGATCTTGAAAAATACACACAGAAGGATAAAACGTGACACAAAAATGAAGAGTTTTAGTAAGCTTGCTGATGGACAATAGACTAAAGGAAAATTAGGAATGTACAAGACCGATAACAAATCTATATTAGGAGTAAGATTGGTGGTGCCCAAACCAGCAACGTTCGCCAAAGAACCATTAGCTAGAGTGACACTGTGTGGAGAAGTGACACAACGAAAATTAGATAAGGAAGTGGACAAACCAGTCATATGTTCAGTGACGCCAGAGTTGATGGCCCAAGGATTGCGAGTGGAGGATAAAAGGCATGTAGGTGCAGTACCTGACTGAGCCAGAGTAGCCATGGATGAAGAAGCGGCTTACTTGTGAGATAGGAACTGAGCATACTCATCTCGAGAAATGGGAATCATATCAGAGGCAGGAGAAGGGTCGGATGGCTGGAAGGACTCATCCTGAGAGGAAGTAACGTGATGAGCTGCAGCTCCATTTGGTTTCCCATGTAAATCCCAACAAAAATTAACCGTGTGATTGGATCTACCACAATGAGTGCATTTTCGAGGTTCGTGTCCTCCAGTGCGACCACCACCTCGAAACTCTCGTCCACCACGTCGACCACGAAAACCACGAAAGCCACCAGAAGGACCGTGAGAGGCAACTAAGGCTGACTTGTCGTCGGTATATGCAGAATCCAAAAGAGAAGAATGGTCAGCCAGTGTAGCTCGCTGGAGTCTAGAGAAGACATCCGGGAGGGATGGAAGATTGGAGCTACCCAGAATTTGAGCATGAATAGGTTCATACTCAGATTTTAAACCAATAAAAAAACGAACCACATCAACGTCTGGACGTTGTTTCTCTATACTAGAGACGTTGGATGAGAGTGGCTGATACATATTTCGTTCTTCACAAACACTCATGACTTGAGAGTAATACTCCTCAAGACTTTGAGTTCCCTGCTCAAGACCAAAATACTGCTTACAGACTTCATAGATCCGAGTGAGTTTTCCAGAACCAGAATACATGTGATGTAGACGGTCCCAAATAGCCTTAGCTGTTGTAAGATAGAGTAAGGTGGAGCCAATAGTAGGTTCAGTACTTGTGAGCATAAGAGACATAATTTGTGCATCATCCTGCGTCCAAAGAGTAGCACGAGGATCTGAGGTAGTAGCCTTATCCGCAGTGAGATTGTAACACCCAGCTCTTTTGCACCTATTTGGTATATATGTGAGATAATATAAATAGTACATTGTGGAATTTTCTTACTTCAATTATTCTTCGTACATCTTTAATTCTCCTCCATTTACACCTAGGTGATTATATTTGTTTTATATCATTGATGTAACGCCCCTTCCTTGTATAGAGCTATAGTATATAGTGCTCATGTGAAAATTTTTATTTGTGTTTACATTCAAGAAGGTCATTGGGATGGTCGGGGAAAGCCTGTAAAATCCTGGTAAGACAGGTCTGAGTGCTGCACGCCCGGGTTGAGTTTGAGTCGACCCGAGCAGTTGAGTTCTCGACCCCGAGCAGTTTGATTTTCCAACCCCGAGCAGTTTGATTTCTCGACCCTGAGCAGTTTAAGCTCTTGACCCTGATTAGTTGAGTTCTTGACCCCGGGCTGTGTAAGCCTTGGACCCCGTACGGTTTAAGCCTAGGACCTCAGGCTGTTTTAGCCCTGGACCCCGGGCTGTTTGAGCTTCCGGTATGCCTAGCTTTTACGTTAGTTGAGCTTCCTTTTGCATGCTACCTTTTACGTGTCCTAACCGTATGCACAGCATTAAATGCACTCTTATCCCATTTCACGTTTTACTTCCCTTCTCCTTATTCGACCGCCTAGGTGAAGATGGCCATTGGCTCTCTCTTTTTGGCGTGTTGTGTGTACAATAGACGTACGAGATGAAGATTCTGGTGGCAGCAGACGTGTACGACCTCGTTATCCTCTCTCTCTCTCTAATGATTGGGTCTAGACCTATAGGCTGGTAGGGGGAGTACACCGTGAATTCGTTGCTTTCTACTTATAGTATCAACTAGAAGAATAAAGAGAGAGACGTGAAGTGGAGTGCTTCCGAGATATATAGAAACCACGACAAACTGTTAGAGAGAAAGGAAGGAGAGTGACGTGAGAGAGACCACCTAACCGAAGGAAGGAGGAAGGAGAACCAAGGGGAAACGAGACCGAGGTAGTCTCGGTTTGCAGCTTTTCCTTCCTTTTAGCTTTTATCTCTTTTTTTTTCTAACGTAGTGTCCTACTGTTTTTAGGTGTTTTCATTCAAGGAAAGACAGTATACATTCGACTGAGGTAAGGGTGTAGAGTTGTCTTAAAGAGGGGTATTGGGGTGGTTCGGGTAGTGCTTAAAATGTGACTTTTGCCATGAGATGAGAAAAGACTAGTAACCCATTCGTATCATTGTGATAAAATGCGAAGGAGAAAGGACTAAAAGACGTTGGGTGGACCACCTGAGCTAGATCCTTTGGGTCGTGAAGTTTGAGAAAGAAAAACTCGTTATATATATGGTCAGAAAAACCTTTTGTTTTATATGCCTGAGGAAATTATTGTTGAAGGCCTTGTTGTAATATGCTTGAAAATGGCTTGTTTTGTTTTATATTGGTTGCATGCTCGAAAAGACTTTTATTTTAATACCGAGGAAGACTTTTATAAATATGGGAAGACTGCCCGGGAAGACCTTTATAAAATATGCCGGGAAGACTTTATAAAATATGAAGACTTTTATAAATATGGCCGGGAAGACTTTTATAAAATATGCCCGGGAAGACTTTTATAAAATATGCCCGGGAAGACTTTGATAAAATGTGCCCCTTTGTAAAACATGCTGGGGGAGATCTTTATAAAATTGCCCGGGGAGATCTTTATAAAATGTGCCTGGGGAGATCTTTATAAAACATGCCCGGGGAGATCTTTGTAAAACATGCCCGGGGAGAACTGAGATTTTTATAAAACGTGCCCGGGGAGGATTTTCTTTTGAAACTAGTCAAGAGTTCTAAAATCCTTTCTTTTAAAGACAGTCAGTCCTTATTGGGTTAGCAATGAATAAAATAACTTAATTGTATAAGTTGTTGGACTTGCCTATTAATAGCATGTGGTACATGTTAGGATGGACCGAGTCTAGTGCATGAATATCATGAAATGAACACTCACTTATGGATTAAGAAAAGTTATTGTGAATTTAGATTGCTTTATTTTATATGCATTTTATATCACAATTGGTCCATAAAATCTATTGCTCATTTTGATACCTGTTGCATCAACATATCATGGGTATGTGGAAGCTATTGATCGAACTGACCACATGACCGGAATGAAACCCATACCCAGAGGTGGTCCGATGACAGGGTGACGGTACCGATCACAGTGGGATAGTGCAAGCCACCACTGAAAGGATAGTGGTTGGTATCCCTGGCGTGAAACAATATACGCTTGACACACGGGACAGTGATTGACAACCCTTTATAAAAGGACACCTCGACAGAAAGAAAGAGAAAAAAGAAAAGAAAGAAGAAAGAAAGAAAAAGTGTGACCGAGAAACAGATGCATCATTCCTGCATTGCATCATTTTCCTGTTTAGTGTTATTGATGCTTACAGATTATTGTGATTAATCATGCTTATCTGATTTGCGTGGCATATTCCTTTTTCCCCCTTTACTAAGTCAATAGGACTCACCCCTTTTATGTTTAATCTCTTGTATGTACTGTCATGGACATCGGACATATCAGATGCTGACATTTATGAGCGAGCAGACTTTGGATGTTGATCCCTACATTGTAGTGGTCAAATTATGGATTTATGTCACCGAATCGTTTGAGGTATTCGTAGGGTACGAGCCCCAATGGTACCTCAAGGATCCACCTGCACCTCCAGTTCTTCGAGTTGAGGATTTCGGTTTGGTCGATATTGATCCGACTCTTCTACATGTTGTCCCTCCTCCACGGCGCCGCCAGTGGAGGGCAATGGGGATAATGAGATTATCGACCTAACCTTTGACACTGAGTCAGAGATGACTAGATATCAGTGGTAGTCATTTGTTGTTTTAGGTCCTGTTATTGTTAGCCGGTTTCATGGGTGTGGTGGGACAGAAAGTTGTAGACAACTTCCGTTTTTGTATTTATTATCTTGTTACTTTTGTATCTCCGTTTTTGTACTTATTATCTCGTTACTTTTGTATCTTTGTAAAGAGTTTTTGTTCTTTGTAAAGTGCTACCTGTATAAAAAAAAATCAATATGTATGTGGAATTCCTTTTATTCTGTCCCTCCTTACGCCACAACCTACTCCAAATTTTTAACTGTAGTTTTGACATCTCCTTAATTAATCCATTTTATTTTTCCTATTTAATTTTGTGTGACTTGTTTGTTAAATCCTGAAACTATTATTTTTCCTTCTTAATATACTTATACATTTCAAGACACTATTTCCGCTAAGCTTGTTTTTAAAGCCAGTTATCAGATTAATTCGTGCCGTAATCCCCCTTGTGTGCATTCCATTACGATAGGAGAGCCTAGGGGGTAAGTACTGGCACGGGGCGTGACAGGTAGCAACCCAATCGAAAACTACATAGTAGTTGGCAAGAGAGAGACTTACAAAGAAGGAAGAAAAAAAAAAAGATGGAGCGAGGTAGATGGAAGAGACAGCTAGAAGAGAGGGGAGAGACGACGGAACCCTAGTGCTATGGCTCCGATACCATTAAAATATTATGGTTTCGTGTAAAGGAGAGAAGAAGATACTTTCCCTTTCTTGGTCATTCCATTATATAACATCACAATACAATTGACCTACACTTATTACAAATATTTCTTTCCATGGTTATAAGATCTTTCCTAAACATCAACTCTTTCCTTAACAATTATGAGTATGACAGTACTTGTTTCCAAATCCACATGGATGGTGCAAGTTCAGCTGCAATTTCTTCAATGGGACCTGTGGGAGCTATTTTGAAACTAGGCTATGAAAAAGACGCAAGCAAGTTGGAATCTGCATATGGCTTCATCATTGGAAATTTTAGTTTTTGCTAATTGTTTTTCTCCTCATGGATAATCTTATCTTGAATAGCAGTACCAGGAAACCGCAAGTAAGTTGAGAGGTCAAGGCTCACCTCTGAGTTGAAAGCATTTGATTTGTGTTGCTAAATGATTTGAATAGTTAGTTATGGTAGCATTTGTACTTTTACTCTGTCAATCTCTATCGGATGTACGTATGCATGTTCACCTCAAACTTTTGGGTAGCATGGTTGTTACCCTCATTGTTTCGGTTTGGTCGGGCCCTGCTACTTTGTGATACTAATTTCTGACAGTGGTTTGGACTGAACAAGTGATATCTACTATCTATGTGTTAATGAACCAAAGGGTGGCTTGGCATGATGCTCTCTGGTTTAGAGGCCACGTCCTGCACCATGCGGTAATTCAGTGGTTGGCTGCTCGTGGTAGGCTCCTTACCTAGTCTAGACTCTGAGAGTTGGGGGTCTCTTTGGTTGAGAGATGCCGTCTATGTAGCGAGGGGAAGGAGTCTCTTAATCACATGTACTTCTCATGCTTGTTCTCCATGTGTATCTCATGGACTCTGGGAGATAAGTTTTTGGTTGCCAGGGATAGCATGAGCTAGGAGGAACCCTTTATCATGGCTACTATTGAGTGGAAGAGTAGCTCTCTATTGAAGACGGTCAGGAAAATCTTATTGGCAGCATGGTGTATGGACTGTGGGGTGAAAGAAATACCAGGCTCCATGGTAGGAGGTCTAGAAGACTGGTGTTTGTTCTTGAGGAAATAGAAACCAATGTGATCTCTAAGCTTTGTGGGATGTGTGGATTCTCCTCTTCCAGTACCAACAGGATCCTTGCCAGCACCTGACATCTACCACCTTATGTATTCAAAGTTAATCGTGTGCCTTGAAAGGTCTTGCTGAAATGTTTCTACCTATTTCCATTGGCACTGGGTTGTGGTTGAGAATGTCTATATGCTTAGATAGTTGTGTATTCTGCATACTTTTCGTTATCCTCGTTCCCGTGGGGTTTGTTAGGATTTGGGACAAATATTGTAAGGGTGCATAGCCCCACTGATTGATATGATTTCTGGACTGTTAGCATCTTTGCTATTAATACAATTCTTACTTACCAAAAGAAAAAAACTCCTTCAGTGTCAAACACCAAACCCAGGGGTCAGCCTTCAGCAATCGGAGAAATGGACCCAATAGGCATAAATCACAACCAACCTAGACAAAAGATAGTAGCTAAGGAAGAGGAAAGAAAGGTATAAAAGAAAGAAGGGAAATATGGAGGTAGACAGTGCAGGAGACACTTGCATGCACCAACCAACACACGCCTCAGTCTCACAAGGTCGGTAAGAGCAGAGATCGAGAACAATGGGGAAGAGATAATTCTACAAGGCTTGTTTTCACCAGTCCCAAGACTGTTACATTATTTTGAAAGACACAAACATGAAGGAGCTTTCTGCAAACAAATTTGACGAATACACATTAGTTTCGTCCAATATCTTTTAGAAGTTTCAATTTGATCTTATTGAGGGCGGCTGAAACGTTTACTATATTAGTTCTTTGTTTAGGGGACTTTGCACAACAGCCCATAGCCAATCCCATAAGTGATGATATGCACTCCTTCACAACATCGTTATCTTTGTCGTTTCTCAATAAATTGGGATCAATTATGTCAATTACTGAATGGGGTAAGGATGCATTTACCCAATCTTTCAAGCTCATCTCTCCGATAAACATATCATCTGTGGGCCTCTTTCTTGTGAAAGTTTCCATGAGCAAAATGCCGAAACTATACATGTCACCACTTGTAGAAACAATTCCTTGCAATACATACTCTACAAGTAACATTAGAACACATCATATGTGGCAATATTTAGCAAGAAAAGTCTAAGAAAAAGAAAATCATTGATTACTATTCAAATAAAAAAATAAAAAGTTGAGGTATCTATAGACGTGTAGATAAGAGATATGCAAGTTTGAGT
Source organism: Morella rubra (assembly GCA_003952965.2). NCBI lineage: Eukaryota > Viridiplantae > Streptophyta > Magnoliopsida > Fagales > Myricaceae > Morella > Morella rubra. The sequence goes on from CM025851.1 coordinate 34,302,918, forward strand.
GGTATGCTTAAAAGTTACCTGGTGCCATATATCCAGTAGTAGCAAGAGTCATGGTCCACGTCATGGAATCTCCATCACCTAAGAGCTTCGCAATGCCAAAATCAGCTACATGGGCACTCATATCTTCATCCAATAAAACATTGCTCGGCTTCAAATCGCAATGAACAATAGAGGTGGAATAACCCTGATGAAGGTACCCTAAAGCCGACGCCACATCAATCACTATGTTTAACCTCTGTAAGATATTCAAAAAGTGATTGTTGGAATGCAACCATTTCTCTAAGCTCCCATTCAGCATGTATTCCAATACAAAGGCTTTGAAGTCCGTGTTGCTACAAATACTGATGATTTTTAGAAGATTTCGGTGACGGACATTCCTCAATACCTCGCATTCTGCATCAAAACTCTTAAATGCCCCATCTACTTGCAAGTTTAGAACCTTTATTGCAATATTCATCCCATCTGAGAGTTTTCCTTTGTATACTGACCCAAAGCTCCCTTCACCAAGTAAGTTGTTTAAACTGAACCGTTTGTTGCTTGTATGAGTTCTTGCTGAGAAATTCTTCTCCATTGCGCTAGAGGTGACAATTCTGCGTTGACCGGAGTACTTTTGGCATTCCTTTTGCCGCATCGTGTCCAAACTAAAACAAGGACCAGTGCAAGAATTGTCAAGCCAATTGTTGGTAGTATAAACTTCAACATATGCTTTGATGTGGTCTTTTGCGCTTGAGTATCACAAGGGGGAAGTTGGAGTCGGGTAGCACCACAAAGTGCATCATTTGACATAAACGATGCAGCTGAGAAGTTTACGAATGGTCCTCCCATTGGAACTTCTCCTCGGAGTCTATTGAATGACACATTTAGATATTTGAGGTATGAAAGTGCTTCTAAGGACTTGGGAATCTCTCCGGACAAACTGTTATTGGAAAGTTCCAAGACCACCAAGCTTATCAGTTCCCCAAAAGATTCAGGAATTGTGCCTTCTAATTGATTGCCAGCTAAATAGAGATCGGCTAGATCTTTGAGGCCACCGATTGTCACTGGAATGCCACCGATAGTTGATTTGTTGATAAATCCAGCTGTGTCAGAACCTTCATATTTCCAACTTTTACTGAAACAGAGCCAGTTAGAGAATTTGATGACAAGTCGATCTCCAAGGAGGTCTGTAAGGCTCCATAAGCTCAAAGGAACCGTAGAACTTAATTGATTATTGCCCAAATAGAGACCTCTGAGCAAGGTCAGATTATTTATGCATGTGGGGATGTGTCCATTAAGCTTATTCCCACGCAAATCCAATAGAAACAAGCTCGTCTAAATGACAAAGATCTGAAGGGATGGGACCTTCGAGTCTATTATCATTAAGGAACCAACAGTTGCAACATGCGCAATCTTCCTATTGTACTTGGAATAGGTCCTACCAGTTCATTTCCCTGTAGGATTAAACTAACCAAGCTGCTTAAATTTCCGACACTGTTTGGAATGTTACCCGTAATGTTGCACGTAGAGAGCCAAAGTTTTTCAAGAGAGCTAGACAGGTTTCCAATAGAATTGGGAAGGATGATATTCAAGGGATTTTCTGACAGAGCTACTGTTCTAAGATCCTTGCAATTTGACAAATAAGAGAAAAGGCTTACTTCTGAAGATTCAACTGTCAATTTGTTGGATCCCAAGTTAAGCCATTGTAGGAGCCTTAAGTTCCCCAATGTTTTTGGAATTGAGCCTGAGAAGAGTTGGAATCTAGGTTCCAGCATTAGATATAGAGCTCGGAATTGTGCCAGTTAGGAAAAAGCCGCTGAACATTTGGAAGGAAGAGGCCTATGTTTGATGGAAGATGGCCTGAGAGCTTATTCAAAGTCAAATCAATTATTCTTATTGTTGTGATATTGAAGATCTCAAATGGAATTGCTCCATCAAAGTTGTTCCTTCCCATGTTGAGTACCTTTAGGTTTCGTAGATTACCGACTTCACTTGGTATTTCACCTGTCATATTATGAGAGGTTATGCTATATAACTGAATAAAATAATGCCTTTTCAGTAATCACTAGAATTGTAAGATCATAATCAAGCCAATCTTTTATCTATTCTCAGTTGTAAAAGATTTCCACGGTATAATTTTTTCATATTCTTTGGGTTTTTATTTTTCAAAAGTTGTGTAAAGAAAAAGATTATATTAGTAATGCCAACTCGCATGCATCCATATAGCTAGCTAGGAGACTTTCTGGTCAGTGTCTATTGATTTAGAAAATGATGGTGAAGCCAACGTGGTTGATTGTATAGTGTAGACTAGCAGTTATAATCAGGAATCAAATATGTATACATTGCTTTGAAGTTTTAGACATGGGATACACGTACATAGATAGAGAACACCTTCTTGTTGATGTATTGACATACCTTCAAAGTGGTTGTCGGATAGATATAAGATCGTAAGCATGGTTAAGTTTCCGATTTCTAGAGGCACTCTTCCTGTGAAACCATCAGCCCATAAGTTTAAAGCAATGGGAACTGGTTTACCAAATGTTGAACAGTGTGAAAGAGTTTACTATATATATGATCGAGCATATGGTTATGCTATATAACTATTTGTGCTCGAACAAAGCGGAAGAGAGTTTACTATATATGATACTCGATCATAAGATACTTTAAACTAGTTTGGGAGTTTTCCATAAATATCGAATTTTGCTAATTAATAGACTAAAAGAAGACTTAAACTGAGAATAATAGGATAACCATACCTTCAAAGCTGTTGTTGCTAAGGGCCATATCTATGAGCATTCCTAAGTTCCCGATTTCTAGAGGCAGTCTTCCTGTGAAATAAGCAGGCGATAACGGTGAATGTCATAGCTATTTGTATTTGAACAAGGTGGAAGGGATCGAGTTCGCCATATAACCAACTATAAGACACTTTAAACGTCTATTGCAAATAGAAAGATGATTGAAGACATCCATTGGGAGTTCGCGATGGGTATCATAGTTTGCTGATAGACTAAAAGAATAATCAACTTATGACTAAGAAGATTACTAAACTAACCTTCAAAGTTGTTCAAGTCAAGGTATATGACTCTAAGCGCGGTTAAGTTTCCGATTTCCGTAGGGAGTCTTCCCGTGAGTTTATTGGACCATAGAGATAAGTATTGCAGCTGTTTGCACTTGAACAAACTGGAAGGGAGTCCACCATCTAACTGATTTTCAGATACAAGGTCTTGTAAGTTGGGAAGATGATCAAACATATTCTTTGGGAGTTCGCCAGACATCTCATTATCGCGGAGGTCAATGGTTTGTATTGAAGGCATGTTATAGCTAATAGATGGAATTGGACCCGAAAGCTTGTTCCCTGCGAGATAAATTCCTTGCAAGCGAGAGAGGTTGAAAAAGGAGGAAGGAACTGATCCAGAAAGCGCGTTGTAGCTAAGAGCAAATAGATACAATGAAGTCAGGTTTGACAGGGATGATGGGATAGTACCTGTGAAATGGTTATTTGCTAGATTCAAATATTCAAGTCTGGATAACAATCCCATACCGGATGGTATTTCTCCATCTAAGTTATTGAATCTAAAGTATAAGATTCTCAACCGGTAAAGATGAGCCAACTCGATGGGGATTGAACCATGAAAACTGTTGTTTGGGATTGCTAAGGTAACAAGAAATGAAAGGTTTCCCACGTGTGGAGGAATGGTTCCAACAAGGCCCATGAAAGAAAGGTCCAAGACAGTGACTCGATGATGGCTAAAGCCACAAGTGACGCCGACCCAATCACAAACGGAGACATTGGTGGACCAGTTGTTTGCCAAAATACTGTGAGGGTCATAAGAAATTCGAGCCTTCAAGGCAAGAAGAGCATCTCGATCTGTGGTAATATTGGGTGGAATTTTTGCGTTAGCTACGCTAGGAAGATAATGCTGGACCCAAAGTAGTGTCATAGAAAGAAGGATACGGCAACAAGGATTGAAAGCCATCAGCAGGGTATGTAGGTTGAGATGTTGAGGTAAGTGTGGCACTGAAGGAAGGACATACAAGTGAGACTGACATAAGTGGAGATCTCGAAATTCGGCTATTTATAGGAAAAACACGACGTGATACACAGTGGTGAAACAAGTTTTAAGGGATATGACTTTTAAAAGGTAAAGTAATATCAGAAGAAGAAGACTTTTAAGTCCTCGTAGTGTCCATCACGTTTAGTGAATTCAAAGTTGGTGATGAAAGAAAATAAGAAAATTTCACACTATTTTCAATGGAATCCTTGGAATACACAAATTGAAGTGGATCCGCGAGATTAATTAATATTAAGATTACCCAATATTCTTTACCAAATGTTGGATAAGAAATTTTTTACAATTGACTTGACCAAGATTTGAGTCTTCACCAGCAATCACACCTCCACCGAAAAATAGTTCATCAAAGTAAAAAATTACACTTTGAAATCTTTTATGATCTGTTATTTATTTTGTAGCTTATATCGTAAATTATTAAACTTGACATGTGATAACTTAGTATCTGTTTGTTTGCTTGTAGAATAAATTTTATAATATATTTTACTTGTTTTCAGGTATTTGGTAAGCACCTTGAAATGATGTCAAAGTAAAAAGTTTTCTAATCAACTGTAAAAGCTCTATTATTTTTTCTAAACCAATTTTTTTTTTTGGGGGGAACATCATAGTATGCCCTTTATGTACGGGCAAAAATCAACAAGCCACCCTCAAGTTTCTATATGTTTTATCTATCCCATATGTTTTAAAATATCAATCCTAGCATTCCGTTTGATTTGGCTGTTAAACCACACATAAAATGATCGAAATGCCCCTTCACTATAAAATTATTAAAAATATTAAAAAAATCATTAAAAATAAAAAATAATATATGAATAGGAAGTAATGTTTTTTAATATATGAATAGGAAGAATATTTTTTAAATAACTTTCCGTATGACTTAACGACCAAATCAAACAAAAAACTAGGATTGATTGCTTTTGAAACATATGAGGTTTAATAAAAACATTTTGAAACTTGAGAGGGGCTAATTAATTTTTGCCCAAAGATATGGTAATGGGGCATACTATGATGTTTCCACATATTTTTTTTCTCTTGACTTTTGAGGTCTGTGCGAACTCCCTCTCTCTGACCCCAATCTCTTGCACAATTCCCTCTTGGTACAATAATTGAATGTTTCACTTGCTTTCTCAAATGACAATTAATGTCATAATTTGTCTAATTTTGTACATGTTGAAAAGATCAAACTCAGAAAATTCAAAATCAAACTTCACAAACGTAGAAAATCAAACTCGAAGAAAATGTTTAACACTACAGATCTCATATGAGTTTTTGATTGAAGAATGTTTTGAATTTGAATGATGCATATGATTATTTTATATTGTCTTCAATTAGGTCTTTACGGAATTTTATTTTTTTGTAGAGCCTAATTATTTAATCCATAGCAAGTATTAACTTTTTTTTTTTATACAAATACGTAAATCACAAGCGTGTCAAACATCACAAACTATTTTTAGGAAACCATTTTAAAAAAAATAACCAAACACTGAAAAAGAATTTTGTTTCCTAAAAATGTTTCAATGAAAATTACCCAAAATAATAGTTTCACAAGCAAACAGTGTCTTAAACTAGTAATAAGTTTGCATTTTTTTTTCCAATTTAAGATCTCATCATAAAAATAGGGACACATGTCAAATGATATTATGGTTTGTGAAGTACAAACTTATTAATAGTTTAGGATATAATTTGTGAAATTTGATAATTTGAGGTATCATCAATTACAAAACGCATAGTAATTAGAGGGTGCAAAACTTCTTTATACCATACGGCACGGCTCAACAAAAGAATATGGATCGGTACCAAACACCATGTTGGAGATGTCGGTGGGACCAAGCAATCGAGTTTGGTTGTAAATGGAATTAGATCCAATTCGTTCTAGATCAGATAGTTGATAATTTATGATAGCCTGAGTGGGCCGACTCTAGTCGCCCATTGGATGTCACAGAAGGTTAATTACATAATCGTGGGAAATGAGATATATATTATTTGTAGGCATCCTGAAAAGAAATAATTCAAAATGCATTGAAAAATTGAAGATTCAAACTGTTCATTCGAAGTGCCTCTCTGATTATTTGAACGATCGTAGCGATAGACCAATACTCTAATGGGCAGAGAAAAACTGTGATTACTATTAAATTGTGAGAATATTTGTAAAATCTATTAATAAATCAGAATGGGTATATTCGACTTATATAGGTAGCGTTTTGTTTAAAGAAAACTGTATATGAAATAGCAGGGTTCTCCTTTGGTATGGTTTATATCAGGTAGTGAGGGGTTTAATAGGTGTTGAGATTCAAAGTTGGGCCTGTCTTACCTCATCCAAGTATGAATGAAGGTTTTGGGTGTGGGATCCTTGAATCTGTCCCATTTCTGATCTTTTGGCATCATTAAGAAGCTGGAAGTCGAGTTGTTTGAACCATTTGTTTCGGTCCAATAGTTTTGAGAAGAAAGGTGATACCAAGGTTGAATCAATCGTAATTAAGGATGTGCACCGAAACGGAGGGAATCGGAATCCGGAAATTCCATTCCTTATCTGGGTGCAACAATCTACCACATATGTCACAGAACCTTACTCTGGGTAAAGCAAGGCGATTGCAAGCTTCCCTTGTGTTATGCTATATATTTCAAAGGTCTCCTACCCATCAGAAATATGGACACGGAATTGTTAAAACTTTCTAATATTGAAAGTTATAAGATTTGTCTATATTCAAATCCAGAAGACACTGTAAATGAAGTCAAAGTAAGAAACGAGTACACCCTATTCTCTTTTTTAATCCAATCTTCGCAGCAAGTATTCAACTTGAACTTGCTTTGTCAGAGGCATGATCGCCTCCCCAAAGAGATTGGCAACAAAACTTGGCTTGAATTTTTATACAGGATCAGCCATGACTTACTCTTGGTTGATCATTAGATCTTGCCCGAATATTTTAGCCTTCATCTCTACTCTCTTCTTCACTGCTGCTTCCATTGCTTCATATGTTAGCAATTCCATGAGCCGGGTCCTGTCCTGCAAGCTGCGCATTTCCCCAGCAAATGGAAAACGAAAATAACCAAGGAAAGAATAATGGAGGCAAAGCATTAGTTGGCATGGCTAAGGGAGAGAGGAGCCGTGGCAGGTAGGGTGGGGGGCACGGCTCACTGCTCGGGCTCACGGCAGGGAGACTGTGAGAGGGGGGGGGTGAGGGCTGGAACGAAATTAGGTCTTTCGAATGACCTAATTTCATTAGGTCCAGGTCACTACTTTATTATTATTATTATTATTTTTTTAAACATTTTCAAAACAAGTTTGAACAATGGATTTTTTTTTTAAAAAAAAAAATACTGGAACTGAAATTTCGGCATTTCTGTCGGAATTTCCGGTTCCAGTTTTTCCCTAAAATATGATCTGGTTCCGATACCAGAAATGGTGGGAACCGGTACCGGAACTAGATGTTCCGGTTTGAACCGGAACAAATGCCAACCCTTAATTGTAATGCTGTTCAGATGAGCTTTTTGCTGTCAAAATGTAAAAAGCTACCAAAGATTTGAACCAGATAAGTCTAATATTATACTTTTCTGTTTATGCAAAATAAATTCCTAAGCGATTTTGGCCATCAATCCTTACCACCTCTGAGCAGTGTCGAATTTACTATATCTGACGCCGTCACATCTTTATATATATATATATTTTGATCAAAACTACTGCTAACTTTATTGGAAAAACCAGAAAACAAAACTATGGGGATTATTCCCAACATAGATCCAAGTAAGATTAGGAAAGTGCTCATGACCATCGGGGTGGCCTCTAGACATGATCTTAGAGGCAGCCATCAAGCAAGGTGGTGCGCTTTATCATTAGCGTCATGACTAACAAAAAAGAAAATACAAGACTCAAAAGAATTAATGCGATTAGCCATATCAGCAATATGACTATGGCTCCTCCAATTCAATCATCTTTATATCTGAGCCAAAGTAATCATGTTCGATATAAACACAGGTTTACTGAACCGGAGTTGATGAGATGAAGTTTTCTGAAATAGTGGAGATGTCTCATTCCATAGATCACTGGAAACCGTTTTCCTTGGTTCATGGTCCATGTTTTGGCAAGTATTTCGAGAATTCTACGTTTTCTTTCCAGCACATCACTCTAAATATTTATCAATTTTATAAATTTGCTCTAATAGTTATTTTTTATTTTTCATCATTTGCACGCCAATGGATGAATTTAAAGCAAGGTTTTAGTTCGAATGATTGGTTAGCTCAGGTTAATGAAATGAACGGTAGCTCCCAAATGATCATGTGCTGGATATGAAAAAGGTACTCGATGCAATATAACTCGCCAAATTGAATTCAGGCTTATCTTTCAATCATGGTTTCACATATTCCTTTTTCTACCTCAAGGCTGTAACTGAAGGGAAAAGTTTCCTGTAGACAATTGCAGGTAGAAGAAAGGGATACGGGTGTGTATAATTTTGAGAACTTCTCAAAATGTGTGGCATGGCTGTAATTGAAGTCAAGCATGTTCCATCGAAGTTGCATCTAGTTCAATTATCATATTATTTGTTCCATAATTTTTTTGGCATAAATTTTTCTTCTATGTAATGAATGAGGAAAAAAATAATTTTCTATGTGATTGAAATTCTCCTGATAATTATAACCCTCGATAATTTGTGTGAGCCTTTCATGTAGTAGTGAATGCTTCTCAATCTTTAATTTGAACTGATGTTTGTCAGGTCTGGTTCCCCTGGTATGGAAGATATTGAAGGTTTTTCAGCAACCTATAGAGCACGTTATGGATGAAGCAAAGCTTAGCAAAACTGTACCTGAGAATCCCCGCTTGTGTGCAGTCCATTACTATAAGAGAGCTCGCTTGTGTGTATTTCATTACTATAAGAGAGCTTAAGGAGTAAGTACTGGCATGGGGCGTGACACTGACTATATGACATGGAGCCTAATAATGACGTAAAGGGATGAGCTGCATATATATTTTAGGGCTATTTCTTTTTATTTTCCTTGTGTTTTCTTTCAATTTCGAGTCCAATAAGTTTTAGATGCAGTTGGCTTTTCTCATTTAAATAGCAGGAATAATTTCGGTATATTACCCTTAAGAAGTGATGCCTAAAGCTCTGGCAGCTGAAATTCAACACCGGTTATGTCAGCATTCTTTTGACCTTCGGGATCTGAAGCCACCTATTTCCTCTCAGATGTCATCTCCTGGTGTTGAGAGGGTAGTTCGGATTCCACATGAGCTGGATCGGTTCAAGGATCGGCCTATGTATGTGAAATATGTCAATCTAGAAGCAATTAGTGGTTCATTGTCAAAAAATGATGGTGTTTTCCGGCTTGTTTCTTTTGACATGGAAAGTAAATGTTGCACCTGGGGTTTAGCTGATGTGAGAGTAAATAGAGAAAAAGCAGGGAAAGGAACACCGCTAAGCAAAAAGCAAAGGCAGTGGCGTCTGAACACACCATTAATTTGATTCCTTAAGTTTATAGTACGGTTGTTTTCTGAAATTTAATTGTTATTTTCTTGTCTTTTGTTATAGCTTTTTTCTCACTAAAAAATCGTGTGCCTTTCCATGAAATTCCGGAATTATAGAGCTGTAGCATTGAACATATATAAATCTATACAGTTAAAAAGTCATCGTTCTAAATATGTCATCTTCTGAATTATGATTTGCTGCATAGTATCACCAGAGAAGATAAAAGAAAGAAACCGAAAGAGATGTGACGGCCATGCCTTGAGGATGCCATCTGCCTCAATGTTTGAAGTGGTTTTGACCTGGATCAACTTTTCCTCAAACGCGGAGCATTTTCTGGCCATCTCTTTGCTTTGTCCAAGGAAAGGTTAATTACATCAGAGCAATCTGATAACTTAGAGGTTCAAGAAACTAGAAAGCTTTTAGGATCTTGTTCTCCAAGTTTACACGGAGATGAAGCAGGTTTGACAGAGTTGACAGGATAGTACTTGTGAAATGGTTAAATGCTAGATCCAAATATTGAAGTTTGGATAACAATCCCATCCACGATGGTATTTCTCCATCAAAATTATTGAATGTAAAGATAAGATTCTCAACCGGTAAAGATGAGTCAACTCGACGGGGATTGAACTATGAAAACTGTTGTTTAGGATTTTTAAGGCAACAAGAAATGAAAGGTTTCCCAGGTGCGAGGGAATGGTTCCAACAAGGCCATAAAAGAAAGTCCAACACAGTAACCCGATGATAGCTAGAGCCACAAGTGACAACAACCCAATTGCAAACAGAGATATTGGTGGACCAGTTTTTTGCTAAAATACTGTAAAGATCATAAGAAATTCAAGCCTTCAAGGCAAGAAGGGCATCTCGATCTGTGGTAATATTGGGCGGAGTTTTTGCGTCAGCTTCGCTGGCAAGGTAATACTGGACCCAAAGTAGCGTTAAAGAAAGGAGGATTCGGAAACAAGGACTCACAGCCATCAACAGGGTATGTAAGTTAAGATATTGAGGTAAGCGTGGCACTAAAAGAAGGACAGACAAGTGGGACTGACATGCGAGGAGATCTCGAAATTCGACAATTTATAGGAAAAACACGACGTCCACAGTGGTGAAACGAAACAAGTTTGAAGTGATATGGAAAGGGCAGAAGATTCAGGAAAAATAAAAAATCCGTAGAAAATAGACCTCCCGAAATCCCTCCAATATTTTAAGGAAAATAGCCGTGCATCACAAGTGAAGTATAGTAATGCCAGAGCTTCATTATAAAGACTTTTTAAGGCCAGAGTTCATAGAACTTGACACGTGGTGACCATCACGTTTAATGAATTCCAAAAGTTGGTGATGAAAGATAACAAGGAAATTTCACACTATTTTCACTGGAATCCTTGGAATACACAACTTGAAGTTGATCCGCGAGATTAATCAATATTAAGATCACCCAATATTCTTTACCAAATGTTTGATAAAATTTTTTTCCCAAATTTACTTGTTAGATCCGAGAACTGAAGTACGCGTCTGTCGGCAAAAGATTCGCTTGCATAATTGCATTGTAGCCCGAAGTGGCGTTGGGCTACGTGGTTGACGCAGAAAAAAGATTTGGGCTAAGGGAACTAATGTGGTTTGGGATTTGCAAATAAACAAATTAAACAAGGAGGTTTAAAACTCAATACACGAGAACCCGAACTTAGAGGGATAAATAGTTTCTTCAAATTTTTCTGTTCTCAAAATTACACTGCACACTCTCAGACGATAAATCAGTAATTCCAAAATGAAATACTCGTCAGCCTGGAATATTATGGCAGCCTGAGCCCCACGCCTCCACCGACAAAATGATTCCTCAAAACTTTTACAGAGCGTAAAAGACGGGTTTGAGCACACAAAAATAGTTTTCGGGTCTTTATCCCAGACCATACGGCATGGCCCAACAGAAGAATACGGATCGCTACGAAACTCGGTCGGTGGAACCAAGCGAGTATGGTGGAGAAATCAGAAAGACCTTTGCTTGTAATCCTAATAAAGAATTCAGGCAGTTGATAATTTAAGACAACCTAGGGGCCGACTCTACGGTAGAGGGTGGACCGGATCTGGGATGTCCCGTTGTGGAGAGGAGAGGAGGTTGACGTGCTACACTCTTGGGTTACTTGATTGATTGAGGCTAGTACAAGTCGCTAAATGGAGAGGGGTGGGCCTCTGATCTGTAAGGTTGAGCTCGAAAGAGGTTCAGAGCTGAGAGATGTTGTTACTGCAGTACGGTCTGTTGGCAAAAGATTTAATTGCATTTTACCCCGCGGCGGCATTGGGGCTACGTGACTTGCGCAGAAAAAAGATTTGGGTTAAGGGAACTAAGGTCGTTTGGGATTACAAATAAACAAAGAACTGGAGTCATTTTCGGCCTGGCCCGCCGAAACTTAAGCATTACGAGCAGTTTGTCACATTTTTTTCTGCTGTTCCATTTGACTCTCTCAGAGGGCACGCTCGAAACTAGCTTCTCTGAGACTGTGATGGAGAGTCGAAGTGAAAGTGGGAGATCCTATTCTGTCTTATGTTGAGGACAATCGGGTTTCAAGTATGAATGAAGGTTTTGGGTGTGGGATCCCTGAATCTCTCCCATTTCTTGTCTTTTGGCATCATTAAGAAGCTGTAAGTCGAGTTGTTTGAACCATTTGTTTCGGTCCTAAAGTTTTGAGAATAAAAGTGATACCATGGTTAAATCAATTGTAATGCTGTTCAGATGAGCTTTCTGTTGTCAAAATGTAAAAATCTACCAAAGATCTGAACCCGGATAAGTCTAATATCATATTTTTCTGTTTATGCAAAATAAATTCTCAAGTGAATTCAGGCTTATCGGCTTTCAATAATGGGATCGATTCACATATGATCCGTTTTTGGACCTCAAGGCTGTAACTGCAGAGAAAAGCTTCTTGTAGGCAATTGCAGGTAGAAGAAAGGGATATGGGTGTGTATAATTTTGAGAACTTCTTATTTATGCTTTTAGAGGGAGACATAAAAATCGAGTGGGCAATTTTTGAAAGTGATTCTCTGATTCAAATTCCGGTGCTTCTATGAAGTCATTCTGACATCCCCCAATGCATGGAAACCTTTTTCATCAAGTTAATTCTAGGGGATTCCGGTAAAAATCAAGTTGCTCTCAATCAACAATTTGAGACGACTTCTATTGAATGTCATTCGTAAAATGACATCCCCCAATGCATTTCACCTTTTTCACGTCAAGTTAATTCTATTGCGGATAGTTTGGCCAAGGGGGCAGTTGTTAGGTGCTTTATTGGGATTATTCCTCCTAATGTTTTACCGAATTCTTGTTTAAAGACTCGATGACTTTTGTAAGCCCGCTTGAGGTGATGCCTCAGTTTTTTATTTGAATGAATTTTCATTACTTAGAAAAAGAAAAAAATTAAAAAAGGAGAGACTTAATTCTGAAGAGGAGAAAAGAAGTCCTGGCTCAGATGCAGTAACCGGTGTCATGCCTGTCCGTGACACGGAGGCTAATTATGAAGTAAACTAAAGGGAAGAGCTGTATATGTATTTCAGGGCTATTTCTTTTTCTTTTCCTTGTGTTTTCTTACAAAGTCAAGTCCAATAAGTTTTAGATGCACAATAATTTCGGTATATTATCCTTAAGAACTGATGCCTAAAGCTCTGGCAGTTGAAATTCAACACCGGTTATGTCAGCATTTTTTTGACCATTGGGTGTCATCGTTCCGAATATGTCCAAAATAATGAGTGACAAATTTTTCTATAATTTCACGCGTAGTAATGAACTTTCTTATTTCCGGTAAGAGCAAAGATTGAGAACAGAGGGTAAGAAATACACAAATTCTACAAGGCTGTTTTCACCAGTCCCAAGACTGTTACATTATTTTGAAAGATACAAAGAGCTTCCAGTAAACCCATTTGATGAATATACACATCAGCTTCGTCCAATATCTTTTACAAGTTTCAATTTAATCTTATTGAGCGCGGCTGAAACCTTTACTATATTAGTTCTTTGTTCAGGGGACTCTGCACAACAGCCCATAGCCAATCCCATAAGTGATGATATGCACTCCTTCACAGCGTCATCTTCTCTTTCGTTTCTCAACAAATTGGGATCCATTATGTCAATTATTGCATGGGGTAAGGATCCATCTACCCAATGTTTCAAACTCATTTCTCCGATAAACATGTCATCTGTGGGCCTCCTTCTTGTGAAAGTTTCCATGAGCAAAATGCCGAAACTATACATGTCACCTTTTGAAGAAACAATTCCTTGCGATCCATACTCTAAAGTAACATTAGAACTCATCATACGTGGCAATATTTAGCAAGAAAATTTTAAGAAAAAGAAAACCATTGATTACTATTCTAACAAAAAATAAAAATTAGAGCAGTAGATAAGAGATATGCAAGTTTGAGTGGTATGCTCAAAAGTTACCCGGTGCCATATACCCAGTAGTGGCAAGAGTCATGGTCCATGTCATGGAATCTCCATCACCTAAGAGCTTCGCGATGCCAAAATCAGCTAGATGGGCAACCATATCTTCGTCTAATAAAACATTGCTCGGCTTCAGATCGCAATGAACAATAGAGGTGGAATAACCATGATGAAGGTACTCTAGTGCCGATGCCACATCAATCACTATATTTAACCTCTGTAAGATATTCAAAAAGTGATTGTTGGAATGCAACCATTTCTCTAAGCTCCCACGAGGCATGTATTCCAATACAAGGGCTTTGAAGTCCGTGTTGCTACAAATATTGATGATTTTGAGAAGATTTCGGTGACGGACATTCCTCAATACCTCGCATTCTGCATCAAAACTCTTAAATGCCCCCTCTACTTGCAAGTTTAGAACCTTTGTTGCAATATTCATCCCATCTGAGAGTGTTCCTTTGTATACTGACCCAAAACTCCCTTCACCAAGTAAGTTGTTTAAACTGAACCCATCTGTTGCTTGTATGAGTTCTTGCTGAGAAATTCTTCTCCACTGTGCCTAGAGGTGACAATTCTGCATCGACTAGAGTACTTTTGGCATTCTTTTGTTGCATCTTGTCCAAACTAAAACAAGGATCAATCCAAGAATTGTCAAGCCAATTGTTGGTAGTATAAACTTCAACATATGCTTTGATGTGGTCTTTTGCGCTTTAGTATCACAAGGGGGAAGTTGTAGTCGGGTAGCACCACAAAGTGCCTCATTTGACATGAACGACTTGGCTGTGAAGTTTACGAATGGTCCTCTCATAGGAACTTCTCCTTGGAGTCTATTGAAAGACACATTTAGATATTTGAGGTATGAAAGTGCTTCTAAGGACTTGGGAATCTCTCCTGACAAACTGTTATTGGAAAGTTCCAATTCCACCAAGCTTACCAGTTCCCCAAAAGATTCAGGAATTGCACCTTCTAATCGATTGTCTGCTAAAGAGAGATCGGTTAGATCTTTTAAGCCACCAATTGTCATCGGGATGTCACCTGATAATTGATTTTTTGATAAATCCAACTGTGTCAGAACCTTCATATTTCCAACGTTTACTGAAAGAGAGCCGATTAGAGAATTTGATGACAAGTCGATCTCCAAGAGGTATGTAAGGCTCCATAAGCTCAAAGGGACCGTAGAACTCAATTTATTATTGTCCAAGAAGAGACCTCTAAGCAAGGTCAGATTATTTATGCATGTGGGAATGCATCCAGAAAGCTTATTCAGACCCAAATTGAAATAAAACAAGCTCGTTAAATGACAGACATCTGAGGGGATGGGACCTTCGAGTCCATTATAAGGAAGATACAACAGCTGCAACTCGCGCAATCTTCCTATTGCACTTGGAAGAGGTCCTACTAGTTCATTTCCCCCAAGGATTAAACTAATCAAGTTGCTTAAATTTCCAATA
The DNA here is from genome assembly GCA_003952965.2 of Morella rubra. Taxonomy (NCBI): domain Eukaryota; kingdom Viridiplantae; phylum Streptophyta; class Magnoliopsida; order Fagales; family Myricaceae; genus Morella; species Morella rubra. The sequence continues at coordinate 34,318,300 of CM025851.1, forward strand.
CTAATTGGAATGTTACCCTTAATGTTGCACCTTGGGAGCCAAAATAGTTTAAGAGAGTTAGAAAGGTTCCCAACAGAATTGGGAAGGATGATGTTTAGGGGATTTCTTGACAGAAGTACTGCTTTAAGATACTTGCAATTCGACAAGTAAGAGAAAAGGCTTACTTCTTTAGATTCAACTGTCAATTTGTTGAATCCCAAGTTGAGCCATTGTAGGAGCCTTAAGTTCCCCAATGTTCTTGGAATCAATCCTGAGAATGAATTGTCAGTAAAATCTAAGTCTGTGAGCTGTGAAGCATTAGATATAGAACTCGGAATTGTTCCACTTAGTTTATTTCCCCCCAGGTAAAGATGTTGAAGATTCGGAAGGAAGAGGCCTATATTTGATGGAAGATGGCCTGAGAGCTTATTCAGAGTCAAATCGATGATTGTTATTGTTGTGATATTGAAGATGTCAAACGGAATTGTTCCATCAAAGTTGTTCCCTCCCATATCGAGTTCCTCTAGGTTTCGTAAATTCCGACTTCACTTGGTATTTCACCTGTCATATTATGAGAGGTTATGCTATATAACTGAACAAAATAATACCTTTTCAATAATAAAAAAACTTGAAAGATCATAATCAAGCCACTCTTTTATCTATTCTCTGTCATAAAAGATTTTCAAGTATAATTTGTTCATGTTCAAAGGGCTTCTATTTTTCAAAAGTTGTGAGTGCATTGAATCCAAATGAGAAATTGTGTAAAGAAAAGGATTGATTTAGAAAATGAAGGTCAAGCCAACTTTGTTCATTGTATTTTGTAGCCTAGCAGCGCATTTCTATATAGTTATGATCATGAGTCAAATATGTATACATTGCTTTGAAGTTTTAGACATGGGATCCATATATATAGATAGAGAACACCTTCTTCTTGAATTATTGACATACCTTCAAAGTGATTGTCGGATAGATATAACATTGTAAGCATGGTTAAGTTTCCGATTTCCAGAGGTACTTTTCCTGTGAAATCATCAGCCCATAACTTCATAACGATCATGAGTAACGCAGGTATTAATGCTCAAACAAAGCCAAAAAGAGTTTACTATATATATAATCGATCATAAGATACTTTAAACCAGTGGGGCGTGGGAACATGATTGAAGACATCCATTGGGGATTCACCAAAAGATCGAATTTCTTATTAATAGACTGAAAGAAGACTTAAAATGAGAATAATAAGATAACCATACCTTCAAAGCTGTTGTTGCTAAGGATCATCACCATGAGCATTCCTAAGTTCCCGATTTCTGGAGGTAGTCTTCCTGTGAAATAAGAAGCCCATAATGATAAATGTCACAACTGTTTGTACTTGAACACAAGGTGGAAGGGAGTTTGCCATATAACCAACTACAAGACACTTTAAACTATTGCAAATAGAAAGATGATTGAAGACATCTATTGAGAGTTCGCCATGAGTATCAAACTTTGCTAATAGACTAAAAGAATACTAAAATAATTGACAAACAAGTTTACTAATCTAACCTTCAAAGTTGTTAAAGTCAAGGTATAAGTCTGTAAGCGCGGTTAAATTTCCGATTTCCTTAGGGACTCTTCCTGTGAGTTTATTGGAATTTAGAGATAAGTATTGCAGTTGTTTGCATTTGAACAAACTTGAAGGGAGTCCACCATCTAACTGATTATAGCCATACCAAGACTTTGTAAGTTGGGAAGATGATCAAACATATTCGTTGGGAGTCTACCGGACAGCTGATTAGAGAAGAGGTCAATCTTTGTATTGAAGGCATGTTATAGCTAATAGATGGAATTGGACCCGAAAGCTTGTTCCCTCCGAGATAAATTCTCTGCAAGCGAGGTAGGTTGAAAAAGAAGGAAGGAATAGACCCAACAAGGTTGTTGCTGGTGAGAGCAAGTACTCGCAATGAAGACATGTTTGACATAGCTGATGGGATAGTACCTGTGAAATGGTTATACTCTAGATTCAAATATTGAAGCTTGGATAACAACCCCATCCACGAAGGTAGTTCTCCATCCAAGTTATTGAAAAGAAAGTGAAAGATTTTCAAGCGTTTAAGGTGAGCAACTCGATGGGAATTGAACCATGAAAACTATTGTTTCGAAGTGCTAAGATAACAAGAAATGAAAGGTTTCCCACGTGCGGGGGAATGGTTCCAACAAGGCCCATGAAAGAAAGGTCCAAGACAGTGACTCGATGATGATAAAAATTGCAAGTGACGCCGACCCAATTACAAACGTAGACATTGGTGGACCAATTGTTTGCCAAAATACTGTAAGGGTCATAGAAATTCGAGCCTTCAAGGCAAGAAGAGCATCTCGATCTGTTGTAATATTGGGCGGAGTTTTTGCATCAGCTACGCTAGCGAGGTAATACTGGACCCAAAGTAGCGTCGTAAGAAGGAAAATCCGGAAATAAGGACTGACAGCCATCAGCAGGGTATGTAGGTTGAGACGTTGGGGACAGACAAGTGAGACTGACATGTGAGGTGATCTCAAAAAATTCGACTATTAATAGGAAGAACTCACGTCTACCGTGGTGAAAAAAGTTTGAAGTGATATGGAAAGGACAGAAGATTCAGAAAAAAAAAAAAAATCGTAAAAAATAGATCTCCCAAAATCCATCCAATATTTCAAGGAAAATAGCTGTGCATCACTAGTGTAGTATAGTAATACCTGCTTCATTTAAAAAAAAAAAAAAAAGACTTTTAAGTCCTCAATTTCGTAGAGCTTGACATGTGGATAACGTCAGGTGTCATGTCTTCACCAGCAATCACACGGCAAGGACCAAGATGAAATACTCGTCACCGTCGGCCAGGAATTTTATGGCAGCCTGAGCCCCACGCCTCCACCGACAAAATTATTCCTCCTAACTTTTTAACTTTTGAAGAGCGTAAAATCAGGGTTTGAGGGTCTGAGGAAGTAGTCTTCGGGTCTTTATCCCGGACCATACGGCGCCCAACAGAAGAATATGGATCGCTACCAAACCGATTGGTGGATCCAAACCGGGCCTTTACGTTGAGGGCAACAAAAGACTTGAGGTCTTCACCAGCTATCAACGGCAAAGACGAAGATGAAATCCTCGTCAGCCAGGAATCTTATGGCAGCGTGGCCTCCACCGACAAAATGATTGCTCAAAACTTTTGAAGAGCGTAAAATCAGGGTTTGAGCACAGAAAAATAGTTGATCGTGACTTTATCCAGGACCATACGGCACAGCGCAACAGAAGGAAAAAGGATTACTTCCAAACCTGGTCGGTGAACCAAGCGAGTTTGGTGGAGAAAGACCTTTCCAGCCAGGCAGCCTAGGTAGAGGGAGGACCGGATCTGGGATGTCCCGTTGTGGAGAGGAGGTTGACGTGCTACACTCTTGGGTTACTTGTTTGATTGAGGCCTGTACAAGTTGGGACATACAGCAAAAAGGTTTAGGTTTGTATGGACTCGGACATAGGTGAAGTCGCTAAATGGACTTCGGTAAATGGAGAGGGGTGGGCCTCTGATCCTGGTTTGAAAATGTTTATAAGGAAAGAGGCTCCGGAGAAAAGTAATAGGCGGGGCATGTAAGGTTGAGCTCGAAAGAGGTCCATAGCTGAGAGTCGTTATTAGTTCCCGAACTGAAGTACAGTCCGTCGGCAAAAATTTAGGTGTCTTTTCATTAGTAGGTTAATGTTGCTGTCGCCATTATGATTCTTACGGCTAGATAGGCTTGTGGAGTTTCACTGTAGGGTCTGTCTCTTCTGACATCAAATCACAAAACTGCAATTTGCAAAAGAACAGACCAAGCTTTCAAGGCTCAGCATTTTCGCTAGAGCTATTGTACGTATGGTAGAACCACCTGTTCGTCTTTCTCAAGTCTACGAGGCCTTGAGGCTTGATGAGAACATAACCGGCTACTCATAACGAAGAAAAAAACCAGAGTCGATCCCATACAACTCAAATGATTCTCTAATTTAGAGAAGTCCAAAATAGTGGGGACAGCGATCAAGATGTATAATTTTAAAAAAATGGAAATGTTTGCGGCAGCATTAAAAGAAGCGCTAAAAAATTACACACAAAGCAATCAAAAACAAAGTTCGAGGTTTTTCAACAAAACAAAAAACAAAGTTTGAGGTCCCTAATTAGTACTAACCATCTGACCTGAGTACTGATTGTCAAAGGAAGTGACATTTTTAATTAGTTTAATTTCTTATCAAGAAACCTCCACCATATAACTCATATCCAGTGCGTGCAGTGCCTCTGATTGTATGCCACATGTATGGAAAAATCAGCCTGAGCCAGAAAATGGAAGAAAATATTGGAAATAGGGGAAGAATTGCTTTTACAGTTAAATTTGTTGCAAGATGCTTTAAATGAGACACTAACGTATTTTTAAACAGAAAATTTCTACTCTGAGAGAGCACATCGTGAAGCATATGCAACAATTCTGCACTCTGCCCATATGTATGTTTGCGCTATTGTTGCTGCTCAGAGTATCCGTATGGCTGGTTCAACACGGGATCTAGTGATACTTGTTGACGAAACAATTAGTGAATATCACAGGGCAGGATTGGATGGCTGGAAGATCCATACAATCAAAAGATCAGGAACCCAGCAGAACAGGATGCTTACAATGAGTGGAACTACAGTTGACAGATTATGACAAGATTGATGCTGACCTGCTCATATAAGAAATATCGATTTCTTGTTTGAGATGCCAGTGCCACAGGAAATAATGCTACACTGTTTAACTCAGGTGCTAATGGAACACATCAATGAGATTGTGTCCTACAATGGTGGTATCTCAATGAGGTGGTGGATTCCAAAACAAGATCCATACAATCAAAAGGATCAGGAACCCGAAAGCAGAACAGGATGCTTACAATGAGTGGAACTACAGCAAATTTCGTCTCTGGCAGTTGACAGATTATGACAAGAATATTTTCATTGAATGCTGACCTGCTCATATAAGAATTATCGATTTCTTGTTTGAGATGCCAGAAATATCTGCCACCGGAAATAATTATACACTGTTTAACTCAGGTGTGATGGTGATTGAGCCGTCAAACTGCACATTCCAGCTGCTAAAAAAACACATCAATGAGATTGTGTCCTACAATGGTGGGGACCAAGGGTATCTCCATGAGATCTTTACGCGGTGGCACCGGATTCCAAACATATGAACTTCTTGAAGCACTTCTGGGAAGGTGATGAGCAGGAGAAAAAAGAGACGAAAACTCGTCTCTATGGGCCTGATCCTCCAATTCTTTATGTCGTCCACTACCTTGGTAATAAGCCTTGGCTTTGCTTCCGGGACTATGACTGCAACTGGAATGTGGACATTTTGCAGGAGTTCGCCAGTGGTGTTGCGCATAAGAGATGGTGGAGGGTGCACAATGCCATGCCCAAAAACCTGCAGAAGTTTTGTTTGCTCAGGTCTAAGCAAAAGGCAGCATTAGAGTGGGATAGGAGGCAAGCTGAGAAAGGAAATTATACTGATGGTCACAATATTATCAATACACATTAACTCAATTTTCTTATACGCACCAGCACACGGTTATACAACTCTTCTTTATCCTCTTTTGGTACCAATGACCAGCACTTGTATCTCATATTTGCAAACCGTTTGACAATATATGTCACCCTTGATGCGAATACAAGGCAATTGTCTTTCGAAGGTCCTCTTGAACCATCTGGTACCCTCACCGGTACACGGCCTACCTTGCGTAGTTTGAGGAACTCCATCCCCTTTGCCTTGCCTCGTCCCTGTCGTTGAATTTGGTTGTCTTCCGTGGTAAGTAGCACGCATAAAAAGCATGACATATTTAGTTAAAATGAGCTTATTGATAACCGAAAGTCCTACTTGGTATAACGACTCAATCCTTCCATCGTAATGTGCAAATAGTACATACAAATGACACATACCTTCCTGACTGTCACCGAAAACATGTTGGTGTTGAACTTGCCCTCCTAACTCTGATTGAAAACCATCAGGTGCTTGGGTGGAATCATCGGATCGCACCGGAGAAGACCCTCTGAGTGCATAACGTGCTGTCTGTTGCGAGTTCTCCAAGACCGACTACACCGTGCATAACGTGCTGAGCCATCTGTTGTACCTGAAAAGTTCTCCACTTGGGCAAGTTGCTTTTTGAATTATACATGATATATTGGGTTGTACAAGAGGGAGAGAAAAAGAGTGTTTGTCAATTTGCGACTGAAACATCGGCCTCCACCTCTTGCTACTCATGGGAGCCATCAAGAATACAGAATTGCGCAAGAGTACCTGAAAAGTACAAGAAAGCATGTAGAAACTTGGAAGTTTGAATTGCATCAATACCATTTATTATGCACATGTGGGCTTATAAAATGAATTATTCATGATGCTATTGCAGACAGTCTTTTGCTTATAGTTATACAAGACTCCCAGAAACTGAAGAGCTGTCCATTCTCGTCAATTTGCGAACTTACCAGTCACATACTTGTGAAACTGGATGACATAACTTCCATAAACCCAGATATGATAATTGTGCAAGGCGAACAATGACTGATAGCAGCAAATGGTGATCGCAGAAGGCAATATTGACACGTATTTCTTCAAATCCCAAGAAAAATGGGCTGGTAGTTCACTAAAAGCACCATCGTTTCACCTTTCTAAGCCTTTGTATCAACTGAATTGGATAACGTTAATCCAAAAGTTTAATCATCACGTTAAAAATATGAATAAATAGATATATGAAGTCAATATATTAATAAGGCAAAGTCAGATGGTAGTATCTCCCACTAACATCGTAAACTATATTATTTTTATAAAATACGAGTAGAACGAGAGACCCATCTACAAAGTAAGAATCTCATATTAAAAAGAGAAAAAAGAACCACCACAACAACTGGCTCTAAGACACATTTGCCCCCATTAACCCGCTCACTTCGGGCCCCTGCTTACTCTCTGATCTTTTTTTTTTTAATGAATATCTTACTCTTTAACTCATTCGTGTCTTTTACACGTCTAACGAATTTTATCGTCGTTTTTTCTCTCTACGAAACCAAAAAACTGAAACCACCTTAGTCAACCTACCACTAGTACTTAAGCAAACAGAAATCGTGAGAACCATTAATTATCCCAGCGAAAAATATTTTGAAAATAGCTTTCATTCCCGCTTACACAACGCGATAACTTTCATTTACCTTTTATCTAAAACTGCCAAACACTTTTGAAGACAGAACTTCCAGCGTTATCGTGTACGTCGCCACCAACGGGAATCCGAGGAAGCTGATCATCTTAGGACATTTTTTGACAACAGGTATGTACATAAAGTATACGTTGAAGTCCAGATGATTATCTCTCTCTGTGTTGTTGCATAAATATTCACAGGGTTGTAAAAAAAATGAATTCCAAAATATGCTCTGTTTTCTTTGTTTCCAGAACTCAGAGCATGAAGAAACAGTGCAAACACATTTCTCCACCTCCTCTTGTGTTTCCTGTTGATCTAGTATAAGAAAAATAGCAACTAATTTAATTTTTGATCGAACAAGCAAACGATTGCACATCCCAGGCTGAGATATCCCATCAGGTACTGAGCATTTTTGTTTATTACCGTTCATATAGAATATGTGCTTCTCAACCGCCGTTTTTTCTTCTTATTTGTCCTCATTTTTCCTATTCTTGTTGAATTAACAGTTTTGTGCTTTTTGCAGGTTGACATATTTATTCAGAAGTTGATCTCGATCCCAGATGTTCAACATATCAGTTTCGTACTCGAATCTGAAACCGGAAGAGCCCCTCTTGTCTTTTATTCTAGATTTGAGAAGATGGTTGATCTTGCACTCTGCACTTAACCTTTGTCATCCATCTGAAGAATCTGAATCTTGAACCTACCGCACCTGCCTGAGACTGAGTGATCTCTGAGCTAGCATTGTTCAACTTTTTTTTTCTCTAGATACTGGGTGACAGCTCTAAAATAATCCTTTTGGAGTTTGTCAAAAGAAATGAATTTGCTGACGGTTTAGATTACTTATGGTACTTGACGGGGGCCAGAAACCTCTCTCTCGTTCTTAGTCTCCTTTCTTCTGACTCGATTTCTCAAGTGCAGTTTTTGCTTTGATCATAATCTTCAAAGTTGTTCTCTTATGCTTGTATAAGATTACTGGATTTCTTTGGAACACTATCAATGATATCGTATACCCATTCAGAACCACCTTGTAGTTTCACAACAAGAGCTGCAACTATTTAGCACCGTCGACGACTTCCTTAGCACCATCGTGGATGAAAAAAAAGACCCTGCCGATAAACTATTTAGCACCGTTGTTGAAAAAAAAAACAGAATGGTCGACGAATTCATTAGCACCGTGGAGGAAAAAAATAGAACCTGCCGACACAATCTCTTACCGTCGGTGAAAAACATCGACGTCCTCTGCACGTCTAATAATTTCTTGGCCGACTTGAATTTGTCTCCGTCGGTGAAAACCAACGACGTCCTCTGCACGTTGACGAAAGTCATTCTCGACTTGTATTTTTCTTTGTCGGTGAAAATCTATCGACAAGCCATCTTCTCCACGGCTTCATCCACAACGGAAAGTTGAACGTGGACATAACCAAAACGACGCCATTCTCACGTCGACAGAAACCTGCAACTCCGACCACACATTCTTCACGTCGGCATTAAAAGGGGCATCGCCGACCAAGTTAGGCTGGTGAGAGGCTTCTCCCGACTAGTGCTGGTTTTTTTGCCCGACGGTAAAACCGGTCGGAGTATACATTCTCTGCCGACGAAGAAGAACAGAGGTGGCTGACAGTCAATCCGGACGCATTAGCACCGACGAACGTTCGACCACCGCATAACGTCGGCAGAGACGAAAGTCGACGGAAAATCTTGTTATCTGTGACAACTGGTTCTGTCGTTGATGAGCAAGTTTCTTGTAGTGTATCAATGTGTTGACACATAGTGCGAAATTGCAGATATCCTAGAAAAGACGCCAGATCATCCAAAATGTTTCAAAAAGTCTTTTAAACCCCTCCAACGGTAAAATGAAGCCATTTGATGACCGTTGAAGACCTAGGGGTTATAAGAAGAACGAGATGGAGAGAGAAGAAGTAGCTCAATCATCATCGTAACATCTAGAGAGAAAAAAAACCAAGATCCAAAGAAATCCATTTACTGATTCCTTCAAGTCTAGAGCTCTCATTGTCAAAACTTCTCCTCTTGCTCATCATTGACGATCTAGCCTCCAAAGAGAGGAGAAAGTTTCTTTGAAAGAAAGAGACCAGCACACTGGCAATCAAATCGTGCCCTTAACTTCTAGAGAGAGAAAGTGCTTTGAAGAAGAGGGAAGACCGCACCTACTAAGAAAGCTTGTGCTTCTATT
>CM025851.1:34333790-34343831 GCA_003952965.2 Morella rubra
AGTTGTAAATCTTTGCCTCATGGCAAAGGACAATGAAGATGAGGTACAAGACTCTTAATTTATTCTTACATTTGATGAATTACAAGATGCTTTTGATGAACAATATCTTGAATTGAAAAGAATATTTTCAAAGTATTGTTGTCTCAAAAAGAATTTTGAAAGTACTTTGCAAAAGAATGATACTTTGAAAAGTCAAGTCATTTTTTTAGAGATGATCTTGCAAGGACAACAAAAGAAAATGAAAAACTTTGCAAAGTGAGTCAAGTGTTTTAATTGTTGAAAATGACACCTTGAAAGTGAAAGTTGACTCTCTTACAAATGATCTTGCAAGATTTACTCAAGGAAAGAAGAAACCTTGATATTCTTCTTGGTTCCAAAAATGTTGTTTCAACAAAAGCGGAATTGGATATGATTCTTTCAATATCAAAAATTTATTCTTATGATATATAAAATCATCTCATCAACATTGTGTAACTTTTGTGGAAAAATGGACATATACACACATGTCCAACTAGAAAAAATCTTCTCGTGGGATTAAATTTGTATGGATTCGAAAGGACAAGATGAAAGAATTTGTTCTAATACTAATGGACCCAAAAAGGTTTGGGTACCAAAACCAAACTAATTTTTTGCAGGTGTGCTTGAAGTAATCGAAGTCAAGGAACATTGGGTTTGATAGTGGATGCTCCAAGCACATGGGATAAAAGTTGGTTCAACTCCTTTTGTTAAAGGATAAAGGGCTCAGTTACATTTGGTGATATGAAAAGAAGATTATTGGTTTTGGAAATGTCATATTCTCATAATCCACTATTGAAATGTTTTTCTTTTTGAAGCATAACTTGTTGAGCTTATGTCAAATATGTGATAAGGGAAACCGAGTCTTTCTTTAATCATCAATATGTCTTATTGAAAATATTGAAAACAAGAAAGTCTTGTTTGTTGGACATAGATTTGAAAATGTGTACTTGTTCATTTAGAGAGCATTTCTTCAGAAATATAAAATGTCTTTCATCTCTAAATGAAAAGGACAGTTGGTTGTGGCAGAAGGCTTGCTCATGCAAGCATGGACTTGATTTCAAAACTAGCCAAAAAGGAATCTTGTTTCGGGTTTGCCTAATCTTCTTTTGAAAAGGATAAAATTTGTGTAGCATGTCAAAAGGCGAACAAACCAAAACATCTTTTAAGCCAAAAATTGTGTCCACTTCTAGGTCACTTCAACTTCTACACATAGACTTATTTGGTCCAACCCGAACGCTGAGTTTGGGTGGCAAATGTTATGGCTTTGTTGTTGTTGATGACTTCAGTAGATCCACATGGGTTCTATTCCTAGCTCATAAAGATGAGGCTTTTCATGCTTTTGAAAAAACTTAGCAAGAGAATTCAAAATGAAAAATGTTTTGCTATTTCTAGCATAAGGAGTGATCATGGAAAAGAATTTGAAAATTCCTCCTTTGAAAAGTTTTGTGGTTAAAATTGTATTAACCATAACTTCTTGGCTCCTAGAACTCCTCAACAAAATGGTGTTATAGAGAGGAAGAATAGGACTCTTGAAGAGATGACAAGAACCTTGCTATGTGAAAACAACTTGCCTGATTACTTTTGGGCTGAAGTCATTAGTACAAGTTGTCACGTTATGAACCATTGCATGATTAGGCATATTCTTAAGAAAACTCCTTATGAGCTATGGAATGATAGAAAACCAACATTAGTTATTTTCATGTTTTGGATGCATATTCTTTATGCTCAACAACAACAAGACAATTTGGGTAAGTTCGATGCAAAAGCAGATGAAGGTATCTTTCTTGGTTATTCAACTTCTAGTAAAGCCAATCGTATTTTCAATAAACATACTCTAGTTGTTGAAGAATCTGTTCATGTGGTATTTGATGAATCTAACACTTCCTTGAGAAGAGATGACATTGATATTGTAGATCTTGAAAAAGAAACACCTCAAAGCAACTTTGATCTACCAAAGGCTTTGAAGTTTGTCAGAAATCATCATATCAATCAAGTCATTGGTAATGTGGAGAAAAGTGTAAGAACTTGCTTTTCTTATAATCAAGCTAGTAATTTTGCCTTACTTTCTCAACTTGTGCCTAAGAATATTTATGAGGCAAAAGATGATAAAAGTTGGATTCATGCCATGGAGGATGACTAAAACAGTTTGAGAAAAATCTGGTATGACATCTAGTTCCTAGACCCAAAGATCATCCTGTTATTGGTACAAAATGGGTTTTTAGAAACAAAATGGATGAATCCGGGGTTGTAGTGAGGAACAAGGCAAGATTGGTAGCCCAAGGTTACAATCAAGAAGAGGGGATTGTTTTTTTTTTTATGAAACTTTTGCTTCCGTTGCTCATTTATAATCTTTTCTCATGTTGCTTACCTTTGCATGTTTAATGATTTCAAATTATTTCAAATGGATGTGAAATGTGCATTCTTAATGGTTATCTTTCTGAAGAAGTGTGTGTAGAACAACCTCCTGAATTTGTGGATGAAAAGCTACCACACCATGTGTTCAAGCTCAAAAGCACTATATGGCTTGAAGCAAGCACCTCGAGTATGGTATAAATGGTTAAGTTCCTTCCTTATTGAAAATGGATTGTCACGAGGTATGATCGATACCACTCTCTTACTAAGGAAAAGGAAAATGAATTGCTTATCATTCATATATATGTTGATGAATTATTTTTGGTTCTACTAATGAGTCTCTTTGTGAAGAATTTTCAAAGTCATGAAAGGTGAATTCAAGATAAGCCTCATGGGAGAATTGAGTTACATTCTCGGGCTTCAGATTAAACAAAATCATGAGGGCATCTTCATGAACCAAGCCAAATACACAAGAGACCTACTCAAAAGATTTGGGATGGACAACTCAAAACCGATGGTACACCAATGAGTCCATCAACCAAAATGGAAAATGATGAGAAAGGTAAAGATGTTGTACACACAAGGTATCGAGGTATGGTTGGATCTTTTCTTTACCTTACTTTGAGTAGACCTGTTGTCATGTTTAGTGTAATAAGGATTGATTTTGCTTCATACGCCAAGAAATTGGAATGAGTTTTCCTTCGGAATAAATTGGTAATATGTGAGTGATTTTTTCCTTTTGATATGTTAATTGATTACATTGGACATGTTATGTTTTTGTTTAAATTGCTCTCTGTGCATTTCTTTTGAAATCATACTTGCCCTTTGAGAAAACATTGTATGTATTCATTTTGCAAGCCATGTGTCAACACATCTTTTGATCTGACAATTTTTAAAAATGGTCCACGTGGCCCATAAATGCTCACAAAGGGCTAGGAGTCAACACTTAATGCTTCTCTTGATTTCATAGAAACCCTCATTCTCTCCCAAACGGTGCCACTCTCTCTTTCCCTCATAAATTTCCATTACCCGTACTCTTATGAACCTTGGTCATCTAATGCTTAATCACATGAAGGTTGCTACTGAGAAGAAAAGCAAGGGCTCCCTTATGGGATGCTTTTCATGCATATGTTTCATATTCTTAAGGTTGGAATGATTGAGGAAGTAAGAGAAAAACCCAAAAACTCCATGGAGTACAACAAGAAAAAACTTTGGTTGATGGGTTTTGTTCAAAATGATGATGGAGAATGGGTAAAGAAAGGTGTGGTGACACCTCAAAAATGAGGTGAAGGGGCTTCAGATTCTGAGGAAGAAGATGAGGATTAGAAAGAGGCTGACACTGAAGGAATTCCACAGGAACGAGGACTCCTATGGGTTAGCAAACTCCTATTTCTTTTCTCTCACTATAGATTGGATTATCTTCCATATTTTCTGCTGCTAGTTCTCGTGAGCCTCACCTAAGTAAACTTGAGGATTCAATTGCTGAAATCAAGGAGGAACAAAGAAAATTGAGTAAGAATATGAAGGACATTGCCACAAGTATGAAGCTGGGATTTGAAGATATCAAAAAGTTGCATGTTGTTCATATAAAGAGTTTTGGGGCTCTTGATAAGGAAATGAAGGGTCTCAAGCATCAAGTTAACAACAGCATCCATGTGACTAGAAATGTGTTTCCGCATTCTGTTGATGAGTTTCTTTCCACCTCTACTGAGCTTCAAGCTTATGTCATATCATTAGCTGAGAACATGTAATGAAATGGCCATATTGGTTTCCACGATTTGGATGGGCTGGCTGAAGAAGTTTGAGATTGAGTATCCTCCTCCTGCTATCAAGAAATCTAAACTTTCCACCTCCTCTTCAAAGACTCCACCTATAGCCAGCTGCCCTTGACCTCCCCTTATCCTATTTTTGATGATGCCAAAGGGGGAGAAGTTATAAGGGGGAAGAAGTTTGGGGAAGAAGTTTTAAGGTTATATGGGGGAGAAGTTTTAAGTGATTATGTTGATTATTTGTAGTTGTTAAAGTTGGCTGAACAATTGACTTGCCATATCTATGCATATATCTGTAATTTATATGTCTCCATTAGATTATTTGATTATGCTCATATCTATTGATTATCTAATGATGATTATAAGGGATTGGAAAAGTGCTTGTCTCTTTGCACTTAATTGTGGACAAGTGAGATTTGCTTTACAGGTAGTATTCCTAACTTTCAAATTGGTATCAATATGAAGTCTTGTATTCTGTTTGGAACATTGGAAGTTTGGGAAGTTTGGAGGAAGCTTATAGAAGTGTTCTTACTTGTTTTAAATTTTGGGAAACCTCCATTTACGAAGGAAACTCTTGCAAAATTTTTGTAAAATCTCAAAGTCCCTTTTTGCTAAAAATATCATGAAAAACTCCTGCTTGTTCTCAGGGGGAGCTTTTCTATTTGTTAGCAAATTGTCATTTTTAAATGGTTTTTGTCATCATAAAAAAGGGGAGATTGTTAGCCAAGGTTGTTCTTACAAACCATGCATTTTTGTTTTGATGATAACAAATTTTTCATACTCGTTCAAGTTTTAGTTTTTACTTTGAAATTCTTTTCAAGAAAATTATGTTTTTAGAGTATCAAGGTTTCCTTATTCTAATATCTCTCCAAGCATACTTGATCATCATTACACTTGCTAATTAATCATCTTTTATATTGTAAAGTATTTTTTTATATTTATTAAATTGAAGTAGTTGCTGAGAAAGAACAATTTTTTGTCTAAGTGTTGGAAGTGTCGAACATTGGACCATATGTCGACACATTGAACGTTGAACACTCGAGAGTTTGTTTTTTATCATTCAAAATGTTTTTTGACAAGTGTTGGAAGTGTTGACACATGTCGACATATGTCGACACATTGCACTTACACCCGAGAGCCCAACTCCAAAATGCAAAAATTCACTGTGGACAGCTAAGAGAGCAAAAACAACCAAAGAGGGGGGGTGAATTAGGTTTATTAAAAACTTTTGACCTTTTTCTTATAAAACCGAATTTGTAGAGATCCCCTTTTCCATTTCTAAAGAGCAAGAGAGTAGATCTAAACAATCAAGGACAATAATTAAGAATAAAAGGAATAGTTAAAGAAGCACAATAAATAGATATCAACAATAAATAAGATAAGGGTAGAGAGATGACACCGTGACTTTTAGGTGGTTCGCCAACACTTGCCTACGTCCACCCCCAAGGCTATTGACTTCCTTGGGCTTTCTTCACTATCTTCAAATAGGAAGTACACCTTAGCTTCTCGGGTGCTAAGGAACTTTACAAAGTGTTTTTGAGCTTACACTTTAACTCACTCTCACAAATCCTCACAACCTAGAGGATTTCTTCTACACAACAAGTAGGACAAGTGTTTTTCCCAAACACTCACGTGTTTTTCAAGAACGGTACAAAGGGAATCTTAGTAAAAGCTCTTTAAGCTGAATAAACAAGTATGAAGTACTGAGGTGTGCAAAGAGACAAGATTCACAAAGAAAGCAATAGTATTTCAGGTGGGAGTACGAGCTTTCTTGGTTGGTGGAGCTTCTTTCTTCTTCAAAGCTTTTTCTCTCTCTAGAAATTAGGGCAAGAGTTAATAGCGCACACTTCTTATTTTTCTCTCTCCATCTTCTTCTATTTAAAGCTCCTAGGGCACAAGGGTCTTCTTGTAAAGTTTGAGTGCCGTTGGAGGTCATTTAAGACCATTTGGATATTTTTTGGATGAGTTGACGTTGCTCCAGGATTTCTACA
Source organism: Morella rubra (assembly GCA_003952965.2). Lineage (NCBI taxonomy): Eukaryota > Viridiplantae > Streptophyta > Magnoliopsida > Fagales > Myricaceae > Morella > Morella rubra. Next base: position 34,339,921 of record CM025851.1, read on the forward strand.
AAATCGTGCAATGTGTCGACACATTGATGGAGCTTCTTTCTTCCTCAAAGCTTTTTCTTTCTCTAGAAATTAGGGCACGAGTTAATAGCGCACATGTACACTGTTTCTCTCTCCATCTTCTTCTATTTAAAGCTCCTAGGGCACCAAGGTCTTCTTGTAAAGTTTGAGTGCCGTTGGAGGTCATTTAAGACCATTTGGATACTTTTTGAATGAGTTGACGTTGCTCCAGGATTTCTGCAAAATTGTGCAATGTGTCGACACATTGATGGTATGTGCTGACACATTAAAATTTGGCCTGAAAATAACCTCTCGGGTAGTAGTTCAATGTGTCGACATTATGGCTCAATGTGTCGACACTTCCAACACTTAGTCAAAAAAAATATTTCGAATGACCTGAAAAATAAACTCTCGGGTAGTGGTTCAATGTCGGTTAGTGTGTCAATGTGTCGACACTATGGTCCAATGTGTCGACACTTCCAACACTTGGACAAAAAAGTGTTCTTTAACAACAACTACCCCAATTCAATAAATCTCAAACATACTTACAATATAAAAGATGATCAATTTGCAAGAGTACTGATGATCAAGTAAGCTTGGAGAGATTTTAAAATAAGGAAACCTTGATACTCTAAAAATATAATTTTCTTGAAACGAAATATCAATGTAAAATCTAATAGTCTGAAAAAGGAGAAAACTTTGTTATCATCAAAAACAAAATAGATTGTTTGCAAAACAACCTTGGGCTAACAATCTCCCCCTTTTTGATGATGACAAAAACCATTTAAAAATGACAATTTGCTAACAAATAGAAAAGCTCCCCCTGAGAACAAGCAAGAGTTTTTCATGACATTTTTAGCAAAAAGGACTTTTAGATTTTACAAAAATTTTGCAAGAGTTTCCTTTGTAAAAGAGGTTTCCCAAAATTTAAAGCAACACTTCTATATCCTTTCTCCAAACTTTCCAAACTTCAAAAGCCAAACCAGATCACAAGACTTCATATCACGAAGAGATAGAGTAACTACCTGAAGGATTTAGGCAAGCATAAACAAGTGCAAGGCACTTATCAAAATCTTCACAAGTACTCCCTTGAACACATTCACTTCAAAACATATGATCATTCATAATATAATAGCATAAGCACAATGAGTCAATTATACAAACGCTGAACATTCATTACAACTAACCAAATAAAAATACAACTAAAAAGAGGACAAAGAACAACATAAGAATTATGAAATGTCCTCAAAAGAGAGCAAGGTATCAGCATACAAACTAGGCACTTTTTCTCCCCCTTTGGCATCATCAAAAAAAAAGGCAAGGAGAGGTGGCAAGGGTGAGGGCAAAGGAGATCAGGGAGGAGGAGGATGATCGACGTCAAATTTCGTAACCAGTTGGTCCAAGTCGTTGAGAACCAATAGGTCCATTTCATGACAAGAGGCCGAAGTTTTCGATCAACATCCAGACTAAGCTCGGTGGCATTTACGACATCTTGAGCAGATGATTTTAAATCATTGACAGTAGCTTGAATCAGCTCGCTGGCCCTATGGATGCTGTTATTGACTTGGTGCTTAAGAAGCCTCACATCCTTGTCAAGAAGATTGAACCGTGCATCATGAGCAACAAACAACTGCTTGATGTCATCAAAGCCCGTCTTCATGTCAAGGGACAACTTCTCCAACTGCTGACCCAATTTCTTTTGTTCCTCCTTTATCTCCCCAAACGAAGCTTCAAGAGATTCAAATTGAGGCGCATGAGAGTGGGAAGGGGGTATTCGGGATGATGTCCATATGCAAAGAAGGAAATGGAGGAGGGGAGAATGGCTCTCTCATGGCAGTGGAAGGAGTTCTAGTAAAGGTATCTTCGTCTTCAGGGAATGATGAGGGGTTGCATCAGATGTGCTCTACTCGGAGCTCTTTTGTTTAGTGGCAGTGGAAGGAGTTTGAGTAAAGGTATCTTCGTCTTATCTTCTGTTTGCATCAGAATCCGATCCCCTATGACTCGCTTTTGAGGGGTTGCATCAGCTTTCTTTATCCAAAAACCTTCATCATTTTGTGTGAACCCCATCAACCTTAGAGTCTTTCTGATTGTACTCTTTGGATGCCTTGGGTGGTTCTCGTACTTCACCCCCTAAATCAACATCAAGAATGTGAAACACATGGGTAAAGAACATTCCATAAGGCAGCCCTTGTCTCTTCTTCTCGGTGGCAGCCTTCATATGATTTATCATAAGGTGACCAAGGTTCATGGGAGTATGGGTAATCAAACAGTACATGATAAAGAGGTCTAGGAACGTGATGTACTCGAATTTTCCCGTCCTTGGTAAAATAATGTTACAGACCATATGATGTAAAATTCGTCTTGGAATGCTTAGATCACTAGCTGTGGGTTTAATAATTTCGTCTAGGGTTGGATTATCCAAAACAACCCTAAGAATATGAAGGGGATCAACTTCAGACAAACTACCCACCCATGATTTTCAAAAAATTTCTTCCCAGCATCAGGAGCATTAACCATGAATTCAAAGATGAACTTGATAGATCCAACATTTTCCCATTCACATAACTATCAGCATCCTCAGAACTTAGTGAATTGAAAGTTAGCATAAACCAACTTAATTAAGTAAACATAGCAATTTACTTTCAAATTCACAAGTGTTCCCCAACCTTGAAACTCAAACATCTCTTGAAATCCAAACCCATTTTCACTAAACCATTGAAAAATCAGCCCATCTCCCAGCAATGACTTTTCTATTTCGAAAATCTTGAACAAAACGGTTTTTGTAGAGACCTGACCTGTAGATGTAGTCTTCAGGAGTGGGAGTGGGTTCTTCATTGGTCTTGGCCTTCTTCTTCCCTTTGGAGCCAACAGAGGCTGGAGTTCTTTGAGAGGAACGAGTAGGACGGCTGGAAGACATAGAGGGCAGGATTTTGAGAGAAATGGAGGCTGTCGGGCGGTGGGTTTTTGGAGGGAGAGAGTGGGCGGTTAAAAATCGTGAGGGGGAAGTTGGATCGCACGGTTTGAGAGAGAGAGGGAGGTCTGAGAGAGAGAGAAAGCCTAAAATGCTGAACCCTAACTCAAATGAGAGTGATATACCATGCGTGCCCTTAGGTTTTAAAAAAACAGTTAACACAAGGGAAGTGTCGACACATTGTGCTCATGGGTCGACACATTGGTCATGCTCCTGAACACAGTTAAAGAAGCTCTCGGGTGGATGACTGTGTGTTGACACATGATATCATGGTGTCGACACATGCTTCTTCATGGAAGAAAAAACCATAAAAACCAGAGGTGCTGACACTTGTTTCACCAAGTGGTTACACATGGCATGAAACATGATTTTATGAAATTAGTTTTAATAAAAACAATATGGAATCAATCAACCATCATTCAAAAACATTTACAAAGAAAACAATACCATCAATTAAGGAGTAAAACAACTATATAATAGCAATTCAATCCAAAGGAAACTTCATTCCTATTTCTTGCGAATAAAACAAAATCTATCCTCATTGAGGGGTTTTGTGAAAATATCCGCCAATTGAAGGTCGGTGGTGAATACGAACAAGACTTTTTTGAGCATGATCTCTGATGAAGTGATGCTTAATCTCGATATGTTTTGTCCTAGAGTGTTGAATTGGATTTTTAGTAAGATTGATTGCACTGGTGTTGTCACATTTTATTGGGATGAGAGAATAATGAAGATTAAATCTTCCAATTGTTGTTTCATCCACAATACTTGTGCACAACAATTTCCCACGTCAATATACTCGGCTTCTATGGTTTATAGAGCCAAAGAGTTTTGTTTCTTACAACACAAAGAGACTAATGAGGCTCCAAGAAATTGGCATGCACCAATAGTACTCTTTCTATCAATTTTAAAACCGGCATAATCCGCATCCGAGTATCCATGT
>CM025851.1:34345976-34399763 GCA_003952965.2 Morella rubra
ATGTGTCACTTCCAACACTTAGACAAAAAAGTGTTCTTTAACAACAACTACCCCAATTCAATAAATCTCAAACATACTTACAATATAAAAGATGATCAATTAGCAAGAGTAATGATGATCAAGTAAGCTTGGAGAGATTTAAAATAAGGAAACCTTGATACTCTAAAAATATAATTTTCTTGAAACGAAATATCAATGTAAAATCTAATAGTCTGAAAAAGTAAGAAAACTTTGTTATCATCAAAACAAAATAGATTGTTTGTAAGAACAACCTTGGGCTAACAATCTCCCCCTTTTTGATGATGACAAAAACCATTTAAAAATGACAATTTGCTAATAAATAGAAAAGCTCCCCCTGAGAACAAGCAGGAGTTTTTCATGAAATTTTAGCAAAAAGGACTTTTAAGATTTTACAAAAATTTTGCAAGAGTTTCCTTTGTAAAAGGAGGTTTCCCAAAACTTAAAGCAACACTTCTATATCCTTTCTCCAAACTTTCCAAACTTCAAAAGCCAAACCAGATCACAAGACTTCATATCACAAAGAGATAGAGTAACTACCTGAAGGATTTAGGCAAGCATAAACAAGTGCAAGGCACTTATCAAAATCTTCACAAGTACTCCCTTAGAACACATTCACTTCAAAACATATGATCATTCATAATATAATAGCATAAGCACAATGAGTCAATGTATACAAACGCTGAACGATTCATTACAACTAACCAAATAAAAATACAACTAAAAAGAGGACAAAGAACAACATAAGAATTATGAAATGTCCTCAAAAGAGAGCAAGGTATCAGCATACAAACAGGCACTTTTTCTCCCCCTTTGGCATCATCAAAAATAAGAAGGCAAGGAGAGGGGCAAGGGTGAGGGCAAAGGAGATCAGGGAGGAGGAGGATGATCGACTTCAAATTTCCGCAACCAGTTGGTCCAAGTCGTTGAGAACCAATAGGTCCATTTCATGACAAGAGGCCGAAGTTTTCGATCAACATCCAGACTAAGCTCAGTGGCATTTATGACATCTTGAGCAGATGATTTTAAATCATTGACAGTAGCTTGAATCACCTCGCTGGCCCTATGGATGCTGTTATTGACTTGGTGCTTAAGCAGCCGCACATCCTTGTCAAGAAGATTGAACCGTGCATCATGAGCAACAAACAACTGCTTGATGTCATCAAAGCCAGTCTTCATGTCAAGGGACAACTTCTCCAACTGCTGACCCAATTTCTTTTGTTCCTCCTTTATCTCCCCAAACGAAGCTTCAAGAGATTCAAATTGAGGCGCATGAGAGTGGGAAGGGGGTATTCGGGATGATGACTCCATATGCAAAGAAGGAAATGGAGGAGGAGAGAATGGCACTCTCGGAGTTCTGGTGGCAGTGGAAGGAGTTCTAGTAAAGGTATCTTCGTCTTCATCCTCGCTGTTTGCATCAGAATCCGATGACCGCTTTTGAGGGGTTGCATCAGCTTTCTTTATCCAAAAACCTTCATCATTTTATGTGAACCTGAACCCCATCAACCTTAGAGTTTTCTGATTGTACTCTTTGGATGCCTTGGGTGGTTCTCGTACTTCACCCCCTAAATCAACATCAAGAATGTGAAACATATGGTAAAGAACATTCCATAAGGCAGCCCTTGTCTCTTCTTCTCGGTGGCAGCCTTCATATGATTTATCATAAGGTGACCAAGGTTCATGGGAGTATGGGTAATCAAGCAGTACATGACAAATAGGTCTAGGAACGTTATGTACTCGAATTTCCCCGTCCTTGGTAAAATAATGTTACAGACCATATGATGTAAAATTCGTCTTGGAATGCTTAGATCACTAGCTGTGGGTTCTAATAATCTCGTCTAGGGTTGGATTATCCAAAACAACCCTAAGAATATGAAGGGGATCAACTTCAGACAAACCTACCCACCCATGGTTTTCAAAGAACTTCTTCCCAGCATCAGGGGCATTAACCATTGAATTCAAAGATGAACTTGATAGATCCAACATTTTCCCATTCACATAACTATCAGCATCCTCAGACTTAGTGAATTGAAAGTTAGCATAAACCAACTTAATTAAGTAAACATAGCAATTTACTTTCAAATTCACAAGTGTTCCCCAACCTTGAAACTCAAACATCTCTTGAAATCCAAACCCATTTTCACTAAACCATTGAAAATCAGCCCATCTCCCAGCAATAACTTTTCTATTTCGAAAATCTTGAACAAAACGGTTTTTGCAGAGACCTGACCTGTAGATGTAGTCTTCAGGAGTGGGAGTGGGTTCTTCGGTGGTCCTAGCCTTCTTCTTCCCTTTGGAGCCAACAGAGGCTGGAGTTCTTTGCGAGGAACGAGTAGGACGGCTGGAAGACATAGAGTGCAGGATTTTGAGAGAAATGGAGGCTGTCGGGCGGTGGGTTTTTGGAGGGAGAGAGTGGGCGGTTAAAAATCGTGAGGGGGAAGTTGGATCGCACGGTTTGAGAGAGAGAGAGAGGTCTGAGAGAGAGAGAAAGCCTAAAATGCTGAACCCTAACTCAAATGAGAGTGATATACCATGCGTGCCCTTGGTTTTAAAAAAACAGTAAACACAAGGGAAGTGTCGACACATTGACTCATGTGTCGACACATTGGTCATGCTCCCGAACAAGTTAAAAAGCTCTCGGGTGGAGGCTGATGTGTTGACACATGAATCATGGTGTCGACACATGCTTCTTCATGGAAGAAAAACCATAAAAACCAGAGGTGCTGACACTTGTTTCACCAAGTGTTGACACATGGCATGAAACATGATTTTATGAAATAGTTTTAATAAAAACAATATGGAATCAATCAACCATCATTCAAAAACATTTACAAAGAAAACAATACCACAATTAAGGAGTAAAACAACTATATAATAGCAATTCAATCCAAAGGAAACTTCATTCCTATTTCTTGCGAATAAAACAAAATCTATCCTCATTGAGGGGTTTTGTGAAAATATCCGCCAATTGAAGGTCGGTGTTTACAAATTCAAGAACAATATCCCCTTTTTGAGCATGATCTCGAATAAAATGATGTTTAATCTCAATATGTTTTGTCCTAGAGTGTTGAATTGGATTTTTAGTAAGATTATTGCACTGGTGTTGTCACATTTTATTGGGATGAGAGAATAATGAAGATTAAAATCTTCCAATTGTTGTTTCATCCACAATACTTGTGCACAACAATTGCCCATGGCAATATACTCGGCTTCCGTAGTTGATAAAGCCACGGAGTTTTGTTTCTTACAACACCAAGAGACTAGTGAGGTCCAAGAAATTGGCATGCACCACTAGTACTTTTTCTATCAATTTTACAACCAGCATAATCCGCATCCGAGTATCCTTGTAAATTAAATTCAACACTCTTAGGATAAAACAAACCAAGATTTTGAGTGCCAACAAGATATCTGAAAATTCTTTTGACAGCAAGGAGATGAGATTCCTTTGGACATGATTGAAATCTAGCACACATACATACACTAAACATTATATCGGGTCTACTAGCGGTAAGATATAGTAAGGAGCCAATCATACCTCGATATTTCGTTTGGTCCACATCCTTACCTTTTTCATCCTTTTCCATTTTTGTAGATGGACTCATAGGAGTGCTCATAGGCTTTGAATTGTCCATGTTGAATCTTTTGAGAAGATCTCTTGTATACTTAGCTTGACTTATGAAGATGCCTTCACTACATTGTTTGATTTGGAGCCCGAGAAAGTAGTTCAATTCTCCCATAAGGCTCATCTCAAATTCGCCTTGCATAACTTGAGAAAACTCTTGACACAAAGATTCATTAGTAGATCCAAAAATAATGTCATCAACATATATTTGAACCATTAATAACTCATTTTCCTTTTCTTTGGTAAAAAGAGTAGTATCAATTTTCCCTCGAGAAAAACCATTTTCAATAAGAAAGGAACTTAGACGTTCATACCATGCTCGAGGTGCTTGTTTCAATCCATAAAGCGCTTTTGTGAGTTTGTATACATGATTTGAAAGATTTTCATCTTCAAATCCTGGTGGTTGCTCAACATAAACTTCTTCAGTGAGAAATCCATTTAGAAAAGCACTTTTTACATCCATTTGAAAAGTTTAAAATCTTTATAACAAGCAAAGCAAGAAGCATGCGAATGGATTCTAAACGAGCAACAGGAGCAAAGGTTTCATCAAAATCAATTCCTTCTTCTTGATTGTAACCTTGGGCTACTAATCTTGCTTTGTTCCTCACCACAACCCCGGATTCATCCATTTTGTTTCTAAAAACCCATTTTGTGCCAATAATGGATAATCCTTGGGTCTAGGAACTAGATGCCATACTTGATTTTTCTCAAATTGTTTTAATTCTTCTTCCATAGCATGGATCCAACTTTCATCATCTTTAGCCTCAGAAAGTTCTTAGGCTCAAGTTGAGAAAGTAAAGCAAGGTTATTAGCTTGGTGTATAGAGGATCGAGTCTTACCCTTTTTCAACATTACCAATAATTTGATGGAGAGGATGACTCTTGATGTACTTCCAAGACTTTGGTAGATCATTATCATCTTGTTGAGACTCTTCTTGAGGCTCTTGAGGTTCTTGCTCTTGCACTAGTGCCTCTCCCTTGTCTTTGTCAATTGTAAGCTTATCAACCCCTTTGTTAAGATCTACAATATCTTCATCATCTTTTCTCATAAGAGTGTTAGATTCATCAAAAACAACATGAACTGATTCTTCAACAACTAAGGTACGTTTATTAAAAACACGATAAGCTTTGCTAGAAGTTGAATAACCAAGAAATATACCTTCATCCGCTTTTGCATCGAACTTACCCAAATTGTCCTTGTTGTTGTTGAGCACAAAACATTTACAACCGAAAACATGAAAATAACCAATGTTGGGTTTTCTATCATTCCATAGCTCATAAGGGTTTTCTTGAGAATAGGCCTAATCATGCAACGGTTCATAACATAACAACTTGTGCTAACTGCTTCAGCCCAGAAATAATCAGGCAAGTTGTTTTCACAAAGCAAGGTTCTAGCCATTTCTTCAAGAGTCCTATTTTTCCTCTCTACAACACCATTTTGTTGAGGAGTTCTAGGAGCCGAGAAGTTATGGTTTATACCATTTTCTCCACAAAACATTTCAAAGGAGGAATTTTCAAATTCTTTACCATGATCACTCCTTATGCTAGAAATAGCAAAACCTTTTTCATTTTGATTCTCTTGCTAAGTTTTTCAAAAGCATGAAAAGCTTCATCTTTATGAGCTAGGAATAGAACCCATGTGAATCTACTGAAGTCATCAACAACAACAAAGCCATAACGTTTGCCACCCAAACTCAATGTTCGGGTTGGACCAAATAAGTCCATGTGTAGGAGTTGGAGTGGTCTAGAAGTGGACACAATATTTTTGGGTTTAAAAGATATTTTGGTTTGTTTGCCCTTTTGACATGCTGCACAAATTTTATCCTTTTCAAAAGAGAGATTAGGCAAACCCGAAACAAGATTCCGTTTGGCTAAGTTTAGAAATCAGGTCCATGCTTGCATGAGCAAGCCTTCTATGCCACAACCAGCTGTCTTTATCATTTAGAGCTGAAAAACATTTTATATTTTCTGAGGAGATGCTCTCTAAATGAACAATGTACACATTTTCAAATCTATGTCCAACAAACAAGACTTTCTTGCTTTCAATATTTTCAACAAGGCACATTGATGATTCAAAAATGACTCGGTTTCCCTTGTCACACAATTGACTAATGCTCAGGAGATTATGCTTTAAACCTTTGACAAGAAGAACATTTTCAATTGTAGGATTAGGATACGTACCAATGCTTCCAAACCAAGTATCTTTCCTTTTCCATTGTCACCAAATGTAACTGAGCCCTTATCCTTAAGACAAAAGGAGTTGAACCAACTTTTGTCTCCGGTCATGTGCTTGGAGCATCCACTATCAAGTACCCAATGTTCCTTGATGTCTTGGACTCCAAGCATTCCTGCAAAAAATCAGCTCTTGTCTTTGGTACCCAAACCTTTTTGGGTCCATTGGTATTAGATACAAATTCCTTTATCTTATCTTTTTGAATCCATACAAATTTGATCCCATGAGTGGATCCTTTTCTAGTTGGACATGTGTGTGAGATGTGTCCATGCTTTCCACAAAAATTACACATAAAGAAGGTGTTGATGACTTAATAATTATATCAGAATATAACTTTTGATATCCACTTGAATATAGCCAATTCCGCTTTTGTTGAAACAACATTTTTGTGAACCAAGGAGAATATCAAGGTTCTTTTCCTTGAGTAAATCTTGCAAGATCTTTGTAAGAGAGTCAATTTTTCTTTTAACTGTCATTTTCAACAATTAAAACACTTGACTCACTTTGCAAAGTTTTCTCATTTTCTTTTGTGTCCTTGCAAGATTCTCTAAGATTTGACTTTTCAAAGTATCACTTTCAAATTCTTTTTAATACAACAATATTTTGAAAATATTCTTTTCAACTCAACATGTTGTTCATCAAAAGCATCTTGTAATTCCTCAAAAGTAAATGAGTAAGTCGAAGATTTTGTACCTCATCTTCGTTGTCCTTTGCCATGAGGCAAAGGTTTGCAAACTTCTTCATCGCTCTCATATTACTTTCATCGGATTCTCCCCATGCCGCTAAGAATGCTTTCTTTTTATCTTTGAAATCCTTGGACTTCTTGTGTGTCTCAACATTTGGGCATTCCGACTTTATGTGGCCCGGCTTCTTGCATCCGAAGCAATAATTTCATTCTTTTTGCTGCTATCCCCTTTGTAATTTGTTTTTCTTGAGGATCTTTTATCCCCTTGTTTCTTACGGAAGAACTTCTTGAATCTTTTAGTGAATAGAGCCATTTCCTCATCATCCTCATTCATCCTCACTAGAGTATGTTGCCTTTAGGGCAACACCCCTTTTTCCTTTTCCTTCGTCTTCATCTCCCTTACTTGATTCATCTCATGGGTCATGAGAGATCCCATGAGCTCGTCCAAGGAGAGCTTCGTCAAGTCCTTAGCTTCTTGAATTGCAGTGACCTTGGGTTCCCAAGCTTTAGGAAGACACCTGAGAATCTTTCTTACCATTTCATCGTTAGTGTATTCTTTACCAAGAGATTTTAACCCATTTATGATATCAGTAAAACGAGTAAACATAGAAGAGATAGATTCATCAGATTTCATCTTAAAGAGCTCATAGCTATGACAAGCATGCTAATCTTGCTTTCTTTTACCTGATTCGTACCTTCATGGGATACTAGAAGTTTATCCCAAATTTCTTTAGCAGTATCGCATCCAGAGATACGATTGAACTCATTTGAATCGAGAGAACAGTACAGAACATTCATAGCCTTAGAATTTAGAGACATGAGCTTAAGATCATTCTCATCAAAATCTTTCTCTTCCTTGAGCTTTCCATCTGCTCCTTGGGAAATCGAGGACCTCTTGAAATGATTCTCCACAGATCATAATCAACGGCTTGGATGTAGATTCTCATCCTTGCCTTCCAATAGTTATAGGAGGTTCCATTAAATAAGGGAGGTCGATTTGTCGACTGCCCTTCAGCTAAGGAGGTGCTAACTAGGGTTGTCATTTAAAAGCGTCTAACCTCAGCTTGATACCAATTGAGAGGCAAAAACAACCCTTGGGCATCTAAAGAGCGAATCAAGGACGAAACAATAAATGGAGATAAGGATAGAGAGATGACAATTTAGGTGGTTTACTTGCCTACGTCCACCCCAAGGCTATTGACTTCCTTGGGAATAGTAAGTACACCTTAGGGGTGCTAAGTAACCTTTACGGTAATTAGAGCAGCTAAGAATCTCTTTAGACTTCCTCAACATTATTACATCTTGCATCCAACCTGGAGAATCTTTTATCCCCTTGTTTCTTACGGAAAAACTTCTTGAATCTTTTAGTGAATAGAGTCATTTCCTCATCATCCTAGATTCATCCTCTAGAGTATGTTGCCTTTAGCAACACCCCTTTTCCTTTTCCTTTGTCTTCATCTCCTTTAACTTGATTCATCTCATGGGTCATGAGAGATCCCATGAGCTCGTCCAAGGAGAGTTTCATCAAGTCCTTAGCTTCTTGAATTGCAGTGACCTTGGGTTCCCAAGCTTTAGGAAGACACCTGAGAATCTTTCTTACCATTTCATCGTTAGTGTATTCTTTACCAAGAGATTTTAACCCATTTATGATATCAATAAAACGAGTAAACATAGAAGAGATAGATTCATCAGATTTCATCTTAAAGAGCTCATAGCTATGAACAAGCATGCTAATCTTGCTTTCTTTTACCTGATTCGTACCTTCATGGGATACTAGAAGTTTATCCCAAATTTCTTTAGCAGTATCGCATCCAGAGATACGATTGAACTCATTCAAATCTAGAGAACAGTACAGAACATTCATAGCCTTAGAATTTAGAGACATGAGCTTAAGATCATTCTCATCAAAATCTTTCTCTTCCTTGAGCTTTCCATCTGCTCCTCGGGAAATCAAGAACCTCTTGAAATGATTCACCACAGATCATAATCAACGGCTTGGATGTAGATTCTCATCCTTGCCTTCCAATAATTATAGGAGGTTCCATTAAACAAGGGAGGTCGATTTGTCGACTGCCCTTCAGCTAAGGAAGTGCTAACTAGGGTTGTCATTTAAAAACGTCTAACCTCAGCTCCGATACCAATTGAGAGAGCAAAAACAACCCAAGTGGGGGGTGAATTGGGTTTTATAAAAAACTTTTAACCTTTTTCTTATAAAACCAAATTTGTAGAGATCCCTTTTCCTTTTCTAAAGAGCAAGAGAGTAGATCTAAAAATCAAAGACAATAATGAAGAATAAAAGGAATAGTTAAAGAAGCACAATAAATAGATATCAATAAATAGAGATAAGGGTAGAGAGATGACACCGTGACTTTTAGGTGGTTCGGCCAACACTTGCCTACGTCCACCCCCAAGGCTATTGACTTCCTTGGGCTTCCTTCACTATCTTCAAATAGAAGTACACCTTAGCTTCTCGGGTGCTAAGGAACCTTTACAAAGTGTTTTTTGAGCTTACACTTTAACTCACTCTCACAAATCCCACAACCTAGAGGATTTCTTCTACCCAACAAGTAGGACAAGTGTTTTTCCCAAACACTCACGTGTTTTTCAAGAACGGTACAAAGGGAATCTTAGTAAAAGCTCTTTAAGCTGAATAAACAAGTATGAAGTACTGAGGTGTGCAAAGAGACAAGATTCACAAAGAAAGCAATAGTATTTGCAGGTGGGAGTACGAGCTTTCTTGGTTGGTGGAGCTTCTTTTCTTCTTCAAAGCTTTTTCTCTCTCTAGAAATTAGGCAAGAGTTAATAGCGCACACTTCACCGTTTCTCTCTCCATCTTCTTCTATTTAAAGCTCCTAGGGCACCAAGGGTCTTCTTGTAAAGTTTGAGTGCCGTTGGAGGTCATTTGAGACCATTTGGATACTTTTTGGATGAGTTGACGTTGCTCCAGGATTTCTGCAAAATCGTGCAATGTGTCGACACATTGATGTATGTGCTGACACATTAAAATTTGGCCTGAAAACAACCTCTCGGGTGTTAGTTCAATGTGTCGACACTTCCAACACTTAGTCAAAAAAAATATTTGAATGACCTAAAAACAGACTCTCGGGTAGTAGTTCAATGTGTCGACACTATGGTCCAATGTGTCGACACTTCCAACAATTAGAAGAAATTTAGAAAGATTTTGAGAAACACCTCTCGGGTAGTAGTTCAATATGTCAACACTTATAGTCCAATGTGTCGACACTTCCAACACTTAGACAAAAAATTGTTCTTTAACACAACTACTTCAATTTAATAAATCTCAAACATACTTACAATATAAAAGATGATTCAATTAGCAAGAGTAATGATGATCAAGTAAGCTTGGAAAGATTTTAAAATAAGGAAACCTTGATACTCTAAAAATATAATTTCTTGAAAAAATCAATGTAAAAATCTAATAGTCTTGAAAAAGTATGAAAACTTTGTTATCATCAAAACCAAAATAGAGTGTTTGTAAGAACAACCTTGGGCTAACAACAGCATTTTCAGACTAAGTGTTCAATGTGTCGATACATTGAAGACTATGTGTCGACACATTGAAGACTATGTGTCGACACATTGCACTATCTCCCGAGAGAAAAATTTCAGGCCAAGTTTTAATGTGTCAGCACATACTATCAATGTGTCGACACATAGTGCGAAATTGCAAATATCCTGGAAACAACGTCAGATCATCCAAAATGTTTCAAAAAGTCTTTTAAACCCCTCCAACGGTAAAATGAAGCCACTTGATGACCGTTGAAGACCTGGGGCTATAAGAAGAACGAGATGGAGAGAGAAGAAGTAGCTCATCATCATCGCAACATCTAGAGAGAGAAAAAGCCAAGATCCAAAGATTTCATTTGCTGATTCCTCCAAGATCAAAGCTCCCATTGTTAAATCTTCTTCTCGTGCTATCCTTGACGATCTAGCCTCCAAAGAGAGAGAAGTTTCTTGAAGAAGATATAGCACACTTGCAATCAATCGTGCCCTAACTTCTAGAGAGAGAAAGTGCTTTGAAGAAGAGGGAAGACCGCACCTATCAAGAAAGCTTATGCTCCTACTTGCCAAACTTTAGGTTTCATTCAAGAATCTTGTCTTCTTGCACTTTATTGAGCTTTTCATTTGCTAATTTGGCTTAGAGAGCCATTCCACAAGTTGTGAGCTTTCCACTTGCATATTCGGCTTAAAGAGCCATTCCTTATTGTGCCCATTATTTGTAATACACTTAAGTGTTGGGTGAACACTTGTCCTACTCGTGAGGGTAGAAGAAATCCCTTGGGTTTTGGGATTTGTGAGGGGTGTTGGGTAAACACTTGTCCTACTTGTGAGAGTAGAAGAAATCCCGTGGGTTTTGAGATTTGTGAGAGAGTTAAAGCGTGAGCTCTAAAAATGCTTTGTAAAGGTTCCTTAGCACCCGGGAAGCTAAGGTGTATTTGCTATTTGGAGAATAGTGAAGGAAGCCCAAGGAAGTCAATAGCCTTGGGGGTGGACGTAGGCAAGTGTTGGCCGAACCACCTAAAATTACGGTGTCATCTCTCTAACTCTATCTCTCTTACGTTTCAGTACATATTCATACTTGTGGAGATTTATACTTTATGATTTATTGTTCTTCTTATTAAGAAGCATTAAGCATATTCAGATCTGCTCGTGTATTTGTAGAAATAGTATATTTTCCAGATCTGCATTTTTATTAAAAAGGGGAGACGTTTTTGATAAACCCAATTCACCTCCCTCTTGGGTTGTTATTTAGACTCACACATGGTAATTGCATATTTATTGGCTAAATCTAACATCTATTATCATACTTATAATAAGCATATATTTTTTGAATAATTAGTAATATAATAATATATTTTAACTAGGACATATTATTTAATTTCAAACAAAAATATATTGTTAGATTAGCTTATGCAATTAAAATACATAACTTAATATATGGTCTTAGAGGCTATGATTTAGTCATTAGGTATAAATGCAAAAAAAAAAAAATTATTTATTAATTCTAAGTTATTTATTGCAAATAATTATTTTATATATTATTATATTGCTTTTAATATATAATTTTATTTTGGCATGTATTTGAAAAATTTTATTTTAAAGGACCTACTTAATAAAATATGAAATTAGAGGGAGTGTTATAAAAATTGAAGTTGTTATATGATATATTTTAAATTATAATCCATGGTTGTTATGGTAATTGCATATTTATTGACTAAATCTAAGTAGTTTAGAAACATCTATTATCATACTTATAATGAGCATATATATTTTGAATAATTAGTAATATAATATTATTTAATTTCAAACAAAAAGATATTGTGAGTATAAATATTTGTTGACAACTATTAGAAGAAGAAAAAATAAAAAGACAATTATTTGTATATCGAAAAAAAAAAAAAGAACAAGGTGGAAACTTAGAAAAAAAAAAAGAAGAACAAAATTGGAAAATTTTCATTTAGCGCCAAACGTTTTCGCTCCCGTAAAAAACCCCTCTTTTATTTTGTTGATTCTCAATCCCTTCTCATCTCTCAGAAAGCAATTCATGATCTACAGGAAGTTCTTCACCGAGAATGACTCAGGCTCAGCTCCCCGTTTGTCTCTTACGCACCCTGCCCCAGCTCCCCTTTCCCTTCTGAAAACGGCCCATTTCCCCCTTTTGAAACAGCCCCTTTCCCCCTTTCACGATCTATCTCCCAGACAGCCCTAGCTCCCCCTCTCCCGAACAGCCCCTTTCCCCCTTTCCCGTCTGTCTCTCACTCTACCTCTTACCCTCTCGATTTCTCTCACTCTATCTCTTAATCCTCTCGCCCCCTCATTCTTTCTCGAGGCACATCGTGAGTCGTCTCCGAACAGCGCCGGGAGAGGTAATTTCCCATGTCTCTACCTTTTCTCTTTCGTTTTCCTATTTCTCTTCTAATTGCCAAATTTTTGTTGCAGTGCATGCGGCCTGAGAAGATCATTCCATGAAAATTGAGATGTACTGCTGCTACAAAGGAAGAGAAGTTCTATAACCAGGTAATTTCGACTTCAACTATGGTAAATCTTGAATGGTTAGGGCTTGTTTGCGAATTGGCTTTAGCTGGTCTTGTCGTCGGTTTTCTTTTCATTTGTTTAAAAGATTTGAAGAGCAAATAGAAAAAAAGGGAAACTGCATAGATGCATTAGTTTTGTTGTTTTTATGTTGGCCCTGAAAACATGTTTAGGAGTTGGCCCTGAAAACATTTTTTTTTCTTGCTTCCATCGTTTATCAAAATAATATCCCTTATTTCTTCAATCTCTGGAATCAGTTTCTCTGAGGCGTTCTTGTCTCGGCCTCTGAAGAAAGCGATGACATAGGAGCTCTGTTGCTTCTCGATGACAATAAGAGAGCTTCGAGTACTCTGATTTCGTTTTTCTAGTCCTTTTTAACGTTTCTCCAGGTTTCTTAGCGACCAAATGGATCTTCAATTTTTCCACAAGTTCTGGGTGTTGGTATTTGACCTGTGGTCCATCTGATTATCGGAGCAGAGCTAGTTAGAATCGTAGAATTTGTGTGGATTAGTATAATCCGTTGCCAGTATGGTTATGCCTTGTTAGCTTGCAGATCTGATTTGTGCCGATGTTTAGCCTGTGAATCGCAATTTTCGCTGCGGCTTTTTATTTTTTAAAAAGAAAAATTCTGATCAATGGTTTATCTTTAATTTTGGATGATTGGAACTGATATAGATCTCGTCTCCTTAGCGATCGGATGGCGCTGAACATGCAGTGCATTTGTTTAGATGTTATTGTATCATGGTATCTCTATAGTTGTTATCCTTAAAGGAGACTGCTGACTTTGCAGTTCATATTAGATTGTGCTTTTCAGATTTAGAGTGCTTTTAGTGATGTTATAGAAGTGTGATGCTTGTTTAGTTTTAATTTTGTTTCTGTTCCCAGTTTTTTTCTACCTTGAGCAACAGTGGCTGGTTTGAAAATGTAAGAGGATGAGTGAGGAAATGTTGTTTTCCACTATCTACAATTTTCTGGTAACTATTTTTATTGAGAGAAAAGAAAAGGATGACTCAAGTTACGTTAGGATTGTTGGCTATCTTTCACCCTCATTTAAGAAATCAGACGCTAGATGATAGAGGTTTTTATCTCAATATTCACTTACTGGGGAAAGCAATTGTGTTGTTTTATTCAAAGTATTATATTTTAAGATTTAAGTTTCTTTGTGCGTTGACTTAAGAAATTATACGTGACATTCAAAATTATTTGTCTCTAAACGAGTTACTGATTTATGTCAACCATAATATCTATGAACTCCTCAGGCCAATGCAGCTTCAGGTTTTGCTGTGGATGATGACTGCAAGTTGAATTTTTTGGAGCTTAAGGCGAAAAGAACCTATCGCTTCATAGTTTTCAAGATTAAGGAGAAGCAAAAGCAAGTTATTGTGGAGAAGCTTGGTGAGCCAACACAAGGTTACGAGGATTTCGCTGCAAGCCTTCTTGCCGATGAGTGTCGTCATGCTGTTTATGATTTCGATTTTGTCACGGAAGAGAATTGCTAGTCTAAGTAGCTAGTCTCATGATTGATATGTGATGGTTCTGTTATTGGTGATTCTTACCACTAATTCGTTACCTGTTCTATGAAGGTCTCTCGACACATCTAGGGTTATTTATGCAAGCTCGAAAGATAGATTCAAGAGAGAGCTTGATGGAATTCAGGTTGAGTTGCAAGCAACTGATCCAACTGACATGAGAATTGATGTCATTAAGAGCTGTGTCATCTAAACACAAATCATAGGCCATGTGATGGGGAGTTCGTCCCTTGTAGAGATTCTTGTGTTTGTTGTAAAACGTTGTTAATCAATGATTAAGTATATTTTGTTTTATTCTCCTTGTTCTTTAATTTTTTACATCCAATGAATTATGTTTATTAAAATAAATTTATATTACCGATTAGAAAAATATAAGAAAAAATTAGTGGTGTTTTAAAATGCTGGCACATAACAAAAAAAAAAAAAAAGAGCTGGTACAGACCTTTAGTGGCGGTCACAAAAACGATGTTAAAAGTCTGTATCGGCGTTTTCACGAAACGCTGCAAAAAAGGCAAAATTGAATTCGTGTCTATAACGGCGGTCTCGACAGCCGCTATAGACCCGCGGTCTTCACCAGCGGTCTCAAAAACCGTCGCTATAACCTATTGCGACTGTCATATAGTGGCGGTTGCGACCACCGCTAAAAAATCGCTGCTAAAGTTTTGAGCAACGGTTTTTTGACCTTTAGCAGCGGTTTCTGACCGCTGCTAAAGGTCTTTTTTTTTGTAGTGTCTATGCTTGTTATCCAAACATAATCATTGACAGAAATTTGGCCAGATTCCTGCATAACAAATGTGTTAGATAAAAGGAGCATTTCTAGAGGAGTTTTTGTATGGAGCTATTTATATGCAAACAAGCAGGAAATCTATTGCTGCTTACCACCATAATATCCCATACCAAATGCATTCTCTCCTCAATACCTACAGATTCCTATCACCACATAGAGAAGAATTAAAAAGTAGAATAGCATAAGTTGGTCCCAGATAATTTCTCAGAGCAGTTTATATGATTTTAGGAAAGTTAAGTACCAATTTTGATGATTACCATTGACACCATTAGGAATTTTCCAAAAATCATCAATCCCTAGAGCTTTCTACGTGGAATTAAAGGAAAATTGATTGGTTCCAACAAGCTGCAAAAATGTTAAAGTATCCTGAGAAACAAATTCACAGATCTCCATAAAACAAATATATTAAAGTCATGGAAAACATACTTTTGGTAGGCATGGAAAAAAGAACAAGAACAGAGTTTCTCTCTGGACTCCACGATAAATTGCTTAATTTAGGAGAGGAGACAAACGGATATTGTGAACGGCAAGAATCTTGCAAATTCGGGAACATATGTCATCAGCTTATTTCCAAATCGTAGAGACATAAATCGTTAGCTATTTTCCAAATCACAGAGACATAAATCGTTAGCTATTTTCCAAATCACAGAGAATAAAAAAACCCTTGCCTGAAAAAGTTCATCTTTGTCTGATGAAGCAACTGAGTTATACCCAAATCACAGAGACCTTAAGCAGAGTGATCCAAGGTTTCTGAGATTTCAACTGAGCTGCGACTTCCCCGAATTTTTTCACCAGAGATCCTTGACGAGCAAGAAGATTGTGGTCGGCATAAATATTGCACTAAAAAATCATTGGTGACGACCACCTTCGTCGGCTCTGGGATTTTTCTTGACGGACCCAGGCGGTGGAGGAAAGGTGATTGGGTTACCAAGGCACTCACGACGGCTGTTTTGTCGATGTAGTGTGGAGTTGGAAATAAAGAATTATATAAGCGCTACAGTAATTTCGATTAGGACATTCGCTGACCAGGAAGCCGACCCTGACTTGCGGTCGAGCTGTAAATCTTCAACTTCGACGAGTTTGGCTGAGTGGTGGAAGAAGACTGCGCTTTACCCACGTCCGTAACTTACCGCGTGGCTAGAGTGGGTATTTCCTCTAGTG
Organism: Morella rubra; assembly: GCA_003952965.2. Classification (NCBI taxonomy): domain Eukaryota; kingdom Viridiplantae; phylum Streptophyta; class Magnoliopsida; order Fagales; family Myricaceae; genus Morella; species Morella rubra. The sequence goes on from CM025851.1 coordinate 34,362,065, forward strand.
TGTAATGCTGTTCAGATGTGCTTTCTATTATCAAAATGTAAAAATCTACCAAAGATCTGAACCAGATAAGTCTAATATTATACTTTTCTGTTTATGCAAAATAAATTCCTAAGCGATTTTGGCCATCAGTCTTGACCACCTCTGAGCAGTGTCGAATTTTACTATATCTTCAGTCCCAGCATAGATCCAAAAAAGATTAGGAAAGTGCTCATAAACATTGGGGTGGCCTCCAGACATGATCTTAGAGGCAGCCCATCGAGTAAGGTGGTGCGCTTCATCATTAGCACTGCGACTAACAAAACAGAAAACACAAGACTCAAAAGAATTAATGCGATCAGCCATATCAGCAATACAACTATGGCTCCTCCAATTATATCATCTTTATATCTGAACGAAAGCAATCATGTTCGATATAAACACAGGTTTACTGAACCGGAGTTGATGAGATGAAGTTTTCTGAAACAGTGGAGATGTCTCATTCCATAGATCACTGGAAACCGTTTTCCTTGGCTCATGGTCCATGTTTTGCCAAGTATTTCAAGAGTTCTACGTGTTCTTTCCTGCACATCACTCTAAATAATTATCAATTTTATGAACCTGCTCTAATAGGTATTTTTTATTTTTCATCATTTGCACGCCAATGGATGAATTTAAAGCAAGTTGTTAGTTGGAATGATTGGTTAGCTCAGGTTAGGGAAATGAACGGCAGCTCCCAAATGATTGTGCAGGATATGAAAAAGGGACTATGCAATATAACTTGCCAAATTGAATTTAAGCTTATCTTTCAATCATAGGATTCACATATTCCTTTTTGCACCTCAAGGCTGTAACTGAAGGGAAAAGTTTCCTGTAGACAATGGCAGGTAGAAGAAAGGGATAGGGATAGGGATGAGCTGCATATGTATTTTAGGGCTATTTATTTTTCTTTTCCTTGTGTTTTCTTTCAACCAGTCCAATAAGTTTTAGATGCAGTTGTCTTTTCTCGCTTAAATAGCAGAATAATTTCGGCATATTACCCTTAAGAAGTGATGCCTAAAGCTCTGGCAGTTGAAATTCAACACCGGTTATGCAAGCATTCTTTTGACCTCTGGGTTCTGAAGCCACCTATTTCCTCTCAGGTGTCATCTCCTGGTGTTGAGAGGGTAGTTCGGATTCCACATGAGCTGGATCAGTTCAAGGATCGGCCTATGTATGTGAAATATGTCAATCTAGAAGCAAGTGGTTCATTGTCAGAAAGTGATGGCGTTTTCCGGCTTGTTTCTTTTGACATGGAAAGTAAATGTTACACCTGGGGTTTAGCTGATGTGAGAGTAAATAGAGAAAAAACAGGGAAAGGAAGACCGCTAAGCAAAAAGCAAGGGAGTGGCGTCTGAACACACCATTTGATTCCTTACGTTTAGTACGGTTGTATTCTGAAATTTAATTGTTCTTTTCTTGTCTTTTGTTATAGCTTTTTTCTCACTAAAATCGTGTGCCTTTCCATGAAACTCCGGAATTATAGAGCTGTAGCATTGAACATACATAAATCTATATAGTTAAAAAGTCATCGTTCTGACTATTCCATCTCTCGCACACAATCTAGGTCCAAAATAATGAGTGACAAAATTTTCTATAATTGCATGCGTAGTAATAAACTTCTCTTTTTTCCAGCAAACATATTAATAAGTTCTGTTTATTTCTTCTGAATTATGATTTGCTGCATAGTATCACCTGAGAAGATAAAAGAAAGAAACTGAAAGAGATGTGATGGTCTGCCTTGAGGATGCGATGTAGCTCAATGTTTAACGTGGTTTTGACTTGGATCATTTGAAGTGGTTTTGACCTGGATCAACTTTTCCTCAAGCGTGGAGCATTTTCTCCATCTCCTTGTTTTGTCCAAGGAAAGCTTAATTAATTCAGGGCAATCTGATAACTTAGAGGTTCAAGAAACTAGAAAGCTTTTAGGATCTTGTTCTCTAAGTTTACACGGAGATGAAGCAGGGATGCTATGTTAAATGGTGGTTATTATGAGTACGACAGTTCTTGTTTCCAAATCCACATGGATGGTGCAAGTTCAGCTGCAATTTCTTCAATGGGACTTCTGGGAGCTATTTTGAAACTAGGCTACATGAAAGATGCAAGCAAGTTGGAATCTACATACGGCTTCATCATTGGAAATTTCAGTTTTTGCTAATTGTTTTTCTCCTCATGGATAATCTTATCTTGAATAGCAGTACCGGGAAGCTGCAAGCAAGTTGAGAGGTCAAGGCTCACCTTCGAGTTGAAAGCATTTGATTTGTGTTGCTAAATGATTTGAATACTTAGTTATGGTAGCATTTGTACTTTTACTCTGTCAATCTCTATTGGATGTCCGTATGCATGTTCACCTTAAACTTTTGGGTAGCATGGTTGTTACCCTCATTGTTTGGTCAGGTTGGGCCCTGCTACTTCGTGACACTAATTCTGACAGTGGTTTGGACTGAACAAGTGAGATCTAATATCTATGTGTCAATGAACCAGAGGGTGGCCTGGCATGATGCCCTCTGGTTTAAAGGCCATGTCCTGCGCCATGCGGTAATTTAGTGGTTGGTTGCTCGTGGTAGGCTCCTTACTCAGTCTAGACTCAGAGAGTTGAGGGTCTCCTTGGCTGAGAGATGCCTTCTATGTGGCAAGGGGAAGAAGTCTCTTAACCACATGTACTTCTCATGCTCGTTCTCCATGTGTATTTGGTGGACTCTGGGAGATAAGTTTTTCATTGCCAGTGACAGCATGAGCTAGGAGGAATCTCTTATCATGGCTACTACTAAGTGGAAGAGTAGCTCTCTACTGAAGATGGTCGGGAAAATCTTATTGGTGACCATGGTGTATGGATTGTGGGGTGAAAGAAATGCAAGGCTCCATTAGAAGAGGTCTAGAAGACTGGTGTTTGTTCTTAAGGAGATAGAAACAAATGTGATCTCTAAGCTTTGTGGGATGCGTGGGTTCTCCACTTTCAGTACCGACAGGATCCTTGCCAACACCTGGCATCTACCACCTTATGTGTTCAAAGTTAGTCGTGTGCCTTGATTGGTCTTGTTGAAATGTTTCTACCTATTTCCATTGGCACTGGGTTGTGGTTGTGAATGTGTATGCTTAGATAGTTGTGTATTCTGCATCCTTTTTGTTATCCTCGTTCCCGTGGGCTTTGTTAGGATTTGGGACAAACATTGTAAGGGTGCTTAGCCCCACCCGACTGATATGATTTCTGGGCTATTAGCATCTTTGCTATTAATACAATTCTTACTTATCCAAAAGAAAAAAAAAACTCCTTCAATGTCAAACACCAAACCCACGAGATCAGCCTTCAGCAGTCGGAGAAATGGACCTAAGAGGCGTAAATCACAACCAACGTAGACAAAAGATAGTAGCTAAGGAAGAGGAAATAAAGGTATAAAAGAAAGAAAGGAAATATGGAGGTAGACAGTGCGGGAGACATCTACATGCACCAACCAACACACGCCTCAGTCTCACAAGGTCGGTAAGAGCAAAGATCGAGAACAGTGGGTGAGAGATAATTCTACAAGGCTTGTTTTCACCAATCCCAAGACTGTTGCATTATTTGAAAAGATATAAACATGAAAGGAGCTTTATGCAAACAAGTATGACAAATACACATTAGTTTTGTCCAATATCTTTTAGAAGTTTCAATTTGATCTTATTGAGCACGGCTGAAAAGTTTACTATATTAGTTCTCTGTTCAGGGGACTCTGCACAACAGCCTATAGCCAATCCCATAAGTGATGATATGCAATCCTTCACAGCATCATCATCTCTTTCGTTTCTCAATAAATTGGGATCAATTATGTAAATTACTGAATGGGGTAAGGATGCATTTACCTAATATTTCAAGCTCATTTCTCCGATAAACATGTCATCTGTGGGCCTCTTTCTTGTGAAAGTTTCTATGAGCAAAATATCAAAACTATACATGTCACCTCTTGTAGAAACAATTCCTTGCGATCCATACTCTAAAAGTAACATTAGAACACATCATATGTGGCAATATTTTAGCAAGAAAAGTCTAAGACAAAGAAAATCATTGACTAATATTCTAACAAAAAAATAAAAAGTAGAGGTATACCATGCATTCTGCGTCAAAACTCTTAAATGCCCCATCTACTTGCAAGTTTAGAACCTTTGTTGCAATATTCATCCCATCTGAGAGTGTTCCTTTGTATACTAACCCAAAGCTCCCTTCACCAAGTAAGTTGTTTAAACTGAACCCGTTTGTTGCTTGTATGAGTTCTTGGTGAGAAATTCTTCTCCATTGTGCTTGAGGTGACAATTCTGCGTCAACCAGAGTACTTCTGGCATTACTTTTGTTGCATCTTGTCAAAACTAAAACAAGGACCAGTGCAAGAATTGTCAAGCCAATTGTTGGCAGTATAAACTTCAACATATGCTTTGACGTGGTCTTTTGCGCTTGAGTATCACAAGGGGGAAGTTGGAGTTTGGTAGCACCACAAAGTGCATCATTTGACATAAACGATGCAACTGAGAAGTTTACGAATGGTCCTCCCATTGGAACTTCTCCTCGAAGTCTATTGAATGAAACATTTAGATATTTGAGGTATGAAAGTGCTTCTAAGGACTTGGGAATCTCTCCGGACAAACTATTATTGGAAAGTTCCAAGACCACCAAGCTTACTAGTTCCTCAAAAGATTCAGGAATTGCTCCTTCTAATCGATTGTTTGCTAGAGAGAGACCAACTAGATTTTTAGGCCACCGATTGTCCCTAGGATGCCACCTGATAGTTGATTTGTTGATAAATCCAGCTGTGTCAAAACCTTCATATTTCCAACTTGTACTGAAAGAGAGCCAGTTAGAAAATTTAATGACAAGTCGATCTCCAAGAGGTCTGTAAGGCTCCATAAGTTCAAAGGAACAGTAGAACTTAATTGATTATTGCCCAAATAGAGATTTCTAAGCAAGGTCAGATTATTTATGCAGGTGGGGATATGTCCAGTAATCTTATTCCCACGCAAATCCAATTCATACAAGCTCTTCGCATGACAAAGCTCTGAAGGGATGGGACCATCGAGTCTATTATCTGGAAGGGCCAACCTTTGCAACACGCGCAATCTTCCTATTGTACTTGGAAGAGATCCTACTAGTTCATTTTCCTCAAGGGCTAAATGAATCAAGTTGCTTAAATTTCCGACACTAATAGGAATGTTACCCTTAATGTTGCACTCAGAGAGCGAAATTTGTTCAAGAGAGCTAGACAGGATTCCAATAGAATTGGGAAGGATGCTATTTAGGAGATTTCCTGACAGAATTACTGTTCTAAGATACTTGCAATTCGACAAATCGAAGAAAAGGCTTACTTCTGTTGTCAATTTGTTGACTTCCAGGTTGAGCCATTGTAGGTGCCTTAAGTTCCCCAATGTTTTTGGAATTGATCTTGAGAATGAGTTTCCAAACAATTATAGGATTATGAGCTGTGAAGCATTAGAAATAGAGCTCGGAATTCTTCCACTTAGATCATTTTCCCCTAGGTAAATCTTCTGAAGATTCAGAACGAAGAGGCCTATATTTGATGGAAGATGGCCTGAGAGCTTATTCAGAGACAAAGAAATGGCTCTTAATGTTGTGATATTGAAGATGTCAAAGGGAATTGCTCCATGGAAGTTGTTGTCTTCCATGTCGAGTTTCGCTAGGTTTCGTAAATTACCGACTTCACTTGGTATTTCACCTATCATATTATGAGAGGTTATGCTATATAACTAAACAAAATAATACATTTTCAGTAATCATAAGACTTGAAAGATCATAATCAAGCCATTCTTTTATTTATTCTTTGTCGTAAAAGGTTTCAAAAGTATAATTTGTTCATGTTCTTTGGGTTTCTATTTTTCAAAAGTAGTGAGTGCATTGAATCCAAATGAGAAATTGTGTAAAGCAAGGATTATATTACTAATGTCATCTCACATGCGTCCATATAGGAGACTTTTTGGTCAGGGTCTATTGATTTTGAAAATGATGGTCAAACCAACTTTGTTGATTGTATTCTGTAGCCTAGCAGTGCATTTCTATATAATTATGATCATGAATCTAATACGTATACATTGCTTTGAAGTTTTAGACTTGACATCCACGTGTAGAGAACACTTTCTTCTTGACATACCTTTAAAGTGGTTGTCGAATAGATCTAAACTTCGTAAGCATGGTTAAGTTTCCAATTTCCATAGGTACTCTTCCTATGAAATCATCAGCCCATAAGTTCATATCGATCATGAATGATGCAAGTATATATTAGTGCTCAAAAACAAAGTGGAAGAGAGTTTACTATATATAATAATCGATCATAAGATTCTTTAAACCAGTTTAGGAGCTATTTCACCATAAATATAGAATTTTTCTAATTAATAGACTAAAAGAAGACTTAAAATTAGAATAATAAGATAACCATACCTTCAAAGCTGTTGTTCCTAAGGAATATTTCCTTGAGCATTCCTAAGTTCCCAATTTCTAGGGGTAGTCTTCCTGCGAAATAAGAAGCCCATAACAGTAAATGTCACAGCTATTTGTACTTGAACAAAGTGGAAGGAGTTCGCCATATAACCGATTACAAGACACTTCAAACTATTGCAAATAGAAAGACATCCATTGAGAGTTCACCATGGATATCAAACATTGTCAATAGACTAAAAGAATACTAAAATTACTGACTAACAAGATTACTAAACTAACCTTGAAAGTTGTTGAAGTCGAGGTATAAGTGTGTAAGCGCGGTTAAGTTTCTAATTTCCTTAGGGACTCTTCCTATGAGTTTATTGTAGCCTAGAAATAAGTATTGCAGCTGTTTGCACTCGAACAAACTGGAAGGGAGTCCACCATCTAACTGATTATTCTCCATTGAAATGTAAGTTGGGAAGAGTCAAACATATACGTTAGACAAATCAATGATTTGTATTGCAGCAATTGCATGAACCTAGCTTGTGCAGAGCTCAGGTTGAAAAATTGAATAGCTAATAGATGGAATTAAGCTTGTTCCCTGATAAATTCTTTGCAGGAAAACTGATCCAGAAAATGCGTTGTAGCTAAGAAAAAGTAGATACAATGAAGTTAGGTTTACAGGGATGATGGGATAGTACCTGTGAAATGGTTATATCCTAGATTCAAATATTCAAGTGTGGATAACAATTCCATCCCGATGGTATTTCTCCATCTAAGTTATTGAATCTAAATTCTAAGTTTCTCAACCGGTAAAGATGAGCCAACTTGATTGGGATTGAACCATGAAAACTGTTGTTTCGAAGTGCTAAGGTAACAAGAAATGAAAGGTTTCCCAGGTGTGGGGGAATGGTTCCAACAAGGCCCATGAAAGAAAGGTTCAAGATAGTGACTCGGTGATGGCTAAAGCCACAAGTGATGCCGACCCAATCACAAACGGAGACATTGGTGGACCAGTTGTTTGCCAAAATACTGTGAGGGTCATAAGAAATTCAAGCCTTCAAGGCAAGAAGAGCATCTCGATCTGTGGTAATATTGGGCGGAATTTTTGCGCCAGCTATGCTAGGAAGATAATACTGGACCCAAAGTAGTGTCATAGAAAGAAGGATACGGCAACAAGGATTGAAAGCCATCAGCAGGTATGTAGGTTGAGATGTTGAGGTAAGTGTGGCACTAAAGGAAAGACATACAAGTGAGACTAACACAAGTGGAGATCTCAAAATTCGGCTATTTATAGGAAAAACACGACGTGATACACAGTGGTGAACAAGTTTTAAGGGATATGGAAAGGGCAGAAGAAGAAGACTTTTAAGTCCTCGTAGTGTCCATCACGTTTAGTGAATTCAAAGTTGGTGATGAAAGAAAAGAAGAAAATTTCACACTATTTTCAATGGAATCCTTGGAATACACAACTTGAAGTGGATCCGTGAGATTAATTAATATTAATATCACTCAATATTCTTTACCAAATGTTGGATAAGAAAATTTTTACAATTGACTTGACCAAGATTTGAGTCTTCACCAGCAATCACACCTCCACCGAAAAATAGTTTATCAAAGTAAAGATTACACTTTGAAATCTTTTATGATATGTTATTTATTTTGTAGCTTATATCCTAAATTATTAAACTTGACATGTGATAACTTAGTATCTGTTTATTTTTTGTAGAATAAATTTTGTAATATATTTTACTTGTCTTCAGGTATTTGGTAAGCACCTGAAAATGATGTCAAAGTAAAAAATTTTCTAATCAACTGTAAAAGTTCTATTATTTTTCCTAAACCAATTTTTTTTTTTTTTGGAACATCATAGTATGCCATTTATGTACGAGCAAAAATCAACAAGCTACCCTCAAGTTTCTATATGTTTTATCTATCCCATATGTTTAAAAAATAATCAATCCTCGCATTCTGTTTGATTTGGCTATTAAACCACATGCAAAATGATCGAAATGCCCCTCAACGATAAATTATTAAAAAAATTCATAAAAAATAAAAAATAATATATAAATAGGAAATACTGTTCTTTAATACATAAATAGAAAGAATGTTTTTTAAATAACTTTCTGTATGACTTAACAGCCAAATCAAACAGAAGACTAGGATTGATTGCTTTTGAAACATGATTGAGCTAGAATATTGCATGTTTAGTACATCTAAAACTAATATAATATTAATTATTTAATGTTTAAATATTGGTTTTAGATGGAAAAATGATTAAGAGGCATAAATCTAAGTTGTGAATTTAATTGTTGAATTTTTTATGACTTTAGATTTAATTTATTGCACATGCAATTTTTCTCATCTTTAGCTTGCTTGTACTTAAGTCATACCATGTCTAGATACATTCTAAAATCATTATTTTTATCATTTGCAATATAATTATTGGCATTGTTATTATTTTATAAATTTAATTTCGTCATATGATGCCATGAACTAATTAAGTATTTTTTGTGCAAGGTGATAAAATTAATTGCTTTCTGGACTCACAGATTTATTAATGGCAATGCTATAATTCAATGAAGAAATGAGAGACACTTAAATCTCAGCCCTCTATCTCTCTTTTTATTCTCTCTTCTTTTAACGTAGTATCTTATTCTCTTCCTCCCTACTTTTCTAACCTAGCCTCATTTTTCTTATTTTCTCTCATTCTTCCTTTTTTTTTCTCTCCTTGGCCGACTCTTCCCCCTATTTATTCTCTTTTTCATTTTCCCAAATCACACTCTCTCTACCTCTTTATTTTATTTTTCTCTCTCTATTTGCCGCTCTCTTTTTCTCTTCCTATTTTCTCTCCTTTATTTTAACCTAGCCGCACTTTGTCTTCTCTATCTTTTTCTCTTCCTACTCTCTCTCTCTCTCTCTCCTTTATTTTTAACCTAGCCGCACCTCTCCTCTCTCAATTCTCTCCCTTCTTTTTCTCTTCTAGCCGACCATTCTCTCTCTCTCTCTCTCTCTCTCTCTCTCTCTCTTCTTTTTCTTCCATTGTTTTCTCTTTGCAAAAACACTCATTTTTCTCTCTAGCTTTTCTTTAAGTTATGCTTTATTCTCTTCTCTCTTTTCCCTCAATTTTCTCCCTTAGCCGCCCACCACTACTCTCTCTCTTCATTATTTTCAATTTCTAGATTAAGTTTCTTTTATGCTTTATAATTTCAATTCCTAGGATTTAGATTTAAGTTTCTAGCTTTTCAACTTCGTGTAATTTCTATTTCAATTTTGGATTATGTTCTCGTTGTTTTTTTCTTTTAACTTGAATCTTGGGTTGTAATAAGATGATATTATTTAATCCAAGAAAATTGTGCTCTTTTTTTTTGTCATTTAATTTTTGTCGTTTACTTTCCATTGTTTATTTATCCTTATTTACTTTCCGTCATTTATTTTATTTAATGCATGGTAATGGGGCATACTTTGATGTTTCCACATATTTTGTTTTTCTCTTGACTTTTCAGGTCTGTGCGAACTCCCTTCTCTAACCCCAATCTCTTGCACAATTCCCTCTTGGTACAATAATTGAATGTTTCACTTGCTTTCTCAAATGGAAATTAATGTCTTAATTTGGCTAATTTTGTACATGGTGAAAAGATCAAACTCAGAAAAGCTAAAATCAAACTTCACAGACGCAGAAAGTCAAAGTCGAAGAAAATGTTGAGACTACAAATCCCATATGAGTTTTTGATTGAATTTTTTTTTTGAATTTGAATGAAGCATATGATTGTTTTATATTGTCTTCAATTAGGTTTTTATGAAATTTTACTTTTTTGTAAAGCCTAATTATTTAATCCATAGCAAGTATTAACTTTTTTTTATGCAAATACCTAAATTACTTTGCGTGTCAAACATCACAAACTATTTTTAAGAAACCATTTTTAAAAAAATAACCAAACACTGAAAAAGAATTTTACAATTTTGCCATTGTTCCTGCTATATTGCGTGATGATATAAGCACACTACGTGGTTTTAAAATAGCCAGGATTAATACAGATGAGCCTTTAGTAGGAGAGGGGGAGGCTGCAAAAATGGGAGTCGAACATGCTCAACAGAAAGGTTTTCAGCATATTCTCCTTGAAGGCGACTCAGAGACTGTTATTTCAGCTATTCAACACTATCCTCAGACCATTGACTGGAGAATCCAACCTATTATTCATGATATTCATGTGTTGTTACGGCAGCTGCAACTATGAAGTGTTCGTCACATTCGTCGTGGTGCAAATTCCATGGTGCACCTCCAATCTCATTGGGGCACAACTGAATTTATTTCAGGCGGTAATCCCTGTACTATTGAACATTTTTCTGATATTTCTTGGTTGTATGATGGATCAAAACCCCCTTAACGTTTTTGGTGTTTTTGTTCGTTTCTTGATGAATAAAGCATGTTGTTTTGATTAAAAAAGAAAAAGTAGATAAGAGATATGCAAGTTTGAATGCTATGCTTAAAAGTTACCCGGTGCCATATACCCAGTAGTAGCAAGAGTCATGGTCCACGTCATGGAATCTCCATCACCTAAGAGCTTTGCAATGCCAAAATCAGCTACATAGGCAACCATATCTTCGTCTAATAAAACATTGCTTGGCTTCAAATCGCAATGAACAATAGAGGTGGAATAACCATGATGAAGGTACTCTAGTGCCGATGCAACATTAATAACTATATTTAACCTCTGGAAGATATTCAAAAAGTGATTGTTGGAATGCAACCATTTCTCTAAGCTCCCATTCAGAACGAATTCCAATACAAAGGCTTTGAAGTCTGTGTTGCCACAAATAATGATGATTTTGAGAAGATTTTGGTGTTAGAAACTCCTCAATACCTCACATTCTGCATCAAAACTCTTGAATGCCCCCTCTACTTGCAAGTTTAGAACCTTTGTTGCAATATTCATCCCATCTGAGAGTGTGCCTTTGTATACTAACCCAAAGCTCCCTTCACCAAGTAAGTTGTTTAAACTGAACCTGTCTGTTGCTTGTATGAGTTCTTGGTGAGAAATTCTTCTCCACTGCACTAGAAGTGACAATTTTGCGTCAACGAGAGTACTTTTGGCATTCCTTTTGTTGCATCTTGTCCAAACTAAAACAAGGACCAGCACAAGAATTGTCAAACCAATTGTTGGCAGTATAAACTTCAACATACGCTTTGATGTGGTCTTTTGAGCTTGAGTTTCATAAGGGGGAAGTTGGAGTCGGGTAGCCCCACAAAGTGGATCATTTGACAAAAACGACACAGCTGTGAAGTTTTCGAATGGTCCTCCCATAGGAACTTCTCCTCGGAGTCTATTGAAAGACACATTTAGATATTTGAGATATGAAAGCACTTCTAAGGACTTGGGAATCTCTCTAGACAAACTATTATTGGAAAGTCCCAAGATCGCCAAGCTTACAAGTTCCCCAAATGATTTAGGATTTGCTCCTTCTAATCGATCGCTTATAAGGACTTGGGAATCTCTCCGGAAAAACTGTTATTGGAAAGTTCCAAGATCGCCAAGCTTACAAGTTCCCAAAATGATTCAAGATTTGCTCCTTCTAATCGATTACCTTCTAAAAAGAGACCGGCTAGATCTTTGAGGCCACCAATTGTCATTGGGATGCCACCTGATAGTTGATTTCTTGATAAATCAAACTGTGTCAAAAACTTCATATTTCCAACTTTTACTGAAAGAGAGCTAGTTAGAGAATTTGATGACAATTCAATCTCCAAGAGGTCTATAAGACTCCATAAGCTCAAAGGAACCATAGAACTTAATTCATTATTGCCTAAGTAGAGATATCTAAGCATGGTCAGATTTTTTATGCATGTGGGAATGGGTCCAGTAAGCTTATTCCCACTCAACCCTAATGTATACAAGCTCGTTAAATGACGAAGATTTGAAGGGATGGGACCTCTGAGTCTATTATCACGAAGGGCCAACATTTGCAACTTGCGCAATCTCCAACTGTATTTGGAGTAGGTTTTACCAATTTATTTCCCCATAGGAATAAACAAATCAAGTTGCTTAAATTTCCAATACTAATGGGAATGTTACCCTCAATGTCGCACAGAGAGAGCCAAATTTGTTCAAGAGAGCTAGAAAGGTTTCCAACAGAATTGGGAATGATATTGTTCAGGGGATTTCCTGTCAGAGCTACTAATCTAGGATACTTGCAATTCGACAAATAAGAGAAAAGGCTTACTTCTGTAGATTCAACTAGTAATTTGTTGTATCCTGGGTTGAGCCATTGTAGGAGCCTTAAATTTCCCCCTGTTTCAAGAATGAAGCCCGAGAATGAGTTGTGAGCCAAATCTAGGTAAGCGAGCTGTGAAGCATTAGATATAGAGCTCAAAATTGTTCACTTAGTTAATTTCCCAACTGAAAAAAACAATTGAACATTTGGAACGAAGAGGCCTATGTTTGATGGAAGATGGCCTGAGAGATTATTCATAGTAAAATTGATGATTCTTATTGTTGTGATGTTGAAGATGTCAAATGGAATTTCTCCATCAAAGTTGTTCATTCCCATGTTGAGTACCTCCAGGTTTTGTAGATTACCGACTTCACTTGGTATTTCACCTGTCATATTACGAGAGGTTATGCTATAGTACTAAAATGAATAATGTCTTTTAAGCATCAAACTTGAAAGATCATAATGATGCCACTCTTAAATGAATGGAAGTATTGACCTACCTTCAAAGTGGTTGTCGGATAGGTATAAGCTTGTAAGCATGGTTAAGTTTCCGATTCCAAAAGTAATCTTCCTGTGAAATCATCAGCCAATAAGTTCATAACGATTAGTGAAGCAACTATTTGTGCTTGCACAAAGTAGAAGAGTAGAGTTTACTATATATATATAGCTACCATAAGATACTTTAAACTAGTGGACGTGGGAACATCATTGAAGACATCCATTGGGGTTCACCACAAATATCGCATTTTGCTAATTAATAGACTAAAAGAAAACTTAAATTGAGAGTAATACGATAACCATACCTTCAAAGCTGCTGTTGCTAAAGGATATATGTATGAGCATTCCTAAGTTCTTGATTTCTGGAGGGAGTCTTCCTGTGAAATAAGCAGCCCATAACGGTAAATGTTATAGCTATTTGTACTCGAACAAGGTGGAAGTGAGTTCGCATATAACAGGCTACAAGACACATTAAACTATTGCAAATAGAAAGATGATTGAAGACATCCATTGGGAGTTCGCCATGGGTATCAAACTTTGCAGATAGACTAAAAGAATACTAAAATTATTGACAAACAAAATTACTAAACTTACCTTCAAAGTTGTTGTAGCGAAGGGATAAGAATGTAAGCATGGTTAAGTTTCCGATTTCCTTAGGGACGCTTCCCATGAGTTTATTGTAGCCTAGAGATAAGTATTGCAGCTGTTTGCACTTGAATAAACTCAAAAGGAGTCCTCCATCTAACTTATTATTATCCACTGAAAGCTATTGTAAGTTGGGAAGATGGTCAAACATATTCGTTAGGAGTTTGCCGGATAACTCATTATCAACGAGGACAATGGCTTGTATTGAAGGCATGTTATAGCTAATAGATGGAATTGGACCCGAAAGCTTGTTCCCTCCGAGAAAAATTACTTGCAAGAGAGGTAGGTTGAAAAAGAAAGAAGGAATAGACCCACAAAGGTGGTTGCTGGTGAGAGCATTATTTGCAAGGAAGACACGTTTGACATAGCTGATGGTATAGTACCTATGAAATGGTTATACTCTAAATTCAAATATTGAAGTTTGGATAACAACCCTATCAACAAGGGTAGTTCTACATCCAAGTTATTGAAAATACAGTATAAGATTTTCAAGTGTCGAAGGTGAGCCAACTCGATGGGGATTGATCGATGAAAACTGTTGTTTTGAATTTCTAGCCGAACAAGAAATGAAAGGTTTCCCACGTGAGGGGGAATGGTTCCAACAAGGCCCATGAAAGAAAGGTCCAAGACAGTGACTCGGTGATGTCTAGAGCCGCAAGTGATGCCGACCAAGTGTAGTATACTAATGCCTGCATCATTGAAAAAAAAAGACTAAAGTGCTCGAGTTCGTAGAGCTTAACACGTGGTGACCATCACGTTTAGTGATGAAAGATAATAAGGAAATTTTACCCTATTTTCACTGGAATCTTTGGAATACACAAGTTGAAATTAATCGGCTAGAATAATTAATTTTAAGATCACCCAATATTCTTTAGCAAATGTTTGGATAAAAATTTTTTCCCAATTGAGTCTACCAAGACTTGAGGTCTTCACCAACAATCACACGGCAAGGACCAAGATGAAATACTCGTCAGCTAGGAATATTATGGCAGCCTGAGCCCCACGCCTCCACCATGATTACAATTTACACAAAACTTTTAACTTTCGAAGAGCGTAAAATAAGGGTTTGAGCATAGAAAAAGTAGTCTTCGGGTCTTTATCCCTGATCATACAGCACGGGCCAACAGAAGAATATGTTTCGCTTCCAAACCCGATCGATGGATCCAAACTGGGTCTTTATGTTGTGGGCAACAGAAGACTTGAGGTCTTCATCAGCTATCACACGGCAACGACGTCCTCGTCAGCCAGGAATCTTTATGACAGTGTGGCCTCCACCGACAAAATGATTGCTAAAAACTTTTGAAAAGCGTAAAATCAAGGTTTGAGCACAAAAAAATCCTGACTTTATCCCGGACAATACGGCACAGCCCAACACAAGACTATGGATCACTACGAGACGTGGTCGGTGGAACCAAGCGAGTTTGGTGAGAAATCAGAAAGACCTTTCCTTGTAATGCTAATAAAGAATTGCCTAGGTAGAGGGAGGACCGGATCTGGGATGTCCCGTTGTGGAGAGGAGGTTGACGTGCTACATTCTTGGGTTACTTGTTTGATTGAGGCCTGTACAAGTTGGGACATACGGCAAAAAGGTTTGGGTTTGTATGGACTTGGACATTGGTGAAGTCGCTAAATGGACTTAGGGGGAAAACGGAAGTTTTATCTTAGCGTCCTTAGTTTTCTCTTCCGTTATTCAGTCTGGTTTTAAAACCTAAAAATGAGATTCGGCCCATACAAACATGGATTCGAGATTTTGAATCCCAAGTCAATATTTGAGACCTGAAACCAGGACTCAAACCCTTTTCCATACATAGGTTCTTACAAAAGAAGAAACTCGGTGCAAATGTTGCTCTTGCTTTAGGTGTCTCTTCTGTCACCATTATGATTCTCATAGCTTGAGAGGCTTGTGGAGTTTCACTGTAGAGGGTAGGGTCTGTCTCTTTGGCATCAAATCACAAAACTACAAATTGCGAAAGAGCAGACCAAGCTCTCGAGGCCCAGCATTTTCGCTAGAGCTATTGTACGTATGGTAGGGCCACCCGTTCGTCTTTCTCAAATCAACGAAGAAAAAACCAGAGTCGACCCTATACAACTCAATTGCCTATAAGACTAATTCCAAAAATCTACAAATGATTCTATAATTTAAGCATCAAGTGGAAATATTTGCGGCTTAAAAAAATGGAAATATTTGCGGCAACATTAAAATTTAAAAGGAGCAGGCTCGAGAAATACACCAACGCAATCCAAAAGAAAGTTTGAGGTCCCGAATTGACGCAATTTTCTCTTTAAAACATCATTATTATAAACATGCTAGTTCAAGCCTAAAAGTTCACTATTTTATCCAATTACGATTATGATTCTGGACCCACTAAGCTCTTCTTCTTCTTTTTTTCCTTTTTTTTAAGCAAGCGACATAACATTAAACAAAAGAGCAGTTCAACATAGGTGGTGGGAGAACCCCTACAACCACCTCGTTCAGCCACCACAAACAGAAAACAAAATAAAAAAAGAAAAAACCCCTGGACAAAAACCAAGGCAGGGCCGCCGTGAAAGCGGTTGCAAGACGCTGTTAAAGTTTTTCAAAAGTTATATTATATCTTATATTTTGGAGATTGGGCATTTATGAAAATTGTCCCACATGAGAACTCCTATATTGTAGGAATGCATTTATTAGTGGAGAACTCACATGGTTTGCTATAACGCAATACATGGAAACTATGGTGTACCACACGCGCATCGCGCCTGCGTGTGTGGCATGGCTTGGGCTGTAGGGCGCTAGGGGCGCTTTTGTGACACATATGAGACGCACTTGGCACGAAGCATCAAAGTGAGGATCTGAGCCATACATTTTTGGTCTTTTGATCGGACAGTCATGTCTTGATTGTTTCAGCTTCAGTGAAGATCCAACGGTTGATTTGATTTATAGTTTAAATCGGTATGATTAGTTTATCTAATCATGGGTAATTAAACGTGTTCACGATTTAATAAATTGGGAACCACATTGTTGTTAGCAGCTTAAAGTAGTTATGTAATTGCTATAATCACGTCGTTTGGATTTTAAATAACTCCGTTTTAAATGTAAACTATTTTTTGTTATCTTATATTATTAATTCAAAAAATCATCGAAAGATTAGAGTTATTCTTCGTTAGTTGTGTGACACAGTTGAACTAGTGGATCCCAAGAATCCAGACTCCATTGTATTCTAAAAGAATTTTATTTAACCCTGCGCATAAATTGGTGGGGCAAATATCGTTTAAGGAAAACAACGCTGTTGTGCCTTGGGAGCAATTTCTTTCCTTTCTTTTTATCTTACAAACTTAAACAAAGTACGATGCTAGGGCGATCTCATGGGGATCTAAGAAACAAAGCATCATTACAGATTCGACCATGACTTCAGAATTTGTTGCTTTGGCTTCATGTGGGAAAGAGGCTGAATGGTTATGGAATTTATTATTGGAAATTCCTATTTGGCCTAAACCGATGGCGCCAATATCAATACACTGTGATAGCCAAGCTACATTATCTTGAGCATATAACAATGTCTATAATGACAAATTTAGATGTAATTCCTAGGATTAAAGCAACCCAAGAGGGGTGGTGATTGGAATTCCAAAAAAATTTTTGTTTCTAACCCCCAAAATCATGTTTGCAAAGTAAAGACTAATTTAGCACAAGTGTTTGAGCAAGTATTGATGTGACAGGTAAATAAGTACTAAATGTAAAGAGTATGGTTAGAGAAGCAAACAAAAGATTTTTAGGTTGTTCGGCAAACCTGCCTACATCCACCCCTCAAGCTCCTTTTACCAAGCCTTGAGGTTTTTCCACTATCTTCCAAATAGTGTACACTCTAGCTTCCAGTGCTAGAGAACCTTACAAGTACTTTCCCGAGCTCAATACTTACAACCCAAGTGATTTTGCTCACCACTCACAACCCAACAAGCTTGAGATATACCCTCTCTAAGCTTCTTCTTTAGTGAACAACCTCACTAAAGGAATCACCTCTTTTGGATAGAAGATACAAAAAACAAACTCTTTTAAAGAGTAGATAAGAAAATGGAAAGCTCTATCTTTTTGATTCACACAATGACAAGGATGTGAAGTGTAGTTTATGTGAATGATATGAGAAATATAAAATAGGAAAGTGTAAGATCTTTCTCAAGCTTTAGAAATGATATGTGGTCATTCTCTCATTTGAGACATTAGGAAGGTCGCCACATAGAAAACTAGCCATTTATAGCCGTTAGGGGTGATTTGACAATTTTACTTTATACCGGTTGACCCATCATCCGCTTCATATAGCGATCGACCGCTACAAATCATTTTCATAGACCACTACAATTAAAAAGTCTCTTTTTGACATTTTTGAAATCCCATTTTCAAAAACCAACTTCCTAAAAGTATAACCAAGGCTTGAGAGTTTATATAGGATGATTTAAAACATTTAAAGCGCATTTTGGTTGTCAAACATAAGAAGATTATGCACGGTTTGAAAAATATGCAAGTGTGATTCAAATCCTTGTCAAAAGTGAAACTAAGAGTTACAAGGTTATACCCTACGATCTTGAATCTTTACTTTGGAGTTCATTACATCTTCTTGATCTTCAATTCTTTGATAAAAATGTCTTTGTCTTTGAAGATGTCCAATTGTAAACTTAATCCAATCATCAAAATATGATTGTGACAAAAGCCAACACTAGAACATTGACTTGAGTAGCTATTGAGACAAATCTAGACACATTGGCCTGAGACTCGACCCACGGCCAATCCACGGGTCAACTTTCTAAATCTCTTGATGTGATTAATTCTTATGTGTGAGGTACATCCGGCTGGTTGACTAGGATTGATGGTTCAAAGCTTGTCTACCATACTTTTCTAATCAGCTTTGACGTACTTTCACTAAGTAAAGGTTCAAGTCCACAAGAAATTTGTATTTATGCATAAGAGTTGTTATTTTGGTATTTTGAAAATGGTGTGGGATTGTTAAAGTTTTTCAAAAGTAAGTTATATTATATCTTACATTTTGGGATTGAGCATTTATGAAAAGTATCCCACATGGGAATTGTTACATTATAGGAATGTATTTATTAGTGGAGAACTCACATGGTTTGCTATAAGCAACACATTATGGTGCACCACACGCACAAGTAGGGCTAAGGGCATCATATGAGCACACTTGGCACTTAGCACGAAGCATCGAAGTGAGGATTTGAGCCATACATTTTTAATTTCTAGCCGTTCATGATTGTTTAGCACCTGTGAAGTCAACCGCTTCATACCAGTATGCTCGTATCTAATCAGCTTAAACACTTCATGACCATCATATTGTTACATCATAGCAGGCAAGTCGTCGTTTGGAAAAGGATTTTATGCTCTATCTTATGGAATTCAAAAAAAACGACGTTCTCAAACTATGTTTGTATAGTGTGTGGAGTGAAACTAAGAGTTGTTATACCCTATCTTGTGAGATCTTCTTATCTTCAAGATAAAAATTTGTCAGGATCCATTGAAATCATCAAAATATCGATTGTGAACAAAAGCCAACACTACAACTTGAGACATAGCTATTGAGACAAATCTAGACACATTGCCTGAGACTCGACCCACGGCCAATCCACGGGTCAACTTTCTAAATCTCTTGATGTGATTAATTCTTATGTGTGAGGTACATCCGGCTGGTTTAGGATTGATGGTTCAAAGCTTGTCTACCATACTTTTCTAATCAGCTTTGACGTATTTTCACTAAGTAAAGGTTCAAGTCCACATTTATGCATAAGAGTTGTTATTTTGGTATTTTGAAAATGGTGGGGATTGTTAAAGTTTTTCAAAAGTAATTATATTATATCTTACATTTTGGGATTGAGCATTTATGAAAAGTATCCCACATGGGAATTTTACATTATAGGAATGTATTTATTAGTGGAGAACTCACATGGTTTGCTATAATGCAACACATAGAGACTATGGTGCACCACACGCACATGTGCACGCGCGTGGTGTGGGCTGTAGGATGCTAAGGGCACTTTTGTGGTGCATATGAGGCACACTTGGCACTTAGCACGAAGCATCGAAGTGAGGATTTGAGCCATACATTTTTAGTCTTTCGATTGGACGGTCTGATTTTGATTGTTTCAGCCTTCGGTGAAGATTCAATAGTTGATTTGATTTATAGTTTAAATTAGTATGGTTAGTTTATCTAATCATGGGTAATTAAACACGTTCATGACCAAAAATCGTGAACCACATTGTTAGCAGTTTATAGCAGTTATTTAACTGCTATAATCACGTCGTTTGGATTTCAAATAACTCTGTTTTAAATGTAAATTGTTTTCTTTTATCTTATATTGTTAATTCAAAAAATCATCGAGAGATTATAGTTCTTCTTCGTTAGTTGTGCGATGAAGTTGAACTAGTGGATCCCTAGATCCAGGTTCCATTGTATCCTAAATGAATTTGCATTAATCATATGCACAAATTGGTAGGGGCAAATATCGTTTAAGAAAAGCAACGTTGTTTTGCCTTGATCAATTTCTTTCCCTTCTTTCTATCTTACAGATGCAGCCTTGGAGAGATTGCAAAGATCATCTGCTACAGCACCAACACAAGTCTATAACAGCAAAAGGAATGGGCTTGGTGACAGAACTGGATCAGAGAGAAGCCAGACCGAACTCTGTTGACGGCAGAAGAAGAGCCCGAACAGGCTCCGAACCAGCTAGACTCTCTTGTTTGCAAAGAAAAAAGGTCTGGTTCTTTAGAAAAAGTAAAAGGTCGGCACTTGTCATCTTTCAACAGTAAAAGGTGGGCTTCTCTCTTGTGAAAACCTTCATTAATAAAATACCATAACTATATGTATCACATACCTCTTGAAGAAAAAATTCTATCCGATCCATACTCTATAAGTAACAACAAATGCAGTTTTGGTATCATATGACTGTTACCCTCATTGTTTAGGTCAGGTTGGGCCCGGCTACTTTGTTAGTTGTGGCACTAATTCTGACAGTGGTTTGGACTGAACAAGTGAGATCTACTATTCTAATGGTTTTAAGTTTGGTTCCCTTTGATTTTGGGAAGGATCACGTTAAATTCTCAAACGATTAGTCTAATGCATTTTTGGCAAGTCCTCACAACTGTTGTCAATTGCCTAACTCTCAATTTGGTTGAAATATCTATAGGTTTGGGGTTTAACATCTCCATACCACAGAGAAATGGTATGTTTTGTATTTTGATAAGGAGAAGATTAGGGAGTTAATATGCATTGTAGAAAGTAGCTTCAAAATCTTACAAGGAAACTTGGCCTGCAAAATATTTTCCTTTACTACTTATAACTTTGCTTATCACTCAAATATTGACCCTCTGAGGAAAAGCTCTCCACGTTAGAGGCGGGAGACACTTGCTTGTACCAAGCAACACAAGCCTAAAAAGGACGGTAAGAGCAAAGACCAAGAACAGAGGATAAGAGATACAAATCCTACAAGGCTGTTTTCACCAGTCCCAAGACTATTACATTATTTTGAAAGATACAAACATGAAAGAGTTTCCAGTAAACCCATTTCACGAATATACACATTAGCTTTGTCCAATATCTTTTAGAAGTTTCAATTTGATCTTATTGAGCGTGGCTGAAACGTTTACTATATTAGTTCTCTGTTCAGGGGACTCTGCACAACAACCCATAGCCAATCCCATAAGTGATGATATGCACTCCTTCACAGCATCATCATCTCTTTCGTTTCTCAACAAATTGGGATCAATTATGTCAATTACTGCATGGGGTAAGGATACATCTACCCAATGTTTCAAGCTCATTTCTCCAATAAACATGTCATCTGTGGGCCTCTTTCTTGTGAAAGTTTCCATGAGCAAAATGCCAAAACTATACATGTCACCTCTTGTAGAAACAATTCCATGCGATCCATACTCTACACGTAACATTAGAACTCATCATATGTGGCAATATTTACCAAGAAAATTCTAAGAAAAAGAAAACCACTGATTTCTATTCTAACAAAATAAAAATAAAAATTGGAGGTATATATAGACAAGTAGATAAGAGACACGCAAGTTTGAGTGGTACGCTTAAAAGTTACCTGGTGCCATATATCCAATAGTAGCAAGAGTTATAGTCCACGTCCTGGAATCTCCATCACCTAAAAGCTTTGAAATGCCAAAATCAGCTACATGGGCACTCATATCTTCATCTAATAAAACATTGCTCGGCTTCAGATCACAATGAACAATAGAGGTGCAATAACCATGATGAAGGTACTCTAGAGCCGATGCCACATCAATCACTATATTTAACCTCTGTAAGATATTCAAAAAGTGATTGTTGGAATGCAACCATTTCTCTAAGCTCCCATTCGGCATGTATTCCAATACAAGGGCTTTGAAGTCTGTGTTGCTACAAACACTGATGATTTTGAGAAGATTTCGGTGTCGGACATTCCTCAATACCTCGCTTTCTACATCAAAACTCTTGAATGCCGCCTCTACTTGCAAGTTTAGAACCTTTGTTGCAATATTCATCCCATCTGAGAGCGTGCCTTTGTATACTGACCCAAAGCTTCCTTCACCAAGTAAGTTGTTTAAACTAAAACCATCTGTTGCTTGTATGAGTTCTTGCTGAGAAATTCTTCTCCACTGCGCTAAAGGTGACAATTCTGCGTCAAACAGGGTACTTTTGGCATTCCTTTTGATGCATCTTGTCCAAACTAAAACAAGGACCAGTGCAAGAATTGTCAAGCTAATTGTTGGCAGTATAAACTTCAAGATATGCTTTGATGTGTTCTTCTGCACTCGAGTATCACAAAGGGGAAGTTGGAGTCGAGGAGCACCACAAAGTGCATCATTCGACATAAAGGATGCAATTGTGAAGTTTACGAATGATCCTCCCATAGGAACTTCTCCTCGGAGTCTATTGAATGACACATTTAGATATTTGAGGTATGAAAGTGCTTCTAAGGACTTGGGAATCTCTCCAGAAAAACTGTTATTGCAAAGTTCCAAGATCACCAAGCTTACTAGTTCCCCAAAAGATTGAGGAATTGCTCCTTCTAATCGATTGTTTGATACATAGAGAACGACTAGATCTTTGAGGCCACCGATTGTCATTGGGATGCCACCTGATAGTTGATTCGTTGATAAATCTAGCTGTGTCAGAACCTTCATATTTCCAACTTTTGCTGAAAGAGAGCCATTAGAGAATTTGATGACAAGTTGATCTCCAAGAGGTATGTAAGGCTCCATAAGCTCAAAGGAATCGTAGAACTTAATTGATTATTGCCCAAGAAGAGATCTCTGAGCAAGGTGAGATTATTTATGCATGTGGGGATGTGTCCAATAAGCTTATTCCCATGCAAATCCAATGCAAACAAGCTCGTTAAATGACAAAGATCTGAAGGGATGGGACCTTCAAGTCTATTGTTTGGAAGAGCCAATAGTTGCAACATGCTCAATCTTCCTATTGTACTTGAAATAGGTCCTACCAGTTCATTTCTCTCTAGGATTAAGCTAATCAAGTTACTTAAATTTCCAACACTAATTGGAATGTTACCCGTAATGTTGCACATTGAGAGCCAAATTTGTTCAAGTGAGCTAGACAGGTTTCCAATAGAATTGGGAAGGATGCTGTTCAGGGGATTTCTTGACAGAGCTATTGTACTTAGATACTTGCAATTCGACAAATCAGAGAAAAGGCTTACTTCTGTAGATTCAACTGTCAATTTGTTGAATTCCAGGTTGAGCCATTGTAGGAGCCTTAAGTTCCCCAATGTTTTTGGAATTGAGCCTGAGAATGAGTTTTGAGCCAAATCTAGGTCAGTGACCTGTGAAGCATTAGATATAGAGCTCGGAATTGTTCCACTGAGTTCATTTCCAAACAGAAAAATCTGCTGAAGATTCGGAAGGAAGAGGCCTAAATTTGATGGAAGATGGCCTGAGAGCTTATTCATAGTCAAATCGATGATTCTTATTGTTGTGATGTTGAAGATGTGAAATGGAATTGCGCCATCAAAGTTGTTGCTTCCATGTTGAGTACTTCCAGGTTTCGAAGATTAGCGACTTTGCTTGGTATTTCACCTGTCATATTATCAGAGGTTATGCCATATAATTAAAGAAAATAATGCCTTTTCAGATAATCATGTGTACGAGTCAACATATATATGTTTTCTAATAAGTTGACCAATACTAGAAAGATCATAATAAAGCCACTCTTTTGTCTATTCTCTGTTGTTTATATTCTTTAGGTTTCTATTTTGTAAAAGTTGTGAGTGCATTGAATCCACATAATGAGAAAGCATGAAAAGAAAAGGAAGGCAATTAGTAATGCCAACTCCCATGTGTCCATATAGGAGACTATCTGCTCAAGCTCTATTAGAGTGGAAGGGAGTTCATTACAATTATCAAATTGTTGACTGCAACGTCGAGATTACCTTCGAAGTTATTGAAGCCAATGCGTAAGTATGTAAGCGCGGTTAAGTTTCCGATTTCCTGAGGTAATCTTCCTGTGAATTTATTGGACGACAAAGATAAGTATTCCAGCTATTTGCAGAAGTCGTGAGAGCATTAAATCCACATGAGAAAGTGTGAAAAGAAAAGGAAGGCAATTAGTAATGCCAACTCCTATGTGTCCATACAAGCTCTATTGAGTTAGAAACGAATGATCGAGGCAACTCTTTATTGTATTGCATATGAAGCCTAGTAATATTAGTGCATTTCTATATGAATACATTGCTTTGAAGCTTTAGACATGGGGTGCATGTGTATATATACTTACATACATATATATATATATATAGAGAGAGAGAGAGAGAGAGAGAGAGAACAACACCTTCTTCTTGCAGTATTAACCTACATTCAAAGTTTTTTTCGAAAAGTTTTAAAGCTGTAAGCATGGCTAACAAAGTGGAAGATTACACAAATATTAGCCCATAATTAGGTTCTCTTCCTGTAAATTATTAGCCCATAACATTAGTGTCACAGCTATTAATTGTGCTCAAACAAAGTGGAAGATTACACAAATATTAGTGCATTTATATATAATGATCATGAATCAAATATGAATACATTGCTGTGAAGCTTTAGACATGAGAGAACACTTTCTTGTTGCCATATTGACATACCTTCAAAGTTGTTGTCGGCAAGGTATAACGTTGTAAGCATGATTAAGTTTCTAATTTCTCGAGGTACTCTTCCTGTGAAATGAGCAGCACATAACAATAGTGTCACAACTACATATTTGTGCTCGAACAAAGTGGAAGGGGATAATATTACTTTTAGCCTCTAAACTTACATCAAAATGTCAAAAATAGATCAAAACTATTAAAACTGTCACATTTAGCCTCAAAACTATTAAAATACATCAACACTCCCCCTATCATAGGATCCAACAGTTGAAATATGCAAAAAATAGGCTACGTGGCACAATGTTGACGGTTAGATCCTATAACAGGGCGAACATTGATAAATTTTGATAGTTTTGAGGTCAAATGTGACGTTTTGGTAGTTTGGATCTCTTTTTGACATTTTGATTAAGATTAAGGGCTAAAAGTGAAGAAACTCCAAATGGAAGAAAGTTCACCTTATAATCAACCATTGGGAGACTAGGAAGCGTGATCCAATTTCAGCACAAACATGAAATTTTGCTAATAGACTAAACAGATGACCAAAATTGAGAATACAAGATATTCATATATACCTTCGAAGTTGTTGTTTTGAAGTCGTAAATCTGCAAGCATTCCTAAATTACCAATTTCTGGAGGTAGTCTTCCTGTGAAATAAACAAGCTGTAACCGTAAATGTCACAGCTATTTGTACTTGAACAAGGTGGAAGGGAGTTCCCCATATAACTAACTACAAGACACTTTAAACTATTGCAAATAGAAAGATGATTGAAGACATCCATTGGGAGTTCGCCATGGGTATTAAACTTTGTTGATACACTAAAATAATTGACTAAAAAGTTTACTAAACTAACCTTCAAAGTTGTTGAACTCTAGGTATAAGTATGTAAGCGCGATTAAGTTTCCAATTTCCTTAGGGACTCTTCCCGTGAGTTTGTTGAAGCTTAGAGATAAGTGTTGCAGCTGTTTGCACTCGAACAAACTGGAAGGGAGACCACCATCTAACTGATTTCCAGAGACTATAAGGTATTTTAAGTTGGGAAGATGGTCAAACGAGTTCGTTGAGAGTCCGCCGGACATCTCATTATCTTGGAGGTCAATGGTTTGTATTGAAGGCATGTTATTGCTAATAGATGGAATTGGACCCGAAAGCTTGTTCCCTGCGAGATAAATTCCTTGCATGCGAAGGAGGTTGAAAAAGGAGGAAGGAACTGATCCAAAAAGCGCGTTGTAGCTAAGAGCAAATAGATGCAATGAAGTCAGGTTTGACAGGGATGATGGGATAGTACCTGTGAAATGGTTATCTGCTAGATTCAAATATTCAAGTCTGGATAACAATCCCATTCCCAATGGTATTTCTCCATCTAAGTTATTAAATCTAAAGTGTAAGATTCTCAACCGGCAAAGATGAGCTAACTCGACGGGGATTGAGCCATGAAAACTGTTGTTTGGGATTGCTAAGGTAGCAAGAAATGAAAGGTTTCCCACGTGCGGGGGAATAGTTCCAACAAGGCCCATGAAAGAAAGATCCAAGATAGTGACTCGATTATGGCGAGAGCCACAAGTGACACCGACCCAATTACACATGGAGACACTGGTGGACCAGTTGCTTGCCAAAATACTGTAAGGATCATAGGAAATTCGAGCCTTCAAGGCAAGGAGAGCATCTCGATCTGTTGTAATATTGGGCAGAGTTTTTGCGTCAGCTACGCTAGCAAGGTAATACTGGACCCAAAGTAGCATCATAGAAAGGAGGATCCGAAAACAAGGACTGGCAGCCATCAGCAAGGAATGTAGGTTGAGATGTTGAGGCAAGTGTGGCACTGAAGGATGGACAGACAAGTGAGACGGACATGTGAGGAGATCTCGAAATTCGACTATATATAGGAAAACAGTAGAAAACAGACCTCCCGAAATCCCTCTAATATTTGAAGGAAAATAGCCGTGCGCCAAAAGTGCAGTATTGAAATACCAGCTTCATTAAAACAAGACTTCCAAGTCTTCAAGTTCTTAGAGCTTGACACGTGGTGACCATCACATTTGGTGAATCCTAAGTTGGTGATGAAAGATAACCCAATATTCACTGGAATCCATGGAATACACAACTTGAAGTTGATCCGCGAGGTAAGATCACCCAATATTCTTTACCAAATGAGGTCTTCACCAGAAATCATACGGCCACGCAAAGACCAAGATGAAATATCAGCCAGGAAATGGCATCCACCGACAAATGATTGCTCAACTTTTTAACTTTTGAAGAGCGTAAATAAGGGTTTGAGCCGTGACTTTATATCTTATCGACTGTTAATAAAGTGCACCAGCCAGCACCCTAAACACACCTGAAGACTTTACCCACCGCTCCCCAGGCAAGGACCTGGACGAAGATGGCACGTCACCAGGTATGGCAGCGTGGCCTTGATTGCTCAAAACTTTTTAACTTTTGAAGAGCGTAAATGAAGGGTTTGAGCACAGAAAAATAGTTAATCGTGACTTTATCCCAGACCATACGGCACGGCCCAACACAAGACTATGGATGGTACCAAACGTGGTCGGTGGAACCAAGCGAGTTTGGTGGAGAAAGACCTTTCTTGTAATGCTAATAAAGAATTCAGGCACAGCCTAGGTAGAGGGAGGACCGGATCTGGGATGTCCCGTTGTGGAGAGGAGGTTGACGTGCTACACTTTTGGGTTACTTGTTTGATTGAGGCCTGTACAAGTTGGGACATACAGCAAAAAGGTTTAGGTTTGTATGGACTCGGACATAGGTGAAGTCGCTAAATGGACTTCGGTAAATGGAGAGGGGTGGGCCTCTGATCCTGGTTTGAAAATGTTTATAAGGAAAGAGGCCCCGGAGAAAAGGAATAGGCGGGGCATGTAAGGTTGAGCTCGAAAGAGGTCCATAGCTGAGAGTCGTTATTAGATCCCAAGAACTGAAGTACAGTCCGTTGGCAAAAGATTTAATTGCATGCATTGTAGCCCGAAGTGTCACGTTGACGCAGAAAAAGGATTTGGGTTTGCAAAAAAACTGGAGTCATTTTCGGCCCCGCCCGCCGAATCCTTAAGCATTTCGAGCAGTTTGCCACATTTTTTTCTGCAGTTCCATTTGCGTGGAATAGCCGAAACCTTAAGTTTTTACTTGTTTGAAAGCTATCCAAGTTGTGGGCTGGCCCTCCCAGTGAAAATTACAAGCCCTGTTTAAGTGGCTGGTGAATGGGGTCATTTACTGAGTGCCATTTGAATGAAAGGGCACCTTGAACATCACAATATATGTTTCTTCTTTTGTCCAAACTTTCTCCTACTGCCCTTCTTTCCCTCTTTATCCTTAACGCGTGTTTGACTCTCAACCGTTAGGAGGAGCCTGGACTGCCAGGACACGAAAGTGATTGCCCTGCACTCCCGTCCAGAAGACAATAGATGTTAACCAGAGGAGCTTCGTTGGATTCTTATCCTAAATAATTGCCTTGTAATTTTGTTTCTGTCCTTCAATGATTGTGTTGATGCCATTATGATTCTTACTGCTAGATAGGCTTGTGGAGTTTCACTGTAGGGTCTGTCTCTTCTGACATCAAATCACAAAACTGCAATTTGCAAAAGAACAGACCAAGCTTTCAAGGCCCAGCATTTTCGCTATTGGTACGTATGGTAGGGCCACCTGTTCGTCTTTCTCAAATCTTGATGAGAACATAACCGGCTACTCATAACGAAGAAAAAAACCAGAGTCGATCCCATACAACTCAAATGATTCTTTAATTTAGAGAAGTCCAAAATAGTGGGGACAGCGATCAAGATGTATAATTTATGTATTGCTGGTACAACAGTTCAGGAGTGAATGACGAAGTGCAAGGCCAGATACAAATAAATGACTCTCAGACTATCTTATGTGCCATGACAAGCTCAAAGTCACAAAAGTAAGGTATTCCCAGCGAGCAAGTGGAAATATTTGCTGCTTAAAAAAAAAATGGAAATGTTTGCGGCAGCATTAAAAGAAGCAGGCTAAAAAATTACACACAAAGCAATCAAAAACAAAGTTCGAGGTTTTTCAACAAAACAAAAAACAAAGTTTGAGGTCCCTAATTAGTACTAACCATCTGACCTGATTAGTACTGATTGTCAAAGGAAGTGACGTTTTTTAATTAGTTTAATTTCTTATCAAGAAACCTCCACCATATAACTCATATCCAGTGCGTTCAGTGCCTCTGATTGTATGCCACATGCATGGAAAAATCAGTCTGAGCCAGAAAATGGAAGAAAATATTGGAAATAGGGGAAGAATTGCTTTTACAGTTAAATTTGTTGCAAGATACTTTAAATTGAGACACTAACGTATTTTTAAACAGAAAATTTCTACTCTGAGAGAGCACATCGTGAAGCATATGCAACAATTCTGCACTCTGCCCATATGTATGTTTGCGGGGCTATTGTTGCTGCTCAGAGTATCCGTATGGCTAATTCAACACGGGATCTAGTGATACTTGTTGACGAAACAATTAGTGAATATCACAGGGCAGGATTGGAGGCTTCTGGCTGGAAGATCCATACAATCAAAAGGATCAGGAACCCGAAAGCAGAACAGGATGCTTACAATGAGTGGAACTACGGCAAATTTAGTCTCTGGCAGTTGACAGATTATGACAAGATTATTTTCATTGATGCTGACCTGCTCATACTAAGAAATATCGATTTCTTTTTTTGAGATGCCAGAAATATCTGCCACCGGAAATAATGCTACACTGTTTAAACTCAGGTGTGATGGTGATTGAGCCGTCAAACTGTACATTCCAGCTGCTAATGGAACACATCAATGAGATTGTGTCCTACAATGGTGGGGACCAGGGGTATCTCAATGAGATCTTTACGCGGTGGCACCGGATTCCAAAACATATGAACTTCTTGAAGCACTTCTGGGAAGGTGATGAGCAGGAGAAAAAAGAGATGAAAACTCGTCTCTTTGGGGCTGATCCTCCAATTCTTTATGTCGTCCACTACCTTGGTAATAAGCCTTGGCTTTGCTTCCGGGACTATGACTGCAACTGGAATGTGGACATTTTGCAGGAGTTCGCAAGTGATGTTGCACATGAGAGATGGTGGAGGGTGCACGATGCCATGCCCAAAACCTGCAGAAGTTTTGTTTGCTCAGGTCTAAGCAAAAGGCAGCATTAGAGTGGGATAGGAGGCAAGCTGAGAAAGGAAATTATACTGATGGTCATTGGAAAATTAAGATAAAAGACGAGCGTTTAAAGACATGTTTTGAGGATTTCTGCTTCTGGGAGAGTATATTATGGCACTGGGGTGAAAAAAATTGGACAGATAATGCTACTAATACTCCAGCACCACGTGCAATCTCTACCACATCTCTTTCTTCTTTGCGACTAAATTCTTTTTCTTTCTCTTTCATCCTTTATTTTTAGATCACAAACAAATATTATAATCAAAAGAAGTGTTTTTCCTTCTATTTTTTTGTTAAATAATTTTTTACTGTACTCAGGTTGATGATTTTCTTGGACTTCATTTTGTACCATTCAATCTGAATACATGCTATACAGGTTTCTCCATCTCGTTGGCGGACTTGAATGCATTTTCAGGCACAAGGCCTTGTTAACATTAACAATTTCTATGACTACAGTATTATTTTATATCCCTATATATATATATTTTTAAAGCTTCTATGCCTACCAATTGCATTGGACAAATGACAAACCAAAAAAAGAATGAACTCAAACGACGTCGGTTGAAGTCTAGTAAAACGACAGACGTTTGTGTCTTCTAGATTTCAAAAGAAATCCCGTCATCTTGCCCAGCACCCCGAGTGGTAAGGCTTCAGCTTTTCTGTCTCTCACATCAAGGTTTGGTTTTTACTCCGAACCCGCAAGATTTACAAAACCGAAAAAGATGGATTTGATAATACCATGGAATCTGAGAGCCTCTGCTGTTTCGTTTCCACCAATCATCACTACGAGTTGCTTCTTCTTCAACAGGCCCTCTCTCTCTCCCGACCACAAGTTCCCGGTCTCATTTTGGACATACCCGATTCCTTATATCCCCAACATGTCCCATATAATCGCGGCCCAGAAGAGAGACTCAGACGCCGAGCCAATTCTCAAACCAACCATTGTTGAAGAGGTATCCTTAGACGATGAAGAGGAAGAGGCTCTCTTTGATGACTTTGAAGATGGTAAACATCCATATACTCTCTTCTCGTTTAATGGATTCGATGTCCTTCGCTACCAAACAGGGCTTTATATGTATGGTATTTCTTATGAATGCCTGTCCTAATATGTGCTTGTGCTGCATTGAGATTTATGTGTTGCGGACTTTTAAGTGTTTTTGGGTAGCTTTCGGACAAAGCCACAGTGACCATGTTTTGGTGTGTTTGGTACTCATTTCAAGTAGAGTAGTAAATCTCATGTTGCCCTTTTGTTTCTCTGTTAGGAAATCAACCCGTATGTTTTAGTTATGAAGTCTCATGTGGATGAATTCTTGATTGCGTAGAGGCATCAATGAATGACATTGATGATTATTTCCAAGATGAGGACGTGGCAGATTACACCGAATTCTATGTAAGCTTTGATGTAGAGTTATTGCTACAGCTGTCGTAGTTTTGTTTAATCATGTTGAATACGAACCGAAAACCATTTTGCCTTTTTTGAAGGTTGGAGATGGAGGAGGAGGAGGTGGCATTTCTCTTGCTGGGACTTGGTGGGATAAAGAAGCATTAAGGATAGCTGAAGAAGTTTCTCTATCCTTCGACGGCGACCTGAAAATATATGCCTTCAGAACAATGTCAAATTCCACCATTCAAGTGCGCATAGAGAAGCTCTCAAAAAAGTAAGAATTATTGACGGCAAAAAAATCGCCAGTCCCTAAAATTAAAGAAAACTGTATATGAAATATCAGGATTCTCCTTTGGTATGGTTTGTATCAGGTAATGAGGGGTTTAATAGGTGTTGAGATTCAGTAGTTGGTCCTATCTCACTGCATTCAAGTATGAATGAAGGTTTTGGGTGTGGGATCCTTGAATCTGTCCCATTTCTGATCTTTTGGCATCATTAAGAAGCTGGAGGTCGAGTTGTTTGAACCATTTGTTTCAGTCCTAAAGTTTTGAGAAGAAAGGTGATACCAAGGTTGAATCAACTGTAATGCTGTTCAGATGAGCTTTCTGTTGTCAAAATGTAAAAATCTACCAAAGAACTGAACCCGGATAAGTCTAATATCATACTTTTCTGTTTATGCAAAATAAATTCCTAAGCGATTTTGGCCATCAGTCCTGACCACCTCTGAGCAGTGTCGAATTTTACTATATCTGATGCCATCACATCTTTATATCTGAATGAAAGTAATCATGTTCGATATAAACACTGGTTTACTGAACCGGAGTTGATGAGATGAAGTTTTCTGAAACAGTGGAGATGTCTCATTCCTTAGATCGCTGGAAACCGTTTTCCTTGGTTTATGGTCCATGTTTTGGCAAGTATTTCGAGAGTTCTACATGTTCTTTCCTGCACATCACTCTAAATATTTATCAATTTTATGAACCTGCTCTAATAGGTATTTTTTATTTTTCATCATTTGCACGCCAATGGATGAATTTAAAGCAAGTTGTTAGTTGGAATGATTGGTTAGCTCAGGTTAGGGAAATGAACGGTAGCTTGCAAATGATTGTGCAGGATATGAAAAAGGGACTATGCAATATAACTTGCCAAATTGAATTCAGGCTTATCTTTCAATCATGGGATCCACATATTCCTTTTTGTACCTCAAGGCTGTAACTGAAGGGAAAAGTTTCCCGTAGAAAATTTCAGGTAGAAGAAAGGGATACGGGTGTGTATAATTTTGAAAACTTCTCAAAACGTGTTGCATGGCTGTAATTGAAGTCAAGCATGTTCCATTGAAGTTGCATCTAGTTCAATCATCATATTATTTGTTCTGTAATTTTTTTGTTATAAATTTTTCTTATATGTAATGAATGAGGACTCTGCAGCATGGTTCATGCAAGACTCTATCTCTGTTAGTCGTTGGGTTCCCCCTGAACCTAACCAGTTGAAGATCAATTTTGACGTGGTGATACATCAAACCAGATCGTACATAGCCGTCTCATGTCGAGACTCCTCCAGCTCTCTCTATACTGCGTACATGGAGCAAATTAGGGCTATGGACCCTCTTCTTGGTGAAGCAATAGCTGCTGTTCGTGCTGTGGAATTAGCGCTGGACCGTCATTGGACTTCTGTCATTTTTGAGACAGATTCAAAACTTCTCTGGGAAGACTTAATGCATGCAGATAGAACACCTTGCTGGAAGATAGTTGATCTGGTTTTTTCCCTCCGTGTGGCTCTTAAGGCGCAATCCGCTTGGTCGATTCATTGGGTACCTCGAAAGCTCAATCAGCAGGCCCACCTTCTTGCTCAGTGGGCTGCTCGTGAGAAGATTTCTGGCTTTTTGGATTCTAGTCGCATTCCCTTTAATATTCTGAATTGTGACTCTTCTTTTCCGTTGGTGTAAGACTTTTGTTTTTTTAATATATGAAGTGATCGTTTTCAAGAAAAAAAAAAAGAATGAGGAAAAAAATAATTGTCTATGTGATTGAATTCTCCTGATAATTATAACCCTCAATAATTTGTGTCAGCCTTTCATGTAGTAGTGAATGCTTCTCAAGCTTTAATCTGAGCTGATGTTTGACAGGTCTGGTTCCCTGGTATGGAAGATATTGAAGCTTTTTCAGCAACCTACTGAGCACGATTGGATGAAGCAAAGCTCGGCAAAACTGTACCTGAGAATATATGGTTGGAGGTACTTTTTCTTCTTTTTTATGCCTTTAAGGGGAGACATAATTCTGCAGAGGTGAAAAGAAGAATTCCTGGTTCAGGTGCAGTAGCCTGTGTCCTAGACATGGGAGTCCATGACACGGAGTCTAATAATGACGTAAAGTAAAGGGATGAGCTGCATATGTATTTTAGGGCTATTTCTTTTTCTTTTCCTTGTGTTTTCTTTCAACAAGTCCAATAAGTTTTAGATGCAGGTGGCTTTTCTCGTTTAAATAGCAGAATAATTTCGGTATATTTCCCTTAAGAAGTTATGCCTAAAGTTCTAGCAGTTGAAATTCAACACCGGTTATGTCAGCATTCTTTTGACCTGTGGGGTCTGAAGCCACCTATTTCCTCTCAGGTGTCATCTCCTGGTATTGAGAGGGTAGTTCGGATTCCACATGAGCTGGATCGGATCAAGGATCGGCCTATGTATGTGAAATTCCGGAATTCTAGAGCTGTAGCATTGAACATACATAAATCTATATAGTTAAAAAGTCATCGTTCTGAATTTGCCATCTCTCGCACACAATCTAGGTCCAAAATAATGAGCGACAAAATTTTCAATAATTGCACGCGTAGTAATAAATTTCTCTTATTTCCAGCAAACATATTAATAAGTTCTGTTTATTTCTTCTGAATTATGATTTGCTGCATAGTATCACCTCAGAAGATAAAAGAAAGAAACGAAAAGAGATGTGATGGCACTGCCTTGAGGATGCCATGTAGCACAATGTTTGGAGTGGTTTTGACCTGGATCGACTTTTCCTCAAGCGTCGAGCATTTTCTCCATCTCCTTGCTTTGTCCAAGGAAAGGTTAATTACATCAGGGCAATCTGATAACTTAGGGATTCAAGAAACTAGAAAGCTTTTAGGATCTTGTTCTCTAAGTTTACACAGACATGAAGCAGGGATGCTATGTTAAATGGTGGTTATTATGAGTACGACAGTTCTTGTTTCCAAATCCACATGGATGGTGCAAGTTCAGCTGCAATTTCTTCAATGGTACCTGTGGGAGCTATTTTGAAACTAGGCTATATAAAAGATGCAAACAAGTTGGAATCTACACACGGCTTCATCATTGGAAATTTCGGTTTTTGCTAATTGTTTTTCTCCTCATGGATAATCTTATCTTGAATAGCAGTACCGGGAAGCTACAAGCAAGTTGAGAGGTCAAGGCTCACCTCTGAGTTGAAAGCATTTGATTTGTGTTGCTAAATGATTTGAATAATTAGTTATGGTAGCATTTGTACTTTTACTCTGTCAATCTCTATTGGATGTCCGTATGCATGTTCACCTCAAACTTTTGGATAGCATGGTTGTTACCCTCATTGTTTTGGTGAGGTTGGGCCCTGCTACTTCGTGACACTAATTCTGACAGTGGTTTGGATTGAACAAGTGGGATCTAATATCTATGTGTCAATGAACCAGAGGGTGGCCTGGCATGATGCCCTCTGGTTTAGAGGCCATGTCCCGCGCCATGCGGTAGTTCAGTGGCTGGCTGCTCGTGGTAGGCTCTTTACTCAGTCTAGACTCACAGGGTTCGAGGTCTCCTTGGCTAAGAGATGCCTTCTATGTGGTGAGAGGAAGAAGTCTCTTAACCACATGTACTTCTCATGCTCGTTCTCCAAGTGTATTTGGTGGACTCTGGGAGATAAGTTTTTGGTTGCTAGTGATAGCATGAGCAAGGAGGAATCTCTTATCATGGCTGCTACTGAGTGGAAGAGTAGCTCTCTACTGAAGATGGTCGGGAAAATCTTATTGGTAGCCATGGTGTATGGACTGTGGGTGAAAGAAATGCCAGGCTCTATTAGAGGAGGTCTAGAAGACTGGTGTTTGTTCTCAAGGAGATAGAAACCAATGTAATCTCTAAGCTTTGTGGGATGTGTGGGTTCTCCACTTTCAGTACCAATAGGATCCTTGCCAACACCTGGCATCTACCACCTTATGTGTTCAAACTTAGTCGTGTGCCTTGATTGGTCTTGCTTAAATGTTTCTACCTATTTCCATTGGCACTAGGTTGTGGTTGTGAATGTCTATGTTTAGATAGTTGTGTATTCTGCATCGTTATCCTCGTTCCTGTGGGGTTTGTTAGGATTTAGGACAAATATTGTAAGGGTGCTTAGCCCCACCTGATCGATATGATTTCTGTGCTGTTAGCATCTTTGCTATTAATACAATTCTTACTTATCCAAAAGAAAAAAAACTCCTTCAGTGTCAAACACCAAACCCACGGGATCAGCCTTCAGCAGTCAGAGAAATGGACCTAAGAGGCATAAATCACAACCAACATAGACAAAAGATAGTAGCTAAGGAAGAGGAAAGAAAGGTATAAAATAAAGAAAGGAAATATGGAGGTAGACAGTGTGGGAGATATCTACATGCACCAACCAACACGCGCCTCAGTCTCACAAGGTCAATAAGAGCAGAGATCGAGGACAGAGGGTGAGAGATAATTCTACAAGGCTTGTTTTCACCAGTCCAAGACTGTTGCATTTTTTTAAAAGACATAAACATGAAAGGAGCTTTCTGCAAACAAATCTGACAAATACACATTAGTTTCGTCCAATATCTTTTAGAAGTTTCAATTTGATCTTATTGAGCACAGCTGAAACATTTACTATATTAGTTCTCTGTTCAGGGAACTATGCACAACAGCCCATAGCCAATCCCAAAAGTGATGATATGCACTCCTTCATAGCATCATCATCTCTTTCGTTTCTCAATAAATTGGGATCAATTATGTCAATTACTGAATGGGGTAAGGATGCATTTACCCAATGTTTCAAGCTCATTTCTCCGATAAACATGTCATCTGTGGGCCTCTTTCTTGTGAAAGTTTCCATGAGCAAAATGCCAAAACTATATATGTCACCTCTTGTAGAAACAATTCCTTGCGATCCATACTCTAAAGTAACATTAGAACACATCATATGTGACAATATTTAGCAAGAAAAGTCTAAGAAAAAGAAAATCATTGATTAATATTCTAACAAAAAAATAAAAAGTAGAGGTATATATAGACAACTAGATAAGAGATATGCAAGTTAGAGTGGTACGCTGAAAAGTTACCTGGTGCCATATATCCAGTAGTAGCAAGAGTCATGGTCCACATCATGGAATCTCCATCGCCTAAGAGCTTCGCAATGCCAAAATCAGCTATATGGGCACTCATATCTTCGTCTAATAAAATATTGCTCGGCTTTAGATCGCAATGAACAATAGAGGTGGAATAACCATGATGAAGGTACTCTAGAGCCAACGCCACATCAATCACTATATTTAACCTCTGTAAGATATTCAAAAAACGATTGGTTGAATGCAACCATTTCTCTAAGCTCCCATTCAACATGTATTCTAATACAAGGGCTTTGAAGTCCGTGTTGCTACAAATACTGATGATTTTGAGAAGATTTCGGTGACGGACATTCCTCAATACCTCGCATTCTGCGTCAAAACTCTTAAATGCCCCATCTACTTGCAAGTTTAGAACCTTTATTGCAATATTCATCCCATCTGAGAGTGTTCCTTTGTATACTGACCCAAAACTCCCTTCACCAAGTAAGTTGTTTAAACTGAACCCGTTTGTTGCTTGTATGAGTTCTTGGTGAGAAATTCTTCTCCATTGCGCTAGAGGTGACAATTCTACATCAACCAGAGTTCTTCTGGCATTACTTTTGTTGCATCTTGTCCAAACTAAAACAAGGACCAGTGCAAGAATTGTCAAGCCAATTGTTGGCAGTATAAACTTCAACATATGCTTTGATGTGGTCTTTTGAGCTTGAGTATCACAAGGGGGAAGTTGGAGTCTGGTAGCACCACAAAGTGCATCATTTGACATAAACGATGCAACTGAGAAGTTTACGAATGGTCCTCCCATTGGAACTTCTCCTCAGAGTCTATTGAATGAAACATTTAGATATTTGAGGTATGAAAGTGCTTCTAAAGACTTGGGAATCTCTCCGGACAAACTGTTATTAGAAAGTTCCAAGACCACCAAGCTTACCAGTTCCCC
>CM025851.1:34401630-34447074 GCA_003952965.2 Morella rubra
GAGTCCATGACACGGAGTCTAATAATGACGTAAAGTAAAGGGATGAGCTGCATATGTATTTTAGGGCTATTTCTTTTTCTTTTCCTTGTGTTTTCTTTCAACAAGTCCAATAAGTTTTAGATGCAGTTGGCTTTTCTCGTTTAAATAGCAGAATAATTTCGGTATATTACCCTTAAGAAGTGATGCCTAAAGCTCTGGCAGTTGAAATTCAACACCGGTTATGTCAGCATTCTTTTGACCTTGGGGTCTGAAGCCACCTATTTCCTCTCAGGTGTCATCTCCTGGTATTGAGAGGGTAGTTCGGATTCCACATGAGCTGGATCGGATCAAGGATCGGCCTATGTATGTGAAATTCCGGAATTCTAGAGCTGTAGCATTGAACATACATAAATCTATATAGTTAAAAAGTCATCGTTCTGAATTTGCCATCTCTCGCACACAATCTAGGTCCAAAATAATGAGCGACAAAATTTTCAATAATTGCACGCGTAGTAATAAATTTCTCTTATTTCCAGCAAACATATTAATAAGTTCTGTTTATTTCTTCTGAATTATGATTTGCTGCATAGTATCACCTCAGAAGATAAAAGAAAGAAACGAAAAGAGATGTGATGGCACTGCCTTGAGGATGCCATGTAGCACAATGTTTGGAGTGGTTTTGACCTGGATCGACTTTTCCTCAAGCGTCGAGCATTTTCTCCATCTCCTTGCTTTGTCCAAGGAAAGGTTAATTACATCAGGGCAATCTGATAACTTAGGGATTCAAGAAACTAGAAAGCTTTTAGGATCTTGTTCTCTAAGTTTACACAGACATGAAGCAGGGATGCTATGTTAAATGGTGGTTATTATGAGTACGACAGTTCTTGTTTCCAAATCCACATGGATGGTGCAAGTTCAGCTGCAATTTCTTCAATGGTACCTGTGGGAGCTATTTTGAAACTAGGCTATATAAAAGATGCAAACAAGTTGGAATCTACACACGGCTTCATCATTGGAAATTTCGGTTTTTGCTAATTGTTTTTCTCCTCATGGATAATCTTATCTTGAATAGCAGTACCGGGAAGCTACAAGCAAGTTGAGAGGTCAAGGCTCACCTCTGAGTTGAAAGCATTTGATTTGTGTTGCTAAATGATTTGAATAATTAGTTATGGTAGCATTTGTACTTTTACTCTGTCAATCTCTATTGGATGTCCGTATGCATGTTCACCTCAAACTTTTGGGTAGCATGGTTGTTACCCTCATTGTTTTGGTGAGGTTGGGCCCTGCTACTTCGTGACACTAATTCTGACAGTGGTTTGGACTGAACAAGTGAGATCTAATATCTATGTGTCAATGAACCAGAGGGTGGCCTGGCATGATGCCCTCTGGTTTAGAGGCCATGTCCC
This sequence comes from Morella rubra, assembly GCA_003952965.2. Classification (NCBI taxonomy): domain Eukaryota; kingdom Viridiplantae; phylum Streptophyta; class Magnoliopsida; order Fagales; family Myricaceae; genus Morella; species Morella rubra. The sequence continues at coordinate 34,403,016 of CM025851.1, forward strand.
GCGCCATGCGGTAGTTCAGTGGCTGGCTGCTCGTGGTAGGCTCTTTACTCAGTCTAGACTCACAGGGTTCGAGGTCTCCTTGGCTAAGAGATGCCTTCTATGTGGTGAGAGGAAGAAGTCTCTTAACCACATGTACTTCTCATGCTCGTTCTCCAAGTGTATTTGGTGGACTCTGGGAGATAAGTTTTTCATTGCTAGTGATAGCATGAGCAAGGAGGAATCTCTTATCATGGCTGCTACTGAGTGGAAGAGTAGCTCTCTACTGAAGATGGTCGGGAAAATCTTATTGGTAGCCATGGTGTATGGACTGTGGGTGAAAGAAATGCCAGGCTCATTAGAGGAGGTCTAGAAGACTGGTGTTTGTTCTTAAGGAGATAGAAACCAATGTGATCTCTAAGCTTTGTGGGATGTGTGGGTTCTCCACTTTCAGTACCAACAGGATCCTTGCCAACACCTGGCATCTACCACCTTATGTGTTCAAAGTTAGTCGTGTGCCTTGATTGGTCTTGCTTAAATGTTTCTACCTATTTCCATTGGCACTAGGTTGTGGTTGTGAATGTCTATGCTTAGATAGTTGTGTATTCTGCATCGTTATCCTCGTTCCTGTGGGGTTTGTTAGGATTTAGGACAAATATTGTAAGGGTGCTTAGCCCCACCTGATGATATGATTTCTGTGCTGTTAGCATCTTTGCTATTAATACAATTCTTACTTATCCAAAAGAAAAAAAAAACTCCTTCAATGTCAAACACCAAACCCACGAGATCAGCCTTCAGCAGTCGGAGAAATGGACCTAAGAGGCGTAAATCACAACCAACGTAGACAAAAGATAGTAGCTAAGGAAGAGGAAAGAAAGGTATAAAATAAAGAAAGGAAATATGGAGGTAGACAGTGTGGGAGATATCTACATGCACCAACCAACACACGCCTCAGTCTCACAAGGTCGGTAAGAGCAAAGATCGAGAACAGAGGGTGAGAGATAATTCTACAAGGCTTGTTTTCACCAGTCCCAAGACTGTTGCATTATTTTAAAAGATATAAACATGAAAGGAGCTTTCTGCAAACAAATCTGACAAATACACATTAGTTTTGTCCAATATCTTTTAGAAGTTTCAATTTGATCTTATTGAGCACAGCTGAAACATTTACTATATTAGTTCTCTGTTCAGGGGACTCTGCACAACAGCCCATAGCCAATCCCATAAGTGATGATATGCACTCCTTCATAGCATCATCATCTCTTTCGTTTCTCAATAAATTGGGATCAATTATGTCAATTACTGAATGGGGTAAGGATGCATTTACCCAATGTTTCAAGCTCATTTCTCCGATAAACATGTCATCTGTGGGCCTCTTTCTTGTGAAAGTTTCTATGAGCAAAATGCCAAAACTATACATGTCACCTCTTGTAGAAACAATTCCTTGCGATCCATACTCTAAAAGTAACATTAGAACACATCATATGTGGCAATATTTTAGCAAGAAAAGTCTAAGACAAAGAAAATCATTGGGGAAAAAATAAAAAGAAAGGTATATGTGCATTCTGCGTCAAAACTCTTAAATGCCCCATCTACTTGCAAGTTTAGAACCTTTGTTGCAATATTCATCCCATCTGAGAGTGTTCCTTTGTATACTGACCCAAAGCTCCCTTCACCAAGTAAGTTGTTTAAACTGAACCCGTTTGTTGCTTGTATGAGTTCTTGGTGAGAAATTCTTCTCCATTGTGCTTGAGGTGACAATTCTGCGTCAACCAGAGTACTTCTGGCATTACTTTTGTTGCATCTTGTCAAAACTAAAACAAGGACCAGTGCAAGAATTGTCAAGCCAATTGTTGGCAGTATAAACTTCAACATATGCTTTGACGTGGTCTTTTGCGCTTGAGTATCACAAGGGGGAAGTTGGAGTTTGGTAGCACCACAAAGTGCATCATTTGACATAAACGATGCAACTGAGAAGTTTACGAATGGTCCTCCCATTGGAACTTCTCCTCGGAGTCTATTGAATGAAACATTTAGATATTTGAGGTATGAAAGTGCTTCTAAGGACTTGGGAATCTCTCCGGACAAACTGTTATTGGAAAGTTCCAAGACCACCAAGCTTACCAGTTCCCCAAAAGATTCAGGAATTGCTCCTTCTAATCGATTGTTTGCTAGAGAGAGACCGACTAGATTTTTTAGGCCACCGATTGTCCCTAGGATGCCACCTGATAGTTGATTTGTTGATAAATCCAGCTGTGTCAGAACCTTCATATTTCCAACTTTTACTGAAAGAGAGCCAGTTAGAGAATTTGATGACAAGTCGATCTTTAGGAGGTCTGTAAGGCTCCATAAGTTCAAAGGAACAGTAGAACTTAATTGATTATTGCCCAAATAGAGATTTCTAAGCAAGGTCAGATTATTTATGCAGGTGGGGATATGTCCGGTAATCTTATTTCCACGCAAATCCAATTCATACAAGCTCTTTGCATGACAAAGCTCTGAAGGGATGGGACCATCGAGTCTATTATCTGGAAGGGCCAACCTTTGCAACACGCGCAATCTTCCTATTGTACTTGGAAGAGATCCTACTAGTTCATTTTCCTCAAGGGCTAAATGAATCAAGTTGCTTAAATTTCCGACACTAATAGGAATGTTACCCTTAATGTTGCACTCAGAGAGCGAAATTTGTTCAAGAGAGCTAGACAGGTTCCAATAGAATTGGGAAGGATGCTGTTTAGGAGATTTCCTGACAGAATTACTGTTCTAAGATACTTGCAATTCAGAGATCTTCGTCTAATAAACAGAGGGCAATAATTGCATGCGTAGTAATAAACTTCTCTTTTTTCCAGCAAACATATTAATAAGTTCTGTTTATTTCTTCTGAATTATGATTTGCTGCATAGTATCACCTGAGAAGATAAAAGAAAGAAACTGAAAGAGATGTGATGGTCTGCCTTGAGGATGCGATGTAGCTCAATGTTTAACGTGGTTTTGACTTGGATCATTTGAAGTGGTTTTGACCTGGATCAACTTTTCCTCAAGCGTGGAGCATTTTCTCCATCTCCTTGTTTTGTCCAAGGAAAGCTTAATTAATTCAGGGCAATCTGATAACTTAGAGGTTCAAGAAACTAGAAAGCTTTTAGGATCTTGTTCTCTAAGTTTACACGGAGATGAAGCAGGGATGCTATGTTAAATGGTGGTTATTATGAGTACGACAGTTCTTGTTTCCAAATCCACATGGATGGTGCAAGTTCAGCTGCAATTTCTTCAATGGGACTTCTGGGAGCTATTTTGAAACTAGGCTACATGAAAGATGCAAGCAAGTTGGAATCTACATACGGCTTCATCATTGGAAATTTCAGTTTTTGCTAATTGTTTTTCTCCTCATGGATAATCTTATCTTGAATAGCAGTACCGGGAAGCTGCAAGCAAGTTGAGAGGTCAAGGCTCACCTTCGAGTTGAAAGCATTTGATTTGTGTTGCTAAATGATTTGAATACTTAGTTATGGTAGCATTTGTACTTTTACTCTGTCAATCTCTATTGGATGTCCGTATGCATGTTCACCTTAAACTTTTGGGTAGCATGGTTGTTACCCTCATTGTTTGGTCAGGTTGGGCCCTGCTACTTCGTGACACTAATTCTGACAGTGGTTTGGACTGAACAAGTGAGATCTAATATCTATGTGTCAATGAACCAGAGGGTGGCCTGGCATGATGCCCTCTGGTTTAAAGGCCATGTCCTGCGCCATGCGGTAATTTAGTGGTTGGTTGCTCGTGGTAGGCTCCTTACTCAGTCTAGACTCAGAGAGTTGAGGGTCTCCTTGGCTGAGAGATGCCTTCTATGTGGCAAGGGGAAGAAGTCTCTTAACCACATGTACTTCTCATGCTCGTTCTCCATGTGTATTTGGTGGACTCTGGGAGATAAGTTTTTCATTGCCAGTGACAGCATGAGCTAGGAGGAATCTCTTATCATGGCTACTACTAAGTGGAAGAGTAGCTCTCTACTGAAGATGGTCGGGAAAATCTTATTGGTGACCATGGTGTATGGATTGTGGGGTGAAAGAAATGCAAGGCTCCATTAGAAGAGGTCTAGAAGACTGGTGTTTGTTCTTAAGGAGATAGAAACAAATGTGATCTCTAAGCTTTGTGGGATGCGTGGGTTCTCCACTTTCAGTACCGACAGGATCCTTGCCAACACCTGGCATCTACCACCTTATGTGTTCAAAGTTAGTCGTGTGCCTTGATTGGTCTTGCTTGAAATGTTTCTACCTATTTCCATTGGCACTGGGTTGTGGTTGTGAATGTGTATGCTTAGATAGTTGTGTATTCTGCATCCTTTTTGTTATCCTCGTTCCCGTGGGGTTTGTTAGGATTTGGGACAAATATTGTAAGGGTGCTTAGCCCCACCCGACTGATATGATTTCTGGGCTATTAGCATCTTTGCTATTAATACAATTCTTACTTATCCAAAAGAAAAAAAAAACTCCTTCAATGTCAAACACCAAACCCACGAGATCAGCCTTCAGCAGTCGGAGAAATGGACCTAAGAGGCGTAAATCACAACCAACGTAGACAAAAGATAGTAGCTAAGGAAGAGGAAATAAAGGTATAAAAGAAAGAAAGGAAATATGGAGGTAGACAGTGCGGGAGACATCTACATGCACCAACCAACACACGCCTCAGTCTCACAAGGTCGGTAAGAGCAAAGATCGAGAACAGTGGGTGAGAGATAATTCTACAAGGCTTGTTTTCACCATCCCAAGACTGTTGCATTATTTGAAAAGATATAAACATGAAAGGAGCTTTATGCAAACAAATCTGACAAATACACATTAGTTTGTCCAATATCTTTTAGAAGTTTCAATTTGATCTTATTGAGCACGGCTGAAAATTTACTATATTAGTTCTCTGTTCAGGGGACTCTGCACAACAGCCCATAGCCAATCCCATAAGTGATGATATGCACTCCTTCACAGCATCATCATCTCTTTCGTTTCTCAATAAATTGGGATCAATTATGTCAATTACTGAATGGGGTAAGGATGCATTTACCTAATATTTCAAGCTCATTTCTCCGATAAACATGTCATCTGTGGGCCTCTTTCTTGTGAAAGTTTCCATGAGCAAAATGCCAAAACTATACATGTCACCTCTTGTAGAAACAAGATCCATACTCTACAAGTAACATTTCCAATATTTAGCAAGAAAATCCATACTAACTAAAAGTAATGCAATTAGAACACCTGGTGCCATATATCCATAGTAGCAAGAGTGGCAATGGAATCTCCATTAAGAGCAATGCCAAAATCAGTGGGCACTCATATCTTCGATTGCTCGGCAAATGAACAATAGAAATCATGATGAAGGTATTGCCACATCAATCACTATATTTAACCTCTGTAAGATATTCAAAAAAATTGTTGAATGCAACCATTTCTCTAAGCTCCCAAACATGTATTCTAATACAAGGGCTTTGAAGTCCGTGTTGCTACAAATACTGATGATTTTATTTCGGTGACGGACATTCCTCAATACCTCGCATTCTGCGTCAAAACTCTTAAATGCCCCATCTACTTGCAAGTTTAGAACCTTTGTTGCAATATTCATCCCATCTGAGAGTGTTCCTTTGTATACTGACCCAAAGCTCCCTTCACCAAGTAAGTTGTTTAAACTGAACCCGTTTGTTGCTTGTATGAGTTCTTGGTGAGAAATTCTTCTCCATTGCGCTAGAGGTGACAATTCTGCATCAACCAGAGTACTTCTGGCATTACTTTTGTTGCATCTTGTCAAAACTAAAACAAGGACCAGTGCAAGAATTGTCAAGCCAATTGTTGGCAGTATAAACTTCAACATATGCTTTGATGTGGTCTTTTGAGCTTGAGTATCACAAGGGGGAAGTTGGAGTCTGGTAGCACCACAAAGTGCATCATTTGACATAAACGATGCAACTGAGAAGTTTACGAATGGTCCTCCCATTGGAACTTCTCCTCGGAGTCTATTGAATGAAACATTTAGATATTTGAGGTATGAAAGTGCTTCTAAGGACTTGGGAATCTCTCCGGACAAACTGTTATTGGAAAGTTCCAAGACCACCAAGCTTACTAGTTCCCCAAAAGATTCAGGAATTGCTCCTTCTAATCGATTGTTTGCTAGAGAGAGACGACTAGATTTTTTAGGCCACCGATTGTCCCTAGGATGCCACCTGATAGTTGATTTGTTGATAAATCCAGCTGTGTCAGAACCTTCATATTTCCAACTTGTACTGAAAGAGAGCCAGTTAGAAAATTTAATGACAAGTCGATCTCCAAGAGGTCTGTAAGGCTCCATAAGTTCAAAGGAACCGTAGAACTTAATTGATTATTGCCCAAATAGAGATTTCTAAGCAAGGTCAGATTATTTATGCAGGTGGGGATGTGTCCAGTAATCTTATTTCCACGCAAATCCAATTCATACAAGCTCTTCGCATGACAAAGCTCTGAAGGGATGGGACCTTCGAGTCTATTATCTGGAAGGGCCAACCTTTGCAACACGCGCAATCTTCCTATTGTACTTGGAAGAGGTCCTACTAGTTCATTTTCCTCTAGGGCTAAATGAATCAAGTTGCTTAAATTTCCGACACTAATAGGAATGTTACCCTTAATGTTGCACTCAGAGAGCGAAATTTGTTCAAGAGAGCTAGACAGGTTTCCAATAGAATTGGGAAGGATGCTGTTTAGGAGATTTCCTGACAGAATTACTGTTCTAAGATACTTGCAATTCGACAAATCGGAGAAAAGGCTTACTTCTGTTGTCAATTTGTTGACTTCCAAGTTGAGCCATTGTAGGAGCCTTAAGTTCCCCAATGTTTTTGGAATTGATCCTGAGAATGAGTTGTGAGTCAAATCTAGGTCAGTGAGCTGTGAAGCATTAGAAATAGAGCTCGGAATTGTTCCACTTAAATCATTTTTCCCTAGGTAAGCTTTTGAAGATTCGGAACGAAGAGGCCTATATTTGATGGAAGATGGCCTGATAGCTTATTCAGAGACAAAGCAATGGTTCTTATTGTTGTGATATTGAAGATGTGAAATGGAATTGCTCCATCAAAGTTGTTGTCTCCCATGTTGAGTTCCTCTAGGTTTCGTAGATTACCGACTTCACTTGGTATTTCACCTATCATATTATGAGAGGTTATGCTATATAACTAAACAAAATAATACATTTTCAGTAATCATATGACTCCAAAGATCATAATCAAGCCATTCTTTTATTTATTCTCTGTCGTAAAAGGTTTCAAAAGTATAATTTGTTCATGTTGTTTGGGTTTCTATTTTTCAAAAGTAGTGAGTGCATTGAATCCAAATGAGAAATTGTGTAAAGAAAGGATTATATTAGTAATGTCATCTCGCATGCGTCCTATATAGGAGACTTTTTGGTCAGGGTCTATTGATTTTGAAAATGATGGTCAAACCAACTTTGTTGATTGTATTGTGTAGCCTAGCAGTGCATTTCTATATAATTATGATCATGAATATAATACATATACATTGCTTTGAAGTTTTAGACATGAGATCCACGTGTAGAGAACACTTTCTTCTTGACATACCTTCAAAGTGGTTGTCGAATAGATCTAAACTTGTAAGCATGGTTAAGTTTCCAATTTCCATAGGTACTCTTCCTGTGAAATCATCAGCCTATAAGTTCATATCGATCATGAATGATGCAGGTATATATTAGTGCTCAAATTAACAAAGTGGAAGAGAGTTTACTATATATAATAATCGATCATAAGATTCTTTAAACCAGTTTAGGAGCTATTTCACCATAAATATAGAATTTTTCTAATTATAGACTAAAAGAAGACTTAAAATTAGAATAATAAGATAACCATACCTTCAAAGCTGTTGTTCCTAAGGAATATTTCCTTGAGCATTCCTAAGTTCCCAATTTCTGGGGGTAGTCTTCCTGTGAAATAAGAAGCCCATAACAGTAAATGTCACAGCTATTTGTACTTGAACAAAGTGGAAGGGAATTCGCCATATAACCGATTACAAGACACTTCAAACTATTGCAAATAGAAAGACATCCATTGAGAGTTCACCATGGATATCAAACATTGCTAATAGACTAAAAGAATACTAAAATTACTGACTAACAAGATTACTAAACTAACCTTGAAAGTTGTTGAAGTCAAGGTATAAGTGTGTAAGCGAGGTTAAGTTTCTGATTTCCTTAGGGACTCTTCCTGTGAGTTTATTGTAGCCTAGAAATAAGTATTGCAGCTGTTTGCACTCGAACAAACTGGAAGGGAGTCCACCATCTAACTGATTATCCTCCATTAAAGCTGTTGTAAGTTGGGAAGATGTCAAACATATTCGTTGGGAGTCCGCCGGACAGCTCATTATTGGAGAGGTCAATGATTTGTATTGAAGGCATGTTATAGCTAATAGATGGAATTGCACCCGAAAGCTTGTTCCCTGCGAGATAAATTCTTTGCAAGCGGGGGAGGTTGAAAAATGAGGAAGTAACTGATCCAGAAAACGCGTTGTAGCTAAGAAAAAGTAGATACAATGAAGTCAGGTTTTACAGGGATGATGGGATGGTACCTGTGAAATGGTTATATCCTAGATTCAAATATTCAAGTCTGGATAACAATCCCATACCCGATGGTATTTCTCCATCTAAGTTATTGAATCTAAATTCTAAGTTTCTCAACCGGTAAAGATGAGCCAACTCGATGGGGATTGAACCATGAAAACTGTTGTTTCAAAGTGCTAAGGTAACAAGAAATGAAAGGTTTCCCAGGTGTGGGGGAATGGTTCCAACAAGGCCCATGAAAGAAAGGTTCAAGATAGTGACTCGGTGATGGCTAAAGCCACAAGTGATGCCGACCCAATCACAAACGGAGATATTGGTGGACCAGTTGTTTGCCAAAATACTGTGAGGGTCATAAGAAATTCGACCCTTCAAGGCAAGAAGAGCATCTCGATCTGTGGTAATATTGGGCAGAATTTTTGCATCAGCTACGCTGGGAAGATAATACTGGACCCAAAGTAGTGTCATAGAAAGAAGGATATGGCAACAAGGATTGAAAGCTATCAGCAGGTATGTAAGTTGAGATGTTGAGGTAAGTGTGGCGCTGAAGGAAGGACATACAAATGAGACTGACATAAGTGGAGATCTCGAAATTCGGCTATTTATAGGAAAAACACGTCGTGATACACAGTGGCGAAACAAGTTTTAAGGAATATGGAAAGGGTAGAAGAAGACTTTTAAGTCTTCGTCTTCGTAGAGTTTGACACGTGGTCGTCATCACGTTCGTATAGTGAATCCAAAAGTTGGTGATGAAAGTTAACAAGGACATTTCGCCCTATTTCACTGGAATCTTTGGAATACAAAATATTAAACCAAATGTTTGGATAAAAAAAATTTTCCAATTGAGTCTACCAAGACTTGAGGTCTTCACTAGGGCTGCAAGACCAGAAATCCGGTCCGGTTTTTGGACCGGAATGCGGTCGGACCGGATTTCCGGTCCTACTAAAATAAAGGACCGGACCGGACCACTTATAAGTGGTCCGGTCCGGTCCGGTATGTTTACACCACTTGGTGTTTTTTTTTTTTTTTTTTTTTTTTTTTAAACTTTTTTAATTCAAAACCATTACATTTCTTGTTAATTTAACCAAGTTTGATTCCATAAATATGGCATTAAATTTAAAAAAAAAAAAGAATTCATTTAATAATGAAATTTGAATTCAAAAAATAGATAATTTTAACCTACTTAAAATTAATTTAATATGTAATTTAAAATTTGTGAATTCATTTAAAACTGAATTAATTTAAATACTTATTTGTTAATATTATAGTTTGCTTTTTTTAAAATGTGAATTTTTTATAAGTTTTTCAAAAATTTAAATATTGTTTAAAGATTTCTCATTTAATTTAACTAATATATTTGTTTCTTTCATTTTTGAAATTATAATTTATTAAAGATTTAAAAATTGAATTCATTTAACCCATACTCATTTTATTAATTTAATTTAAATTCATTTAAAGATTAAAAATTAAATTTTATAACAAAAATTATTAATTTAAATTCATTTAAAGACTTATTTAATTATTCTTTAAAGTTTTCTTGTTATTTATTTAAGACTTAAAAATTTATTAAAACTATGAATTCATTTATTTAAAACTTAAAAAATATTGATTTTTTAAAATATGTGAAATTAATTTAAAAAATGGAATTCATTAAGACTTAGTTTGCTCATTTAAATATGTGAATTTATTTAAAGATTTTGAAATTTAAAGATTAAAAATGTAAATTTAACTCCTACCATTATTTGCTTATTAATTTAAATTCATTTAAACTTATAGATGTAATGATTTAAAGACTTAAAAATGTGAATTCATTAACTCTTATAGTTTTCATTAATTTAAATATTTGAATTCATTTAACTTAATATGTGAATTCTTTCCACTTTGTTAATAAAATAGCAATTTATTATTTTTAAAAGTTAAAAATTAATAAAAAAAATGATGAAAAAGTTAACGTAAAAAATGGATTTATTGATTTGATTTTGATAAGTTTTAATAAAAAATTCATTCTTTTTTTTTTTTTTTTTTTATAAAAAAAAAAATTATATATATTATATAATGCGGTCCGGTCCGGTCCGGACCGCATTTTTAAAAACCCTAGACCGGACCGGACCGCATTATCCGGTTTATAAAATCCGGTCCGGACCGGACCGGATTTAATTTGTAAAAACCACAAAACCGGTCCGGTCCGGTCCGGTTTTGTGGTCCGGTCCGGTCTGCGGTCCGGTTTTGATCACCCCTAGTCTTCACCAGCAATCACACGGCCAGGACTAAAGACGAAATACTCGTCAGCCCGGAATTTGATGGCAGCCTGAGCCCCACGCATCCGCCGACAAAATGATTCCTCAAAACTTTAACTTTTGAAGAGCGTAAAATCAGGGTTTGAGGCTTTGAGAAAGTAGTCTTCGGGTCTCTATCCCGGACCATACGGCACGGCCCAACAGAAGAATATGGATCGCTACCAAACAGGATTGGTGAATCCAAACCGTGTCTTTTATGTTGTGGGGAACAGAAGACTGAAGACTTGAGGTCTTCACCAGCGAGTTTTGGCACAGAAAAATAGTTGATCGTGACTTTATCCCGGACCATACGGCACGGCCCAACACAAGACTATGGATCGCGACCAAACGTGATCGGTGGAACCAAGCGAGTTTGGTGGAGAAAGACCTTTCCTTGTAATGCTAATAAAGAATTCAGGCAGCCTAGGTAGAGGGAGGACCGGATCTGGGATGTCCCGTTGTGGAGAGGAGGTTGACGTGCTACACTTTGGGTTACTTGTTTGATTGAGGCCTGTACAAGTTGGGACATCCAGTAAAAAGGTTTAGATTTGTATGGACTCAGACATTGGTGAAGTCGCTAAATGGACTTCGGTAAATGGAGAGGGGGGGCCTCTGATCCTGGTTTGAAAATGTTGATAAGGAAAGAAGCCCCGGAGAAAAGGAATAGGCGGGGCATGTAAGGTTGAGCTCGAAAGAGGTCCAGAGCTAAGCGGCGTTGTTAGATCCCAAGAACTAAAGTACAGTCTGTTGGCAAAAGATTTAATGCATAATTGCATGCATTGTAGCCTGAAATGGCGTTGGGCTCCGTGAATGACGCAGAAAAAGGATTTGGGTTTGCAAATAAACAAAGAACTAAAGTCAGCGTCGGCCTGGCCCGCCGAAACCTTAAGCATTCGAGCAGTTCGCCACAGTTTTTTTTTCTACAGTTCCATTTGCTTGGAATCTCTGTGGGCACGCTCGAAACTAACTTCCCTAAGACTGTGATAGAAAGTCGAAAGTGAAAGCGAGAGATCTTAATTTGTCTTATGTTGTGGGCAATAGGATTTCCATTAACGTGTTGCCCACTACTGCTAACTCTAGAATTCGTCATATCCATGGAAGCTCGGGACAGGGAGCCATACAACACCACTTGGACTTTTGTTCATTGGGAATAGGTCTGGCGACTGAGCCAGGGACCATACTATGAGTGAGGACAGTAGCAGCAGCCAATGCTGACTAACATAGACGCCACATGGATAGAACAAGTCTGTTAAGCTAGCCAAGTTGTGTGGGCTTGGCCCTTGAACATCACGTATGTTTCTTCTTTTGTCCAAAGTTTCTCCTACTGCCCTTCTTTCCCTCTTATCCGTAACACGTATTTGACTCTCAACAGTTAGGAGGGGCCTGGACTGCCAGGATACGAAGGTGATTGCCCTGGACTCCATCAGGAAGATAACGACTATATTTGGTTTAGATTTTAAAATAATTTTTAATATTTGTATTTTTTTTTTTGAAAGTGGTGTAAATTTTTTTAAATGGATGAAAAATATGTTAAAAGTTATTAAAATTTTAAAAAAAATTATTAAAATTAATAAAAAAATTAAAATTGATAAAAAATAATAATTATAAAATAATTTTTAAAATAATTTTGAAAACGATTCAAACAACCAATAGATGTTAACCAGAGGAGCTTCGTTGGATTCTTATCCTAAATAATTGCCTTGTAATTTTGTTTCTGTCCTTCAATGATTGTGTTGATGCCATTAAAGTGGATTAAACCGTCCCACTCGTTTGTACTTTTATGAAAGAAGAAATTCGTGCAAATGTTGCTCTTGCTTTGGGTGTCTTTTCATTCAGTAGGTTAATGTTGCTGTCGCCATTATGATTCTTACTGCTTGATAGGCTTGTGGAGTTTCACTGTAGGGTCTGTCTCTTCTGACATCAAATCACAAAACTGCAATTTGCAAAAGAACAGACCAAGCTTTCTAGTCCCAGCATTTTCGCTAGAGCTATTGTGCGTATGGTAGGGCCACCTATTCGTCTTTCTCAAATCTACGGGGCCTTGATGAGAACATAACCGGCTACTCAAAACGAAGAAAAAACCTAAGTCGATCCCGTACAACTCAAATGATTCTCTAATTTAGAGACGTCCAAAATATTGGGGACAGCGATCAAGACGTATAATTTAAGAAAAAATACATTTTTTACCCACAAACTATCATAGTAGTGACATATTGCATCTCAAACTATCATCTTTAAGACATTGCACCCTCAAACTATCAATATTATACATTTTGCAACCTAAACTATCTACTTTGACACATTACACCCTCCAACTACTAATATTAAACACTTTGCACCCTCCATTTGACAATAATACCTTGAAAAATTAATGAATTGACAACAATACCTAAGGGCATTATCGTCATTTTAGTTTAAAAATTTGATAAAGGGTGCAAAGTGTTAAAAATTAGTAGTTAGAGGGTGCAATGTGTCAAAATTGATAATTTAGGATGTAAAGTATAAAATATATGATAGTTCATGAGTGAAAAAGTATATTTTCCTTTAAAATTTATGTATTGTTGATACAATATTTCAGGGGTGAATGACGAAGTGCAAGGCCAGATACAAATAAATAACTCTCAGACTATCTTATGTGCCATGACAAGCTCAGAGTCACAAAAGTAAGGTATTCCCATCGGAGCAAGTGGAAATATTTGCTGCTTAAAAAAAAAAAAGGAAATGTTTGCGGCAGCATTAAAAGAAGCAGGCTAAAGAATTACACACAAAGCAATCAAAAATAAAGTTTGAGGTCCCTAATTGACGCACTTTTCTAAAACAGCTTTATTATAAACCTGCCAATTCAAGTCTAAAAGTTCACTTTTTTATCCATTACTATTTTGATTCTTGACCCACTTGGCTCTCTTGTTCGCAAAGCGTTTTGCTGGGCTCCAGTAAAGTAGGCTGCAGAGTTAGAGGCGAACTGTTAGAGCAAAAGCGCGGTCTTAAATAGAAAAAGAAAAAGGTCGGCACTTGTCGTCTTTCTACAGCAAACGAGTAAAACAAAAACATTAGTTATTCTGCTGTCTCTTCACTGATTGGTTCGTGTCTTCTACGTGACATAGTCTGATATGATAAATTATACTTGTCCTTTATACTTTTCAGTAAAAAATAAAAAAATATTCATTAAGCTGCTAAAGTAAGCAAAAAGAAGATCCAGTTCTGACTTTGTTGACTGTCTACTCTTCGGCCAATTACAAATTATTGAATTGTATTGATATTTATAAAAAAATATTGTTAAGATTATAATTTTAAAAAATTAAATTTAAAATTTAAAAATTTTACCAAAACTAACATCCCATTCCTCTAGATTCATCGTGTTTGGAAGATGCCAGGTGGATTTTGCCATCTTTTCTTTCGGAGCATATTGGCCATCGAAAAAGTACGCTGCACTACTTCCCAACGTCTATCCCTATTAACAGCCAAACAGAGACCAGAAGTTACTGCCCCAGCTGTAGCCTGCGAGTCTGCAACTTTCTAACGTCCTTCTCTAGCTCTTGGACTGATTATGAATTTATGTGTAGTGCATACATATAAAAAAAAATAAAGGCAATAAGTCAGATCTGGAACTTTTTATATGCCGCTTTTTGTTAAAGCAGGCTGGATTCACGTGTCTGTTATAACAGAGCTTCTTTTTTCTTTTTGTTTTTTTTTTCTTGGATAAAGTATAACAGAATCTGAATTTGTCACAAAAAAAAAAAAAAAACATCTTTATTTGTCATGGTATATATTTTTGGATCATACTTATCTCTCGGATGTAGCGCATAGAGTGAAACTCGGTAGGTTTTTTGGTAAGGATCTTTGGATTTCCGGAGATGGGTAGGGGTCGCGTTGGTGGGGTTTTGGTTGTGTTGTTGGGGGTGTGGTTGTTGGAAGTTGGTGTCGAAGGGCACCCGCGCGAGGATCTGGTGGTGAGGCTGCCTGGACAGCCTAAGGTTGGGTTCAGGCAGTATGCTGGGTATGTTGATGTGGATGTCAAGGCCGGGAGGAGCCTGTTTTATTATTTTGTTGAGGCAGAGAAAGACCCCGACAAGAAACCCCTCACGCTCTGGCTCAATGGAGGTTGGTTCCCATGCTCCTGTTCAACCTCCTGATCATGTGCGAACAATGGAATGTCTAGTCCGATGGCATTGTCAGGATATGATGTTTTCCAATTGGATACTACCACTTTTTTACATAGGGCGACTCCTCTGTCTAGTTGAATTGGTTTCTTCGACTTTGTTCATATTGTACTTCTGGAGTCTTGTGCTTCCTCTCCTTTCCTATGTGGAAAGTTATTTCTCTTTTTCGTTCTTTTGGAAGGATTCATCTTGTTCTTCCCCAGACGCTTGTGTTTTGGTCACTCAGTTTTTTTTTTTTTTCTTTGAGGTTATTGACACTATTCTTTTTATCCGGGGTGGTTTTCGTTTGTTAAAATGCAATTGAGGTGTTTTGTCTGTTAAATAATGTTCTGGGACTCTTAACAACAGGCACTTGATCTTCAACCTTTTTGGAAATAAAAAATAACTTTGCACAACAACGATCAAAACATCTTTCAAAGGATAAATCCTTTCCTGCAAGTTTCTGGAATGTTTTAGAAAAGAGTTGTAATGAGCTTCCGACCTTCATAAGGATGCCATGGAAATTTTCCGAATTTCATTTCAAACAGTGAAAATAAAGCAGAAAAGCTGAAGTTATGGGCTTCATAAGGATGCAGAAGCATGGAAATTTTCCGAATTTCATCTGTCAAACAGTGAAAATAACAAAAAGCGAAAGAAGAAAGTAAAGATGAGACAGAGATGCTGTGAAACTTCAATTATCTCTAAGGCGCCGAGACAACAAAATCAATGATAGGAATTTTCTGTATTCAGGTCCAGGTTGTTCTTCTATTGGCGGAGGTGCATTTACGGAGTTGGGTCCATTTTATCCTAGAGGAGATGGTCGAGGTCTTCGAAGGAATTCAATGTCATGGAATAAAGGTAAGTCCCATTGCATGTAACCTGGAAGTTTTAGTCATTTAGTTGGTAGCGTGGAGTATGGGCTTCTTTCTGTCTTCATTTTTAAACTCTAATACTAAGGCGCTTAGGAAGTATAGATTTTGATACTGATGCAATCCATTTAAGTCATTTGTTTTCTTCCATTTTGCAGCATCAAATCTCCTCTTTGTTGAGTCTCCTGCTGGAGTAGGATGGTCATACTCAAACACAAGTTCAGATTATACTTCTGGAGATGCATCAACAGGTAAAGTGCATAGCTCATAACTTTTTTTCTTTTTTACTTGGTTTCAGCATTTGCTTACTTTGTAGGGTTCACTCCATGAACAAACAATTCTACAAAAGTCGTCCAACTTCGGTCTGTTCAAAGCTCAATCTCTTATTTTTGGCAGCTAGAGACATGCGTGTATTTATGTTGCAATGGTACAAGAAGTTCCCAGACTTGAAATCCAGAGAACTGTTTCTCACCGGAGAAAGCTATGCAGGTTTGACAAACATTATTCAGAGTTCCGTTCGATATCTGGATTTTTTTTCTTGCGACTCCTACAGTGGAGTATTTCAAGACTTAATCTCTAGATTGGAGCATGTGAACAGAAGAGAATATTGGTTCCTAGAGGGACCTATCTTCTTCTCTCTTATTCCATAGGTTAACTTACTGTACAGTTTATGAAAGTGAACAGCTCAATTCAAAATTAATTTCTCATCCCTGTTTTTGCCTCTTTCCCCTCATGCTTTATCAGTTTCTTCTGGTTCCTTTTATGTTTAATGGTAGTTTCTG
The DNA here is from genome assembly GCA_003952965.2 of Morella rubra. Classification (NCBI taxonomy): domain Eukaryota; kingdom Viridiplantae; phylum Streptophyta; class Magnoliopsida; order Fagales; family Myricaceae; genus Morella; species Morella rubra. Next base: position 34,419,629 of record CM025851.1, read on the forward strand.
TAGGTTCCTTAAATGATTAAATGTCCTTGTACAGGGCATTACATACCCCAATTGGCTATTGCTCTACTTGACCATAATTCACACTCAACTGGTTTCAAGTTCAACATCAAAGGGCTGGCTGTAAGAAAAATTAAGCATTTTTATTGATATCCCAGAGTTTCTTGATAACAAAAAGTCCTTCTCGTTTTTGTTTTTATTTTTCCATTTTTAATTCGTATCGTGCTGATGTTGTGCAATTTATCTCATTTGGTTACCTGTTCTGCTCCGGTTAGATTGGGAATCCACTCTTAAGACTGGATCGAGATATTCCAGCTACTTACGAATACTTTTGGTCTCACGGAATGATCTCTGATGAAATTGGACTTACCATCATGAACGATTGTGATTTTGATGATTATGTCTTTGGAAGTCCTCACAATGTGACAGAGTCATGCGAAAACGCGATAAAGGAAGCAAACCACATCGTTGGTGATTATATAAACAATTACGATGTGATCCTTGATGTTTGTTACCCATCTTTAGTGGAACAAGAGCTGAGATTGAAGAAAATGGTATTGGATATTGTTTTGTGTTATAAATTTTCATTGGCCCTTCTTCCTTGTCATTCTGTTTTCATTGTTTCGTTGTTAAATTTTTTTCATCCCTTTTCTGCAGGCTACTAAGATTAGTTTTGGAGTTGATGTTTGTATGACCTATGAAAGACGCTTCTATTTCAACCTTCCTGAAGTTCAGAGGGCTCTTCACGCCAATCGCACAAAATTGCCTTATGGCTGGTCCATGTGCAGTGGGTAAGAAATCCATGCAGTTTGCTTCCCTGCAACTTTGGGAAGAAAGAAAGGACATGTTCTTCCTCTTAAGTTGATTTTAACATTTTTTTCATTCTTATATCTCATGAAAGCCCTTATTAAGTATTCATAAGAATAATATGCTGTAAATTGTTACAACTTGCAAAGATGGTCTAACCGATACTTGCACTTTTTCTATTTTGCAGTATTCTGAACTATAGTGATTCCGATGGTAACCTTAATATTCTTCCCTTGCTCAAAAGAATAATCCAAAATCACATCCCAGTTTGGGTTTTCAGGTACTTTGAAGGGAATGATATACCAACAGATATGCTGATTTTAAGCTATGACAGTTTGATTGATTTTTATTTCTATATCTAATGTTATTGTTGAATTTTACCAATCCTAGTGGGGATCAAGATTCTGTTGTACCCTTGCTGGGTTCCCGGACACTCATCCGAGAACTGGCTCATGATCTGAATTTCAAGATTACCGTCCCATATGGAGCTTGGTTTCACAAAGGCCAGGTGATTATTTGTATTCCAATACAAATTTCTTCAGTCAGTCAGTGTCTCTTTCTGTTTGTCATAATTCGCTGCTGCATGTTGTTTTGAGCAGGTGGGAGGTTGGGCGACAGAGTATGGTAATTTATTAACTTTTGCCACAGTAAGGGGTGCTGCACACATGGTGCCATATGCACAGCCATCAAGAGCATTGCATCTATTCAGTTCATTTGTGCGTGGCCGGAGATTGCCAAATGCAACACGCCCTTCCATTGAGGATTAAGAAGGCTCTAACTATCATTTACAAGGCGGTTGGAAATTTCAAAATTTTAATGATTTAATGATTCTGTAATCTCTTCACTTCAAGGCTTGATAGGAATTGGCTTTTAAGTGGGAAATAAGGAAATTGTGTTTGTGAAAAGGAGAGAATTCGAATATGTTCGAAAAAAGGACTTCTCAACTTCTTTGTGATAGAGACGGAAGTATCTAGATAATGCGAGTTAATACAAATTATTATCAGAGGAAATAAGGCGATTCGGCTGAAATTCATGGCACTTAATTAATTTCAATTAAAATCCAGATCAGGGATGTTTTTTGCATATGATGAAAAACTTGGAACTGCGGAGTTCATGGAAAGCTTTCACCCTGTATTAGTCTGCTTGCATTTCCCCATTAGACGGGAAAAGGTCTCTTACTTCCTGAAATGACTTCAAAAATGCTACCAAGATGCATATCAAATTGGTGCCTCTCACGTGACCATCTCCCCTCGTTAAAACACCGTTATATCTAGGCCTGTAATTCCGGTCTGGTTGCCGGCGGAGCTCCGGCTCCGTTTATGTCTCCGGTTCCGGAAAGAGGAGATCCGTATCTTCCAGGAACCGGAGTCGGAGGTAATTTTTGGCCACTCCCGGACGTGGAACCGGAAACGGAAGTTTCTGCCGGTCCAGGCAGAAATTCGTTTCGGGCTTCTTTTTTTTTTTAATTCCCCCCCCCCCCCCCCCAATTTAAAACGACGTCGTCTCATTTTAAGTAGGGCGACGTCATTTAACTTGTTTTTTTTTTAAAAAAAAAAAGAAAAATATGCGTGGATCAAAACTCGCCGTTTTGATCCACGCAAAAATGCCCTAAGTCTTCACTCTTCCCCTACCCCCGACCCCGAGCCCTGTCCCAGCCACCCGCCCGCCCGCCAGGTCACCCCGAGCCCTATTCCAGGTCACCCGAGCCCCCAGGTCCCTCCCGAGCCCTCCCCCCGACCCACCGAGCCCTCCAGGTCACCCTCTCTTTCTCCGTTCCGGCTCTTACGCCTCAAGTGTCTCTCTCTCTCTCTCTTACTGCCTCCAAGCTCATTACTCATTAGCTCCACTGCTGCTCTCTCTCTCTCTGTTCTTTGGATATTTGCTTAGAATCTGTTATGCGAATTTGTTAGTCCAAGTTGATCTGTTTTCATGAATTTGTTATGTGTATGTTTTCATGAATTTGTTATGTGTATGAATTTGGAATTTGTTATGTGTATGCTTAGTAAATCGTTTATCAATTTAGTGAATTTGTTATGTGTATGCTTAGTAAATCGTTTATCAGTTTAGTGAATTTGTTATGTGTATGAATTTAACCAACAAATGAGAAAAAAAGGATTGCAAAATGATGGATATAGGTATATACAAAATTTTACATTTCTACTTTCACTTTATTAAAATTTTTTATGAGCTAATTGTTGATACATTTGTTTTTTTGCAGAGTTAATTTCTAATGCTGCATCGATCGTGGATGGGTCATACGTGATTGATTGATGTTTGATTATGTTATTAATTTCTTACTTGAGTTGATACTTCTAAGTTTGTATTGTAATATTTTGTTATTTCAAGTTAGTTTCAAGTTTGATTTGAGATTTATTTAATATGAGATTATGTGAATTACATGTTTTTATATTTATTTTTACATTTGTTTGTCAATTACATGTTTTAGGATTTTATTTGTGAATTGTAATGAATGGGTAAAATTTCGTTTATTGAAAAAAAAAAAGATTAAATGGGCTAAAAAATATAGTCCAAAAAATTGTCGGAATTCCGTTATCGCTTCCGCTAAGTCCGCTAAGAGTCGGAAGCGAAAGCGGAAGCGGAGTCATTTTGGCCATCCGCTAGTTAGCGGAGCGGATGTCAGAATGTCAAATTCGCTTCCGACTAGTCCGCTATTCACCCCTAGTTATACCCTTCCTAATATTAAAAGACTGTTATGCCCCTCTAATTTTAAAAAACACACGCGCGCACGCACGCACGCCGAGACAGAAATGTCGTCTTGCGTAACTTACCTCTGAATTTCAACCCGAAAATGTCGCACGAAGAACTCAGCTCTCAAGTCGCACGAAGAATTGGCTGGACTGCGCACGAAGAACTCACGAACTGGTCAAGATCTCTCCCTGTTTTTTCCTGCTCCTTGCTTTTTCTGCAACTTCCGTCCGTTCTCTTCAACCACCCCCAACTTCACTCTGAAAAACTCAGCTGGTATGCGCACGAAGAACTCGCAGAGAGTCAGATCGTTAACAGATTTTTAGTCTGCGCTGATTTGGGTGTGTTGGGTTAACAGATCGTTGATCTTGGGCGATTGAATAATTCGCAGAGAGTCCCCTTACAAGTGCATGCTTAATGTTTTTAGTTTCCCATATGCTTTTTTGCTCCTTTAAATCGTTACATCCTGGAAAGCTTGAGTAGCTTAAATGTTGTGTTCCTAAAAAAATGAGGGGTTTTCAAATAACAGCTTTTGAAAAGCAATATTTTTTACTTGGCTTTAGTTCTAAATCATGGTGAATTATGCGTATCCCCAAAAGGAAAAAGAGATGTGGAGTACGTGGATGAGCAAAAAGGATTGCTCTTTTTTTTTTTTTTGTTAATCTATTGCCAGATTAGCAGGTCTGAAGTTCGTCCAAATCGAGTAATTTCTGAGGGTTTCTAGTGCTAACAAATAACCGGAGTAAAGGCTAGTTTGGAACGATATTTTTTCTTATATTAAAATCCCATCTGAGATCTGTGTATTGGGGGTTTTATTTCTGGGTTTCCTTTGGAAGAAGATGATGGTGTTCGATGAGATAGGGCTTTGTTGTGATATGGAGTTCATATCTGCCCCGATTGGAAAAAGAGAGGTGGCTGCCCCGGCTCCTGAAGCGGAAGACCAGGAGAGTTCTTCGTGCGACTGCGACTTGGATTGACCAGAAAGTGAAATTTTGAAGGCTGAATCAAAACAGAGGAGGTGACCGGAAACTGTGCGACTTGCGGCAAGACGACATTCTGTGTGTGCGTGTGTGTGTGTTTTTAAAATTAGCGGGGCATAAGTCTCAAGGGCTTGAGAGATTGAAGGGAGGATGAGAAATACAGTTGTTTTGGTGGTATTTATAGCTAATGAACACGAAGAATTTTCTCCTCCACCACTGGAATAGTGAAAAGACGCGAAAGCACCCACCAGGTTATCTGAACTTTCTTTGCATCTACCACCAACTTTCGCGTTGGGTTCAATTTGTTGTGCATGGTGTTTAGGTTCATATTCTTTTGTCTTCTCCTCCTTTTTGTATTATATAAGATTCTCGATTCACCACTTTTCTCTATTTTAGATTTTCACTCGCTAAAAAATAAATGCATAAGCTTCTAAATAATACAAAACATTAATTGGGTTGGTCTCCTTTTAAAAATAATTATTCAATTAAATTCTTAAAACTGACCACATTGAGCCGCGTCAGCACAAAATTATCAACAAGTGTTTTGTAATTTTTTTCAAAAACTCATGCAGTTATTTTTTGGGAGTGAAAAGTTAAGTATTAATTTTTAATTCTCCTTTTCCTTTTATCAACCTTACATTTCTTACTAAAAGAGCTTCAGAAAAAGAATACAAATAAATTAATTAAATATTAACAATAAATTAATTTTATTAATTCGCCAGCCCCCAAGAAAAAATTCTGGGTTCGACCAATACTGCGGCCTAGGGCTCATGGATGCCGCCACTCTGCCTTTTGGGTCTAGGCTCCTGCCATATTCATTGAAAGAGCCCACTGTCGGCCTCTCGCTAAAGTCGAAATCTACGATGTTTTTTTTTTTTTTTTTTAGAGAAAAATATATTTTTCACCCACAAACTATCGGGTAGTGATACATTGTATCCCAAACTACCATTTTTAAGATATTTCACCCTCAAACTACCAATGTTAGACACTTTACACCCTAAACTACCCACTTTGACACATTACACCCTTCAACTACTAATATTAAACACTTTGCACCCTCCATTTGATAATATATGCAAAATGGGTTAATGGCATTATCGTTATTTTAGTCTAAAAATTTGATAAAAGGGTGCAAAGTGTCAAAATTGTAGTTAAAAGGTGCAATGTCAAATTGGTAGTTTGGGGTGCAAAGTGTAAAACCTATGGTAGTTCGTGGGTGAAAAATGTATTTTTCCCTTTTTTTTTTTTCTTAGTCGAAGTCTGCAATGTATGACTACAGCTGTTCTCTGCCCAAGTTAGCTAGGCTCTGGACATCTTGGTTTTGACGAGATTTTTAAGTATTCGAAGTATTTTAAAATTTTTTTCATAATATCATACTTGTATTGATATTTATGTAAAAGTTGTTGACTTGTAAAAAAAGTAACTATGATTTTTAAGTTTGTTGTTTATAGATTATTTTTATTGAGATGAGTGAAGAAGATAAAATATAAAATATATTATTATTTATAATATTTATTATAATTTCGAATTTGGAAAATTACAATAAAAATAATTTGAAGGTATTTAAAAAAAAAAGAGAGGAGAATAAAAAAAAGACAAACGACTAATGCGAGAAGAACTTTTGCAAAAGAGTGATTGACCCTTACTGACAAGCTGTAGGGTATTGCAGGGGAAGGAGGAAAAAATTGTAGCATGATATTTAATGGTCGGATGAAATGACCATATCGCCCTCAACCAAAGTCTTAGCATTAGATAAAGTAGTTGAAGTATTTCGTCTATTCACATGTCCGAGTGGTTAATGCGTTGAACATGTGGGGCCATATATTTTTTCAAATTTTGATTTTACCCTTTGGTATTTATGTCTTTAAAGCACTACTAGAGGGTATATTGGTAATTTTTCATAAGTATGGTCAGGGTAAAAATAGAAAATAATTAACTGCATCCTAAATTTTAATATGTTCGATTAAGTTGGCAGTACGTTGAATGTGAATTTTAAAAATATCTTTGAAACGAACAAGCCTAGAGAATGTGTTTTACCCTTTAAATCAATCAACGGTCAAATGGTCGCCTCCACCTCCTCTGTAATTCTATTGTCAAATTCATGGTAGATTAGTTTGAAAACAGATAACCATTGTATTTATTACTGTTGTAGAGTTCAATGGTTTTTTTTTTTAATCGTAGAGTTCAATGGTTTGAAATTACATATATATTTTCTTATATTAAAGAATGACTATATAATAAAAGACTCAACGCAACAAAACAATTAAAAAAAAAACCAAAACCTGCAAGTCAAAAATATGCAAAATTTCACATGAACAATATTAAATATCACTCATTATATCTATTTTTATTAAATTTTAAATAGAATGATGCAATTACGACAGAGTATTAAAAGAATCGTATTCTTATATCTAGCATTCCCTTCCATGCGTTTACCCTTGATGGTCCTCTAACATTTTATACTTGTTTTTGTACTTGTTCTTTGAATGCTTATTCAGATATATATACTTTTCATCTACTTACTATTGAAGTACTTACATATTATTGGGCTCCGAACTATCCATTTCGTGACATTTCGTCTATACACTACTACTCTTATACAGTTTACATCTTCGTTGTTAATTTGAAAAAAATTAATATTTTAATTAAATGAAATGATGAATTTACCACTATAAAAAAAATAATAAAGATAAAATTGTCATTTCACTAAATTAATATATTAATTTCCAACAAAATTAGAGCTAGAAAATGCAGATTACAAACGGTTAGTAGTTCATCTGGAGAAATTTGTGCAAATTATCACAACTTAATAAGTTCCTTCATTCTCTTTTTTTACTTGGTAGAGTGGTTATGGGGGATCGTTCCGCGTATCAAAACCCTCTACATAGGAAGATAAGTCAGCTGAGCAAAAGGCCCTGGCTGATGGTAGAGATATCGTCAAATACCAGTAAAACCTATATCTTAAAACAATTCTGCGTTTTTTTTTAAAAATTATCTTGGCCTCTATTTAGATGGACAAAAAAAAAAATTAACTTATTGGAGGTAGTGTAAATTTATGTGAAAAATGTTTTGAAATTTGTAACAAGTTATTAGAATTTGTGAAAAAATTATTATAAAATTTTTTTTAACAACTGACCTTTATACAGATAATTATCATAACTTCATTGTCTTCCCTTGATTATGACAATAGCCATCAAAGCAACTTTGCACCTGAAAGCAACGCTAGTTCTGTTTCCTAGTAGTCAGTGCCGTGAGTTTTCAATCGATCGTGAATAATGAATTTGAAGGGAACGGAAGCAATCTAACTTTCAGAAGGGACCGTCTCTATCTTTTGTCCCTGCAATCTAACTTAATACAATCCCACCTCATTTAATGAATAAAAAGTGGCTAAAGAATGATGGACCCCTCGCAAGATGACTAGTAGGATTTCTCTTATGTGCAAAGATGAACCTACAGACGTTTTCTTCTCAATAGCTGGAGGTGGCAATGTTGGTGGCAGTTTTAATGGGAAGAGGTGGGAGAGGAAATTGAGAGAATGCTCTCATGCAGAAAAGAAAATTTAAAGGATTTAAAATCACAAAGCCGAGCCACCAAATTATATTAGTCTTTTTATTCATTAAATAAGATGGATTTATATTAAGTCTTAGGGCTTGTTCGTTTTGATGATATTTTGAGAATACATATTCAATTTTCTAACCACTCAAACCAAACATGTTTAAATGAAAGATGCAGCAAATAAGTTTTCAACTTTGTCCTGGACAAACTGATAAAGAATTACCAACGAATCCTCCAGTAATGTGTTAAGGGTCTCCACAGATTTAGTGAATTAAATTCGAAAAGAATTGAATGGACAGAATAAGCCCCATAATTTCTTCAGCATTGAGAGTTGGTTGAGGATTAATATGGTCATTTCATCAAAACCAAAACTGACAGTCAGCATTTGTTTTTTCGATTCCCCACCCCTGACAAGGCTGCAGCTTCACGCTTGCAGGAATCTCTGATAGTTTAGCGTCGTTTTTCTTTTTTTTTTTTTTTTCAATTTTTTTTCACCAATTCAATACCTTTTATAATATCTGTATTATAATAAAAATTAGAAAATAAAAAAATTCGGAATTATAATAAATATTTAAAATTTAAAATATTATTTTATATTTTATATTTTATATTTTATCCTTTTCACTCATCCCAATAAAAATAATCTACAAATAACAACCTTAAAAATCATTATTACTTTTTTACAAACATCAATACAACTTTACAACTTTTACACAAATACTAATAAAATTCTAAAATCGCTTAAATATTTATAATATACTTAAAATTCTAAAAATTTTACCAAAACAAACACACCCACAGAATACCGAAACAAAAGGAAGACAGTCCATTCTTTGGAATTCCCCCCTCCGAACGTTCCCGAATTTGAAAGTTCCTAACCGTCTCTAGATTCGTCTTTGCACAGAAGAAAAGTCCTACTAGTCATATTGCTGAGGGTCCACCATTCTTTATGATGACGAGTCAGCCACGTGAATCACATTTATGACGTTTCATCTCTGAGGAAAGCTATAGGTCGTCCCAGGGCGTGCCAGTCTAAGGTTGTTCAATCCCGGTGTAGGTGCCGGTTTTGGCCAAAACCGGCACCTACACCGGATAGGCCAGTTTTAAATATTGTCACCTACACCTACACCTACACCTACACCGTTAAGGGCAAAAACGCCCTTAGCGGTGGCGGTTTCCGGTTATCCTACATTCATATTGGGCCATTTTTTTAACATTTTACTCACTTGCCCAATGTATTTTTTTTCTTTTTTCTTTTGGTCCATTAATCACATATCAATAAAATCTAAACTAATGAAATCCAAATTCAAAATCAATAAAATTAAAGATAATCTTAAAAGATAAGATGAGAATTTAAAAGTCCAAAGTAATAAAATCTAAAATAATAAACTTAAAGAACATCACAACAAGATGAGAATCTAAAAATCTAAACCAATAAAATCCAAAATAATAAACTTAGAGACGTAACTGTAAGAATATCTTAAAGATGGGTAACTCCTTCAAACTAAAAATAAAAATAAACTTATACACCAAGTTATAATGTATAAAAATAAAAATATTATTCACACTAATAAATTAACAAAAGCAGAAATGGGGGAGAGGGACCAAGCCCCGGGGTATAAAACAAACGGGGAAGGGGCATCCGAGGTGTGCGAACAAATGGGAGAGGAGGGCCCGGAGTGCGCGAACAAATTGGGTAGGGGGTCTGGGGTTTAAAACAAAACGATTCCGTTTTGTTTTGTTTTGCCAGAGGGGCCTGGGGGAAATGGGGTTGCGCGGGTATATATATTTTAAAAAAACCCGGTGTCTAAGAATAGGAAATAGCACCGGATTTTTTTGCAAAACCTTAAACCGGCATGATACTGAACAGCCCTATGCCAGTCTGAAGACGTACTTAATTTTGTCTTCTCAACTTCTTCATAAATGGCGGAAACCATCAGAAGTCTACCGCTCCTTCCCTCGGGCCAACTTGAGTCAACAAAGGTCCGTGGGCTCTTACGTATAGTATTACAATAATTGCCCGATACGGAGCTTACCTGGTTCTATCTCCCGTAAAACTATTTTCGAAAACTTGTTTTCAGAGCCCTGCTCTATGTTTATAATCTTGAAAATGTTTATGGTGGTTTTCTTTTCTTGCAATGAAAACAGAAAACTGACTCAGAAAGACAATTTTGTATTATTAGAAAATATTTTTTTTAAAAAATAATGTTAATAGGAAATAGTTCTTGAATTGATTACTTTGATGACCTTTCAATATAATTTGCCCGTTGCAGGTGCTAAACTATCCTCTTTGCGTTCTTCATTGATCTTGCCGCTCCAATCACGACTACTACGTGTTAAACTTGCAGGGTAACTAGTTCCGCTCTCCCAATGAAAGGTCCGCGTGTGCAGTGGCGGAACAAACAAAATTGTTTCCGTAATGTAAAAAATTATCTTAGAGTTATAAAATCAAAAATTAAGAACTAAAAGTATTAAAAATATTGCAATACATGTACCGTACTATATACTGTGACTGAGAGGTGACAATTAGATCTACGATTTTGCATCTTCTGAAAATATTACAAAATGATTTCGTTTTAATAGTTTTAAAAACTTCTTGCTCGATGTACACTACATGCAATCATTCATCCATTATCTCTTATCCTATTACGTGAATCACTCTTGATGATCTTTATCATGGAAAATACTCTTTCAACGGTTGCAGTCGCAACTGGTAAAACCAATACCAATTCAATAAGTCGATAAACTAATGAAAATAGAATATTCTTTTTGGTCTCAACCATCTTCATAACAAGACTTCTAATATCTTGAAGCTTAGAAAAAGCATCAATTCTTCAAATAAAATATATAGCCAATACCAACATGGTTCTGACAACCAAATAAAGTCCACAAGAATAAACGTAACTGAAAAATCTGCATCCAGGAAAAATTGTATTGCTGACAGATATGTCTCCTAACCTTCATGTTAGATATTGACTTCTACAATGAGAACACAGTATGAGCACTAGCATTTTGTTGAGAAATTGCAGCAAGTATTGTAGAGTTGAAACATAGTGAAATTTGTTCTCGGGGCAATTGGGAAAAAATCTGTGTGAAGAAGCAATTTCATTGCTTGCCAAATTTATAGAAAACAATTCAAATGCTGAAAAAATCTAGAGTCTAAATTTTGATAAAGAAAAATTAGTTCTATTTTCTTTCTATTTTTGCCCTAAGAAGGCATAAACTAGTGTTTTAGAGAAGTGTAGCTCATGAAGAAAACTCTACCTATATGCATCTAGTTTCTCCTTGTACACAGAAATCTTACTGCAACCTATAACTGGCTGGAATTTTAGAGGAAATATATCAAAACATTTAGCAATATCCTCCATAAAAGTTTTCCGAAAATATAAGTCTAAGATTTAAAGATAACCAAAATTCTAAAAAATTGAGTCAACGGAATGCAACTAGTTTGTCACCTGACTTTAGGCTCCATTTCAACAAACAAAAACCATCACGAATTCATCATCGTTTCACCCTCTATTTATAAAAATAAAAAATAAAAAAGAACCGGGCTTAATGGAGATCAAGCCTAGGCCACACAGATTAAAAGAGCACTGGGCTTTAGTTGGCCTGGGCTTAATGGGGGTTGGGCCCAGGCCAACTTATGAAAAAAAAAAAAAAAGTTACATGTAAAATTTTTTTTTGGGCGGAGCAATGGGTGGCGGCCGCCCTAGTTCGCTACCCCTTACATCCACCACTGGGTATAACAGTCTTTTAATATTATGAAGGGTATAACGGTCTTTTAATGAGGGGAGATGGTCACGTGAACATAAGATAGATTCTGTTTAATTTAACACTAAAATCGTTCAGGGGATGGAATCACAACAAAGTCATAATTTAAGAAGGCGAATTGTAACTAATCATAGTTTAGGGGATAAATGAGATATAGGTGATAGTTCGTGGGGTATTTGTAATTTGCCCATGTTTCTTTTCCGTTGTTCTAAGTGGGTGATCCAAACATTTTAACTTGTTGAAGGGCCCCACATTTTGGGGAGCACACTGCAAACTGGATCCTCGAGACCAAAGCACTACTTAACTGAAAAGGCCAAAGACCAAAGAACCAAAGCTATAAGCTTTGGCGTGAACCATTTGAAAAGGCCACGTCAACAAGCACTACTTAACTGACTGACGTCACTGACCCAACCGTCGCATGTCGAAAACCCCTCCAAGTCGATGCGCCTCAGACCACCCTTCCGAACAGCTCCCATCTCCCACCCTAATTCGCTGCATCACCCTTACGAGTTCTCCACCGTTCTACACGACTCCACTCAGCCGAGCTGCCATCGAGATTCCCCTTTAGCTTCGGAAAATCGCTTACGTGCCTATCTCTTGCAAGCCTGCTTACAACAATGCAAAAGAGTCAAGACCCATCACCAGTTCGACGAAATGCCTCAGCTGCTGGCTGAAGCTTCGAATACGAACAAAATTATCCATGCCCAGAGCGTAAAGCTTGGTGTTGGGTCAAAAGGGTCGCTTGGAAACGCTATTCTAGATCTTTATGCTAAGTGTGGCAATGTGGACCTCGCTGAGAAGGCATTTAACTGGCTCGAGAATAGGGACGTATTGGCTTGGAACTCCGTTCTGTCCATGTACTCGAGGCGGGGGTTCTTAGAACAGGTTGTTAAGACTTTTGGGTTATTGAGGAACTCGGGGGTATTTCCAAACGAGTTCACATATGCAATCGTTTTGTCCTGTTGTGCAAGATTGGTGTGTGTTGAGTATGGTAGGCAAGTTCATTGTAGTGTTGTTAAGACAGGGCTCGCGTCAAGTACTTACTGTGAAGGTGCACTTATTGATATGTATGCCAAGTGCAATTGTGTCAGTGATGCTCGGCAAATATTTGATGGGGCTGTGGGTTTAGACACAGTTGCTTGGACTGCCATGATTGCTGGCTATGTTCAAGTCGGTTTGCCCGAGGAGGCACTTGAAGTTTTTGAGGAGATGCAGAAAGTAGGCCGTGTTCCAGACCAGGTGGCCTTCGTGACTGTCATAAGTGCATGTGTAAATCTTCACAGGCTTAGTGATGCATGTGAAATGTTTGCCCTGATGCCCAATCCGAATACCGTTGCATGGAATGTCATGATTTCAGGGCATGCCCAGAGAGGTTATGATGCAGAAGCAGTTAAATATTTCCTGAAAATGGGGAAGGCTGGAGTAAAATCGACAAGATCTACACTTGGAAGTGTTTTAAGTGCAATTGCGAGTTTGGGGATTCTACATTATGGCTTGTTAGTTCATGCTCAGGCAATTAAACAGGGGTTGGATTCTAATGTCTATGTGGGCAGTTCTTTGATTAATATGTATGCTAAGTGTGAGAAGCTGGATGCTGCAAGGAAAGTGTTTGATGCTTTAGATGAGAAAAATATGGTCTTGTGGAATGCAATGCTTGGAGGTTATGCACAGAATGGGTTTGCTCATGAAGTCATTAAACTGTTCTGTAATATGAAAGGATGTGGCTTCTATCCTGATGAGTTTACCTATACTAGCACTCTGAGTGCATGTGCTTGCTTGGAATATTTAAAAATGGGTCGCCAATTGCATTCTTTTATGATCAAGAGTAGATTGTCGTCAAATTTGTTTGCAAGCAATGCATTGATTGATATGTATGCTAAATCTGGGGCTCTGAAGGAGGCAAGGAAACAGTTTGAGCTGATAGGCGATTGGGACAACGTGTCTTGGAATGCAATTATTGTAGGGTATGTGCAGGAGGAGGAGGAGCAGGAGGCTTTCTACATGTTTCGTAGAATGAACTTGACTGGAATTGTTCCTGATGAGGTGTCCCTGGCCAGTACACTCAGTGCTTGTGCAAATGTTCAAGCACTTGGGCAAGGAAAACAACTCCATTGTGTCTTGGTTAAGTCTGGTTTGGAAACAAGCCTTTATGCTGCAAGCTCTCTTATTGACATGTACGCAAAGTGTGGGGTGATTGCAGCTGCACACAAGGTTTTCTCTTGCATGCCTGATCGAAGTGTGGTGTCCATGAATGCTATGATTGCTGGGTATGCACAAAATAATGTAGAGGAAGCAATAGATGTGTTTCGGGAAATGCAGGCTGTAGGATTGAATCCTACCGATATCACTTTTGCAAGCATTTTAGATGCGTGTATTGGACCACTGCTAACACTGGGAATCCAAATCCACTGCCTTGCTATAAAGTGGGGCCTTTTGTACCGTGGTGACTTATTGGATGTCTCTCTTTTGGGCATGTATTTAAAATCACCAAGAAAAGCTGATGCAGAAATTCTTTTCTCAGAGTTCCTCAATCCAAAAAGTATTGTGTTATGGACCGCTGTCATTTCAGGACTTACTCAAAATGATTGCAGTGAGGAGGCTTTGCAGTTATATCGAGAAATGCATAGCGAGCATGTTCTTCCTGACCAAGCTACATTTGCTAGCGTTCTTCATGCATGTGCTGTATTGTCTTCTTTGAGAGTTGGTAGGGAGATCCATTGCCTCATTTTCCACACTGGGTTTGACTTAGATGAGTTAACAGGTAGTGCCCTTGTAGATATGTATGCTAAATGTGGGGATGTAAAAAGCTCCGTGCAAGTTTTTGAAGAAATGAACTGTAAAAATGATGTAATTTCGTGGAACTCTATGATAGTGGGGTTAGCCAAAAACGGTTATGCAGAAGAGGCACTTAAGATATTTGACGAGATGAAGCACACGCATGTTCTGCCTGATGATGTCACATTCCTTGGCGTTCTCACTGCGTGTAGTCATGCAGGAAGAGTATCTGAAGGCCGTCAGGTCTTTGACACTATGGTCAATAACGATGGCATTCAGCCCCGAGTAGATCATTATGCCTGCATGGTTGATCTTTATGGCCGATGGGGTTTCCTTCAAGAAGCAGAGGAGTTTGTTGACAAACTAAAATTCGAACCGCATGCTATGATTTGGGCTACATTCCTTGGTGCCTGCAGATTACATGGTGATGACATTAGGGGGCAGCGGGCGGCTGAGGAACTCATTGAATTAGATCCCCAAAATTCTTCATCCTATGTGCTACTTTCAAATATATATGCTGCATCAGGAAACTGGGATCGGGTTAATTTTTTGAGGAGAGAAATGAAAGAAAAAGGAGTAAGAAAGTTGCCTGGATGTAGCTGGATTGAAGTGGGACAAAAGAAGGACTTATTTGTTGCTGGGGATAAGTCCCACGCCAGTGCTGGTGAAATCCACGCAACTCTGACGGATTTGACAGCTCTAATGAAAGAAGATGGTTGTGTGGCTGATACTGATTCTTTCTTGCTCGAGGCAGGGTTATAAAGGCTCCCATCTCCATACTTGCATTAGCAAATGTCAAGTTGTAATCCTGTTTGTGTATGCTAGAGGAGAAAACGAATATTGGTGAGAATATGTTCACACAGACTGAAGGACCTTTTGGCTAAGAAGCATGTGGACTAAGGTGGCTGTAAATTTTGATGGAGCAATCTGTGAGAGGTTTGCAATGGGGGCAGCAGTCATTCGCAATCCATCTGGAGAGGTAGTAGGAGCCATAGCAGAGCAGATTCATGCCATCGATTCACTTGAAGGAGAAGCTAAAGCAGCACAACTGGGGATCCAGATGGCGGTTACAAGATCATTCAATGATATCATAGTGGAGGGTGACTACTAATCATCCATTTCCACTATAATAAATATAAAAAAATTCATTCAAATTGTATCTCTTCACTTTTTGACCAACTTTTATACTTCAAAATTTGGCACACAAATACCAACATACATATTTCATTATACTCTTTCACAGTTTTTAGTTTTTTTTTCAACTTAATTTTCTTAATTAATTGATATTGTCATCAATTCGTATGAAAATTCATCATTTCCAAATGATTATTCTGTGGTTATTTAGTTAAACAGAACTGCAGGAAAACGTACAAAGGATCTAGATCCACGCATGTTGCGTTGCTTTTGATTAAGAATTTATTGACTGGATTGCATCAAAGCATTTATACAAACTTTTAGGAAATTAATTCCTTGCTCATAATTTCAAAATTCAGCTGGAAATATCAACTAGTGGGAGAATAATATTTAAGATAACAATTATTTATATTTTCTCTGCGCAATTATTTACTCGATTCTGTCAAATATTTCCTAAACCCAGAGGCCCCAAAACGGCAAACCGTATACAAGCCAGTAGTTAGATTTTTTTTTTTTCATTTTATTTTGAAAACCTTTGAATATATAAATAAAAACAAACGACGCCAAAACAAATATCGCACACCACGCGAGCGTTGATAACCCGAAGGCGCCACCGAAAACCACGAGCGGTTTTGACAGAGCGAAAGCCTTCAACATGGAAATCACTAAGCTTGATCAGCGAGGTGGTATTCTCGGCCGTTCTTTTTCCTTCTCGCACTGCTACTGTATACATACCTGTACGCACAGAGACACAGACACAAACATCTCTCAGACTCAAAATACAAGAAGCTGGTAGCTTTCGAGTTTCGATTATCGTTTCATCATCATCATCCGAGGTAGACATGTCGAGCACGGCCGGTCAGGTTATTGTTGAGGGAGATAACGACAAACAAACAGCGAAATTATTCTTCTCTCTAGATGAAAGCAAATAGAGCGCAATCTCAACAATTATACGTACTGAAAAATAATCTCAAGATAATCAATCACACCAAGCCAGAACAACACAAGCAATTTTTACATGAAAAACTTTCCCGATGTGAGGAAGAAAAACCACGGGACCTAGTCCAGTCAAAATCTCCACTATAAACCAAATAATGGGTACACAAAGTCTTCTCTAGTTACAACTAGAGGCTACAACTCAGATCTTCAAGATGATATCAATCTTGGCAAATAGAAGAGAAAATACTAACAATCTGCGGTTACTATTTACGTATACGAATCACTGTTCCCGAGCTCAAAATTTGATCTTCACCGTTCAGATTATAGCCCCTTGTGTCGTGAACGTCTTCTCCAAATTTCAGCTCGATTGGACCACAAAAGAAGCGGGATCTAGACTTTGATGAAACTTGGGTGTGAAAGAGAAAAACTGTCTCTTTTTTTTCTTTTAATCCGTACGACTTAAAGAACTTATCTTTAGGGTTACAAGTTAAAACCCTAATGGCTTTGGGCCTTATTAAAGACCCCCATTAGGCTTTCCTTCACATAGAAGAAATAAACACAACAAATATCCCCCTTCCGACTATGTGGAGGAAATCGCCATCCCAGCGATCGACAACAATCTTAAAGATTTTGTCTTGGTAGCACTTTTGTCAACATATCAGAACCATTTCTCTGACCGAAACCTTTGACAACCAATCTAGTCTTGTACCGTGGCCGTGAAGTGAACTCACTTTGCTTCACTTTGTAAATCCACTTGTTCTTCAAGGCTCTTTTACCTTTAGGTAGTTTCACCAACTCAAAAGTGTGGTTGTCGTATAGTGACTGCATCTCATCTTGCATGGCCTCAACCCAGTCTGTTTTATGTTCATTTTCCATAACTTCTGCAAAACACCCGGGCTCTCCCCCGTCAGTCAATAATACATACTGTTTTGCTGAATATCTAGTGGAAGACTGTCGGTCTCTGGTAGACCTCCTGGATGGAACCTCCGGTGGAATCTCTAGGCATTATCAACTGCTCATCAGTCTGAACATCTGCTTGAAACTGAGGGGAGCATCCACCTCACCTGTACCCTGGTGGTTATCCTGAACATCATTTTCAACCTGAGTTCGCAAATTCTTCAATGGAACTTGATCCATGTTAATCAAACTATCATCATTTTGAGACACAGATTTCTCTACTTTCTGAATATCCTAAATTTTCTGATCTTCTACGAAAACGACATCTCTGCTTCTCAAAACTTTCTTAACTGGATCATAAAATCTGTATCCAAACTCATCTTGACCGTAACCAAGGAATATGTACTATCGTGTCTTCACATCAAGTTTGGACCTTTCATCTTTGGGAATATACAAAATGCTAGACACCCAAATACATGTAAATGATCGTAGGAAACATCCTTACCTGTCCAAACTCGGTCTGGTACATCAAACTGTAGAGGAACGCAAGGTGTAAGATTCAACAAATGAACAATTGTGCTCATCGCCTCACCCCAAAAGGATCTTGGCAAATTTGCTTGTGAAAGCAAACATCTCACTCTTTCAACTAGTGTTATGTTCATCCTTTTAGCTATGCCATTCAACTGAAGAGTTTTTGGAGTAGTCTTTTGATGCTGAATTCCCTGTTGTCTGCAATACTCAACAAAAGGACCAGAATATTCTTTCCTGTTATCTGTACGGATGCACTTCAGCTTCTTCCTAGTCTATCTCTCAACTAGGGCTTGAAATTGTTTAAACATAGCCAACACTTAATCTTTTGTCTTCAAGAAATATACCCATAACTTTCCTAAATGATCATCTATGAAGGTTATAAAATAGCTCGAGTCACTAAGTATTCTCGTCTTCATAAGGCTACATATATCTGAATGCACCAAATCCAGTATCTCTGACTTTCTCAAATGAGAGGAATTCTTGAAGGAGACTTTGTTCTACTTCATTGACAAACAATGACTGCACCTTTTCAAATGTGTATTTTTCAACCCAGATAGTAGACTTTTCTTCCCAGTATGGCTAATCCTTTCTCACTCATGTGAGCAAGCCTCTTGTGCCATAATTCTACTGTACCATCTGTTTCCATCGCATTAACAAGATCGTTGAAGATCTTTGCCTGCATAATGTACAACACAGAGAGCTTCTTACCTCGAGCCACAACCATAGCACCCTTAGTAAGCTTCCTACTGGTTATCACTGAAAGTGTTGCAATACCCATCATCATCAAGTTGACCTGTAGAAATCAAGTTCAAACGAATGTCAGGAATATGTTTCACATTTCTAAGAACCAATCTCGTGCCATTATTCGTCTCCAGATATACATCTCCAATGCCAATGACTTTAACCAAGCCATCATTGCCCATCTTTACAGTTCCATAATTACCAGATCTATAGGATGTAAAGAAATTCTTTCGAGATGTAGCATGAATGGAGGCACCACTGTCAATCACCTAACTGGTCTCATGGTATGCAACATTTATCACTTCATCTTCATAAATAATGAGGAAGTCTGCAGGAGTGGTGGTAACAACTCTATCATCACCATCTTTGTCAGTCTCGTTCTTCATTTCATTCCCTTTCTCATCCTTGTATTCTTTTTTCAATTGCTTGCAATATTTCTTGATGTGTCCCTTTTTCCCGCAATGATAGCACTCGACATTTGAGAACCTATTGGACTTGCTTTTGCTTTCATCTTTGTTCTCAGGACCTCTGCTCTTGCTTCTCCCCTCTTTTCTGTAACCAAGACTTCTGATTGTGAAGAGGATCCCTGTGATTTTCTTTCATCTCTTCGTTTAATCTTGGTCATATCCATTGATCTTCTGATGTCCTGGATCCCATGTGAGAAGAGCAAGTTTAACAAGAGGACCCTGACACGAGTCCAGTAATGAACCAAGCAACCATAACCCTCTCATCATAAACTTAATACCCATTCCAGCTAACTGATTAATAATTCCTTGGAATGTATTTAGGTGATCAGATAAGGGAGTCCCATCTTGGTATCTCAAAGCCATCGTCTGCTTAATTAGAAACATCTTATTATTTTCAGTTTTTCTAGCATATAACTATTCAAGCTTACTCTATAGAGTACGTGCATGTGTCTCCCCACTACTATGGTTTAAAACATTGTTATCTACCCATTGTCTGATATACCCACACACCTGTCTATGTAACAAAGTCCATTCTGCATCGGACTTGTTAGCCGGTTTTTCAGTAGCAAACACCAGTAGATAATAATCTTTTACATAAAGAAGATCTTCCAATTTTTCTCTTTTATATGTGATAATTTGAACCATTGATGTTAACCATTCTACTCACATTTGCTTCCATAACTCAAATTGTCAATCAAACAACTTGGCAACCAAGCTTGAAACCACTTTGTTAAGAGAGATAACGACAAACAAACAGCAGAATTATTCTTCTCTCTAGATGAAAGCAAATATAGCGCAATCTCAACAATTATACGTACTGAAAAATAATCTCAAGATAATCAATCACACCAAGCCAGAACAACACAAGCAATTTTTACGTGAAAACTTTCCCGTGTGAAGAAGAAAAAACCACGGGACCTAGTCCAGTCAAATCTCCACTATAAACCAAATAATGGGTACACAAAGTCTTCTCTAGTCACAACTAGAGGCTACAACTCAGATCTTCAAGATGATATCAATCTTGGCAAATACAATGGAAAAACAACGAAGAGAAAATACCAACAATCCGCGGTTACTGTTCACGTGTACGAACCACTATTTTCGAGCTCAAAATCTGATCTTCACCGTTCAGATTATAGCCCCTTGTGTCGTGAACGTCGGATTTCCCTCACACGTATAAATTGATCACTAGCCCCTTTCACAATCGATGTGGGACTAACCCTAACAATCTCTCCTTCACACATCGGGCCCTGAGTTGGGAACAGACAACCCGTTTTCCCATGGACTGTTAGGTCCGAGACTTGTTGGTAAACCTAGGTTCTGATACCAGTGTTGGGTGATCTTGGGCATTCTCAATCTCAAAAGCTAGCTTAAGAGGTGATACCACCAACCCCTTACACAACCGATATGAGACTAACCCCAACAGTTATCAAGTGCAAAGGTGAGCCTTCACCATTCCATTTCTTTTCTGCTATTTGCCAACACGAATCTTATTTCAATTAGCTACTCTTTGGTCAGTGTTCTTGATCAACTGTTACTGTCTTCAACGTCAGCTGTTTCGTTCTTTTGCTTCATTTATTGTTTTTGCAGAAAGTTTATGAATATTATTTTTAGGGGCCTAGGAACTGCCTATGCTTACACTGCAACTTCTAGAAATAGTCTTCTAAATGTCTCTCTCTCTCTCTCTCTGACCATCCTTCGAACCCATTGTTTCAAATATCAAACATATATATGTTGAAGCCCCTGCTTCTGTATTGTTACAAATTTGATATTTAGATGTTTTTCTTGGGACTAATCGCCTAACTGGGTATTCTTTCAATGTAGCGGCGGTGGCATGGGAGGCTGGGAAGCCACTAGTGATTGAAGAAATTGAGGTGGCACCTCCTCAGGCGAATGAAGTACGCGTGCGAATCCTCTACACCTCCCTTTGCCACACTGATGTTTACTTTTGGGAATCTAAGGTAACAGTTTTCCGATGATATGTTTCATATACGTATCTTTTTTCTTTTTTTTTTTTTTTCTAAATTCATATACGTATCTGATTATTCGATGCAATGATAAAACAAGAGCAAACTACAAAGCTTTCATTATCTGTCTTTCATTCTGCATTCTTCATTTCCATTTCTTGTATTTGTTAAAAATTTGCCAATAATTTCTTGATTATTTTGGCTCTTTCTGATGTTTCCATGTGATATACGTTCTTGTTCTGGTATATGTTTTAATCCGCTTAACTGCTTTGTTGTGGTTGATGCTCTGTTCAATTTGTTGTTGAGATTCAAAAGTTCCTTTACGTTACAGGGGCAAACACTGATGTTTCCTCGCATTTATGGTCATGAAGCTGGAGGGTACGTATATCCCTAAATTTTGAAAGTTATTCTATTCAAGAAAACATGGCATCAGTTTTCAAATTCCTCTTTCACTTAGTACAAGTAAAATGCCAAATAAATTCATGAAGAATTTTTTAGTTCTGTGACAAAGCACGTATTCATTGCTTTTCTGTTGTTCAGTATTGTGGAGAGTGTAGGCGAGGGAGTAACTTGTCTCCAAGAGGGGGACCATGTACTGCCTATCTTCACTGGGGAGTGCGGGGAATGTTCCCACTGCAAGTCAGAGGAAAGTAACATGTGTGAACTCCTCAGGATTAACAGTGATAGGGGTGTTATGCTTAGTGATGGCAAGTCAAGGTTCTCCAAAGATGGACAGCCCATTTACCACTTTCTTGGCACGTCCACATTTAGTGAATACACTGTTATCCATTTTGGCTGCCTTGCCAAGATCAACCTTGCAGCCCCACTGGACAAAGTTTGTGTTATCAGTTGCGGACTATCCGCAGGTAACAAACAGTTCCATGCATTCGAAGAAGTCTAACGATTGCACCACATGTGACACTATTACTAACGCCTTGCTTCCAATAATAATTTTGGTTTTATGCTTGAAGGCCTTGGTGCCACTTTGAATGTTGCAAAACCCAAGAAGGGTCAATCTGTGGCCGTCTTTGGATTGGGTGCTGTTGGCCTTGCTGTGAGTTTGTTTGTTTTTGTTTTTTTGTTTTTTTCTGTTTTTGTTTGGAGATTTTCTTGTTGGTTTCATGGTTTATTGCTTTCGGCAACTTCAAAATTGATTTCAATGAGTTTCCCCCCCTCTTCTGCTTATATTTAGGCTGCTGAAGGGGCAAGGATTTCTGGGGCTTCAAGAATCATTGGTGTTGATATGAATGCTAGCTGCTTCGAGCAAGGTTGGTTAATTAATTGCCAGCATGCTTATCTAACAACATCCATGGATAGATTCCTGGTTTTAATCTCGTGGATAGATTTCTGACACTAAAGTTACTCAGTTGCAATCTTTGGTATTGACAACAGCTTACATTCTTAATTCCTTTGACAGCTAAGAAGTTTGGTTGCACTGAATTTGTGAATCCCAAAGACCATGAAAAGCCTGTTCAAGAGGTAAATTCAATCACCCTGCCTGTTGCTAGTTTTTAAATAAATAAGTTGCAATATATATATTCTGATTCCACTCAGCTTGTATTAGTTTTAAAGTGGGAGTTTTGATTGATTGGTGATTGCTGAGATGACTGACGGAGGGGTGGATCGAGCTCTCGAGTGTACCGGAAGCGTCCGGGCCATGATCTCAGCATTTGAATGCGTACACGATGTAATCAGTGAACAAATTTCTTTAGCATGCTCTCTTATTAGATATTACTAACAGTTCCAGTGTCCAATTATGTTTCCCTTGAAACTAAATTCTGCTTCTGTTCAGGGTTGGGGTGTTGCAGTGCTTGTTGGTGTACCAAACAAAGATGATGAGTTCAGGACTCATCCATTTAAAGTATTAAGTGAGAGGACTCTTAAGGGTACTTTCTTTGGCAACTACAAGCCCCGCACTGATATTCCAGGAGTCGTTGTACATGAACAAGGTAAGCTTAAGAACTTATCCGGTGTTCATCAAATCCTACTGTCGTAATTGAAGAAAGGATCTTGGAGTGCTACTAGTGGTTTTCAGAATGTTAATCTTTTTTCGCTTTAAGATAGTGTGGCGGGTAAATAGTGTGTTCTATCTTTTGCCGGTGCAGGAGCTGGAAGTGGAGAAATTTATCACTCATTCCGTCCCTTTCTCAGAGATCAACAAGGCATTCGATTTAATGCTCGAAGGGAAGTCTCTCCGATGCATTTTCTCCTTGGATGCTTAGAACATTACCTGGAGTATCGCATTGATGGCATTACAATAAGACTCTGGGGTTTGTGAGCTGATGCAGATTGCAGACAGAACAAGCAAATCATTTTGTCACTTGTCTGTATGGTTTTGATGCATGCACTGCTCTGACTTTACTTGTGTTTTCCTTTGCCAATGTTAAGATTTTCCTGGTTGTCCGTGATTTGTCATCTTTTTGTATTTGCAGAAAGTTGACTTGGAATCCAAATTTTGTTTGTGTTCTCATTTGCCTATTTTAATATTTTCCTCTTTGTCCCTGATGTGCATCTTGATGGTGCTTCTGTGGCAAATTTGTTTGGTTGTACGTCAAGTCAAGTCAAAAGAGGTCCAAACTACCATAATCGTCACATTTAGATGATTCAATAGTAACACGTACCTTACTGCACTCGGATACCATTTAAAGTATTAAGTGAGAGGACTCTTAAGGGTACTTTCTTTGGCAACTACAAGCCCCGCACTGATATTCCAGGAGTCGTTGAGCAGTACATGAACAAGGTAAGCTTAAGAACTTATCCGGTGTTCATCAAATCCTACTGTCGTAATTGAAGAAAGGATCTTGGAGAATTACTCTTGCTACTAGTGGTTTTCAGAATGTTAATCTTTTTTCGCTTTAAGATAGTGTGGCGGGTAAATAGTGTGTTCTATCTTTTGCCGGTGCAGGAGCTGGAAGTGGAGAAATTTATCACTCATTCCGTCCCTTTCTCAGAGATCAACAAGGCATTCGATTTAATGCTCGAAGGGAAGTCTCTCCGATGCATTTTCTCCTTGGATGCTTAGAACATTACCTGGAGTATCGCATTGATGGCATTACAATAAGACTCTGGGGTTTGTGAGCTGATGCAGATTGCAGACAGAACAAGCAAATCATTTTGTCACTTGTCTGTATGGTTTTGATGCATGCACTGCTCTGACTTTACTTGTGTTTTCCTTTGCCAATGTTAAGATTTTCCTGGTTGTCCGTGATTTGTCATCTTTTTGTATTTGCAGAAAGTTGACTTGTATTACTTATGAATCCAAATTTTGTTTGTGTTCTCATTTGCCTATTTTAATATTTTCCTCTTTGTCCCTGATGTGCATCTTGATGGTGCTTCTGTGGTAATCAAATTTGTTTGCGGATCTTTACTGTTAAATCCTAAACTTACGTCAAGTCAAGTCAAAAGAGGTCCAAACTACCATAATCGTCACATTTAGTTTTAAAACTATCAAAATTCATCAACTTTGGCCTTGATAAAGCTGTCAATATTGTAACACGTACCTTATTCTCTGCATGTTTTAACTGCCGGATACTATGACATGATGAATAATGATGCATTTTGGTATTAAATGTGATGATTTTGGCAGTTTGAACCTCTCTTTGACATTTTGAAGTAGTTTGAGGACCAAAAGTGATGTTTTCCCAATTTTGTTTCTCCATAATTATCCATAAGAGAGCTGTAATGCCAAATAGCCACTTTATTCCCCATAGAAAAACCACAGAAAGACAAAAACAGGAATAAAAATGGACCTAAAAAGAAAAATAAAACTAAAGGGACAGAATCAGGGACAGCCCTACGTTAGACTGGGGGCTGGGCGTGATGGGTTTCCCTTCTTCCTCTCACTCCACTCCCCATGTAACTATATGATATAAGGAAATAAAAGTCCTTCTAAGAACATTTTGCAGTAACAAAACAATGTAGGCGATCGGAATAATTTATTTGTCTCTTACAAACTATTGTTGATGTCTATACGAGAAAATTAAGGAACATTCGTCTAATAAGTCAATGAGCAGCGAGTGAGTACACTTTTTGATGTGGTTGGTTGATATCAAATCTCTTATTTAGTAGTTACTCCAAGTTCAGGACAACCGTTGGAATGTGGACGAGTTGGTTATGAGTAACTTGATCTGTTGGTTGGCAAACCCTAGTTCGATTTCCACAGTAAAAACTCTCATGACTGACTTGATGTGCGTGGTGAGGGGTCGTGATACTTATCTAAGACTTGCCGTGATGTTAAGCCCACCGAATATGACCAAACTGTTTTAGGTCCATCCGACCCTAATATACCAATACTATGGATTTCTCTCGTGCCAAGAAAAAAAAAAAAAAAAAAGTAGTGAAAATTCGAAATGTCTACCGTTTATCTATATATGTAACATGATATAATAAATAAATAGCAAGCATGCGTATATAATTTATTTTTGGCCTAGAAAATTATTACTTTGCGCTCATAAAATGATCGCTTCATTATGGGGACCAAATTGTCATTTCACGCATAAAAAATTAATTGCAAAATATTTAAAATCAATAATTGGTGGTGTAATATAACAAAAATAATAGATTGAGTGTAAAGTGTAAAGTGTAAAGACCGAAGTTGTAAAAGTATATTTAAACTAAAAAAATTATATAAATTTATTAAATTAAAATTCTTTTTTAAAAATACATCTATGGCTCTTAGTAGGGCTGGGCATATTCATCGCCGACCAGCACCGATGCCGAGAACCGCCAAACCTCGGTGCCGATTTTAGTGATAATTTTTGACAAACCTGCTGTTACCAGTTAACCGGCACCGGAACCTTATTAGAAATCGCCAGTTTTTTTTAATTATTATTTAAAAAAACTGCGTTGTTCTCTTCTTTAAGAGAGTGACGCCTTTTGCTTTTTTACTGCTTTAATTTTTTTTTAATATAAGAAAATTGCACGGTTCTCTTTAAGAAGAGAATAATGCCTTTTGTTAGGGTTAGGATTTTTTAACCCCAACCCCAACTCCTACCTCCATAGTCCACCCTTTTTTTAGAAACGACACCTCTCTCCGTGGCCTCCAAGCTCCAGCTCTCCTCTCTGTCTAGCGCGGCAGCGCCTCTTCTTTCTCTCCAGCTCTCCCTCTCTTCTCTATTTATCGGTTTATTTCAAACCGTTATTAATAATACAGGCACTGTGGTCAATCCCTATTATTTTTGCGTGGCGATGTCCATGCAAATACCTTATAAAACAAAAACAAATACCATCTCAATCCATGTAGTTGGATCAAAATTTTTATTTCTTAATATTCTTTCTGCGGCTTGCGAAGGAATCATAATTGCAAATACCAATCCAGTCCCTGTGATAGCCTGTGACAATCTCCTTATCGAAAAGTTCCAAGAAAAATGCAATCTGTTCTTTCAATGATAATAATTAAAAAAAAATGTGGACCCGTCACCCAAAAAGTTAAAACAACAGAATCGGCAGTCGGAATATAATTTGGACGAATGTGGTGGCACCAGGGTGATAGAAATACAACTGCCACCGCTAGTTGTCTTCATAGTACTCAATTTTTTTTGTTATCTAATTTGGCCCACATAGTTTTTTTTTGGACTGTAAAAAATTGTAGTGGTCAAGCCAGAAATAAATATTATATTTTAGCCGAAAATTAATAGTTAAATACTCTTTTACAAAATTTAACTCTTTTTTTCACAAATTCCAATACTTGAAAAAAAAAAAAACTCTATCAAATCATAAACCACTAACAAAAGGGTTGGAAAATCGATTCTTTGATTAAGATTTGATAATTAAATGAGGTATATAAATAGTAATATAGGGAAACAGTTATTTTCTAAACTTTGAGAAACATGATTGACTAAGAGAATGCATATTCAATGAAATGTCTATCCTAATCCAAAACAACCAAAACCATCTACAGTATAGCAAACCAGGTATTTAGGATATATATATATATATATATATTTTGGGGTAAGTTGACCTCAGTAGGGGTGTTCATGGGTCGGATCCGGTCGGTTCCGTGCGGGTTCGTTTTTCTGTTGGGTGAACCTTGTTGGCTTTTGTGCACAATCCATATTTTGATAATTTCAATAAATAGATTAAGTTTACAAAAATGGACATCTTCAAGAACAAAAGACGTTTTGATAAAGAGCGAAAGACTTGAAGAAAGAAGATAAAAAAGATGCAAAGAGCTCAAAAGT
>CM025851.1:34452757-34478982 GCA_003952965.2 Morella rubra
TTATTTGCTTTTAACAATTACATAACGTAAATGATAAGGAAGCGAAACCAAAATACGATTTGCACCAGAAACATAAAAAGCAACAAATAAAATGCAAAACATCCAAATTAATTTATTATATCTATTAGATCCTACTTGTAGAACGAAATAACCGAAGAAAAGACAACTAAGGAATGTGCAATCTAGAGCAACATCATAAATGCCCAAAACTTCTTAAATTAATTTAGTTCGGAAAACATAGATATAACTGCCCCAAGTATTTTGTTTTTAATTATTAATCCATAATATGCACAAAAAGAAGCAAACCTAGCAATCTATGGAAAAGAGTTACTGGAAGGAATAATATAATCTGAAAAATCGTCCACATTAAATTATTAAAAATCCAGCTTCTTAAAGTGGAACAAATTAGCAAATAGAGTCTGTGCCAGAAGACTTAAAGATCCAAAATATAATATCCAAAATTACTACAAATAAGTTTTGTTTAATAATAAGATAACTTAATGATGAAATAAATCAAGCGTATAAATTAAGAAACATCATCGGACAAAAATATAAATGCAAGATAGTCAAAATTAAGTTATTTAATTGTTAGAAGCGTTACTGTTAAAGAAAGTGAAGAAAATAAACTAAGGAAGGGCACAAAAAATAGTTCAAATTAGTTAGTTTGAAAACTAAATACCCTACTATTGAATAAAAAGAAGTAAATAGATCAATCGAAAAGTTATGGACTGAAAAATAAATATAAAATCGTCACCCAAATCTATTTTTTTTGATAAGAAGACATCCATTGATATTTGAGGAAACATTGAAGCAAATAGAATAAAGGTCAAGAGTTATGGACCGACTATACATTTTAAAATCGATCCAATTAACTTGTTTAACCAATTACATAACCTAATGACAGTAGAAGGAAGAAACAAATAGACTGCAGAAGACAAATAAAAGAACAACACAATATAAATGCAAAAGCAGACTCCAAATAATTTAATACATATATAGATCCTTATTTGGTAGAAGAAACGAAGGGAAAAGAAACTAAGGAATGGCCAATTATTTTGTATTTGTTGAGATTGTCCCCTGTGTTTAGGTAATAAAAAGTCTCAGGAATTACTAGTTTAGCCCCTTGTTAGTTAAAAGGTTGTGTGTCTCTTTATAAAAATAAATGTTCCTCCTGGTGTTTCGAACTTTGTTTTACTGGGTGTTTATTGAGTTCCTTAGGGATTTAGAATATGATCGGTACTAGAGCAACATATAAATGCAAAAAAGTTTAAATTAATTAACTAGTTCGGAAATTAGATACCTTAATATTGTGGAAAAATAAGCAAATAGATTAATCGAAAAGTTACTAACTGAAATATAAATGTAAAATCGTCCAAATTAATTTTTGGCATAATTAGTTAACGCAATCATGAAGAAATCGAAGAGATAGATTTGTGGAACAGTTCGAGACCAACAGGTAAATTAAAAGTCCGCCAAATTAATTTGTTTAATAACTACATAACATAATGATGAAGAAAATGAAACAAAAATACTGCAGAAGACATAAAAGAACAAAAGATATAAATGAAAAATAGTCCAAGTTAATTTATTTAATTATTAGATTCCTTATTGTAGAAGAAAACGAAAAAAACTAAGGGAATCGCAAAGTAGCAAGCAACATATAACATGCAAAAATAGTTAAATTAATTAGATTCCAAAAACTAGATACTTAAAATATTGCTAATAAAAGAGCAATAGATTAATGGAACAGTTATGGAACGTAATATAAATATAAAATTGTCCAAGTTATTTTGTTTAATTATTAGATTCCATAATATTGAACAAAAAGAAGCAAATAGAATAAATGGAAGAATTATGGAAGGAAATATAAATTGAAAATCGTCCAAAATTAATTATTTAATAATCAGACATCTTAAAGATGGAGAAAATGTAGCAAATAGAGTGCAGAAGACTTAAAGACCAAAATATAATTGCAAAATAGTACAAAGTAATTGATTTAACAATAAAATAACTTAATGATGAAATAAATCAAGCGAATAAATTAAGAAACATCATCGGACCAAAAAATATAAATGCAAGATAGTACAAATTAAGTTATTTAATTGTTAGAAGCGTTACTGTTAAAGAAAGTGAAGAAAATAAACTAAGGAAAGGGCAATAGAGCAAAAAGTTCAAATTAATAGTTTGAAAACTAGATACCTTACTATTGAATAAAAAAAAGTAAATAGATTAATCGAAAAGTTATGGACTGAAATATAAATATAAAACGTCCAAATTAATTTTTTGATAAGAAGACTCCAGTAATATGAGAAAATGAAGCAAAAGATAAAGGAAAGTTATGACCGAAAATACATTTAAAATCGTCCAAATTAATTTGTTTAACAATTACATAACTTAATGATAGAGGAAAGGAAACAAATAGAGTGCAGAAGACATAAAAGAAAAATATAAATGCAAAACAGTCCAAAATAAATTTATTTAATTATTAGATGCCTTATTGTAAAAGAAAACGAAGAAAAGAAACTAAGGAATGGCAATAGAGCAACTTATAAATGCAAAATAGTTTAAATTAATTAGTTCGAAAACTAGATATAAAATGTCCAAATTATTTGTTTAATTATTAGATTCCATAATATTGAACAAAAAGAAGCAAATAGAATAATGGAAGAGTTATGGTAGGAAATATAAATTGAAAATCGCCCAAATTAATTACTTAGTAATCAGACATCTTAAAGCTGGGGAAAATGTAGAAAATAGAGTGCAGAAGACTTAATTTTAATAGGGATTTAGTTGACATTGCTGCTGCTTCTGATGACGTTAATAAAAAGCTCATTCAAGGATTTTGGCACATATGCTATTAAGTTCGCTTTGTTTTAGTTTTTACAAGATGATTAAGAGTTTTGTGGTGTCTCATTCACTTTAATTTTAATAGGTTCTCTGGTGGATGAAAATCCAGACAGAACTAAATAATAGTCAAAATAAATTAGAACTGGAGTATTGTTTATATTTACGTAGAAAGTTACCAGATAATTTTTAGGGCGAGATTGTAGAGGCTTCAATTTAATATTTGTAAGTTAGTTGAACATCATAAAGAACACTGCAATGACGTGTTCTTTTGTTATAATACTTTTTATATATCTTGAACATTTTTCAATGATATTAATGACAATCTCGTTACGGTGCGGGACTCCTAAGAACACAGTGCAACTAAAGCGGTGATATTAGTTCTGAGAATGCTTTAAGCAATAGGTGTTGTACCTCTAAAGATATTTACTGTTATAAATTTACTAACGCTGAAGTTAGAGTCTAGCGTTATTTTCTTGAGTTCGAACGAGCTCGATTTTGATTAAAGGTTACTGGGGTTCACAATTAGCAGACTATAATCAGATTGTTGCACGAAGAAGAACTACTGTAACGGTTTTTAACTGCCGTAACGCCTAGAAAGAACTTTCAAAGAAAGTACTTTACAGAAACTTTGTGAAACATTTTCCACTTTGACTTCTGAGGTATTAAAAAGCCACTGTTGTCTGCCACAATTAATTACAATTACGTTCTAGACTAAACCCAAATAACATTTGAGGAGTACCTAGCCTTTTTTAGAGCCTTCGTGAAGTTTCAAATTTAGTTATGGAACAATCTCACTTCTCTTTGTATGACTATATTTCTTCATTTGATATGTGAGCCGAACTGAGAAGACAAATTCCAAGTGTTAGAATTCTGGTTAATATTCACCTAGAGATATCGTTTCAGGGGTTTTTGAATATATTTTCGTCACCAGATATTTTTAACATTGTTTTACGGAAAGAAGGTTAACTCTAGACGGTGTTAGAATATGTCTTACTCAAGATTGATTGTGGATCTGAAATCTTAGATTGTGAAAATATAGAAGAATTGTACTTGGCGATTGTGCGGTGTGTGGAAAGATTAGCTCCTAGAGATCTGTTACGGTTAGTTTGTATTTGCTGAAATGCAGAACCTTCTCACATGAGAAAGTAGTGATATTTATTTTTGTCAGTGTTGGGACTAGATAAGATGAGCAAAATTGGATGGTTATCAAAGATTTATAAAATAAAGGGAATAGAGGAACTTAGATTGTGACTTTTGACTACGAGAACATATATCGTTTATAACATTGTGAGTTAATGATTGAATTAGGTTTATTTGTATCATTGTCTTAACATGATAGTATTGAAAGTGTATTTGTAGACTCTCATTTCTAAACATTTACAAACCCGGCCTATCGGGCACCTGGTTGAGGAAGGTGTTTACCTCTTGAAAATTCTTTCGAAAGTAGAGATTTATGCGATATTCGATCATCACTCATTGGCGATATATACTTGTTGAGTGAGATTTTGGCATTCGTAAGGAATGATAAAAAATATGGTAGATGATTGATATAATTAAGTATAACTGGCAATAATTACCAAGTTCTCCAATTAATTAAGAATAGATATTTATCTTGAATTTTATAATTGTTTATAGTTATGTGTACTACTGTATTATCCCAATATTTTGTGTGTTTTTTACGTAAATCTACAGTAGTAATATTATAATGACGGGATGGAGGATGCCCTGAAAAGTTTAACTAGAAGTAAAGCTCTTTATGAATGAGTGTGTAGCTGATAATATTGAGAAAACGGATTGAAAAAGTGGTGGGAGAACCGATTTCACCCCATCTAGGTTCAACTTATATCGATATAAAACATTGGCGCTATAATATTAACGGTGGATTCTTTGTATATCAATTTTATTAGGTAGTTCTAGCAGACAAGGCAGGTCACAATGTAGTTCAAGATTTGATGAGCAGTCTTATATTTTGTGAGGTAGAAGTTTGTAATGGAGAAGGTATATCAGGCAATAATTTTTGCCGTGCCTCTTTATTGACAGAGTGCGTACTACCTCGTAGAACTGTGGGCACGTGAAGAATGACGAAATAAATCTTGAATTGAACTCAATAATATTATGCTCCCTTAAGTGACATGACTCTACAGGTATGACTCTTATATTAGTTTTTGTAGATGAAATGTGAAGAACCTTATGACCTCACATTAATGGGAATATTATTGGGCGCAAACAATATATATCAGGTTTATATGATGAATTCAATCATTGACCAAACAGCAAAAATGTTTTCAAATAGGAGTTGCACAACGATATGTGGCTTCATATGGAATAGGACGGCGAGGTTAGAGAAGTTATCCATTTGAAGGACCACTTTTTTGGTCTGTTTTTCCCTGTGCAAAGGAGGAGGGCCACTATTTTTTTTCCTATAATTTACATCTATTATAAGTTTCTTTTAATTATGTGATGAATTATTTAGATGCATTTCATTAGTTATATTAATTTGTAATTATTGGAGAAGAGCGGACAAACTACAATGAAACAAAACACAAAGCCGGTAACGAGAGATGGCAGAGGAACGAGAAACAAAGCATAAACCAAGAGAAAAACAGACAAGAAATTATTAAATGGAAGCGCTACAAAAACTCCAGGATTATTTCAAAGCCAAAGAGTTGAAATGCTAATCTTTCCCAATACTATGACATATACTATGTTCATGGGAACTTTTTAAGTACAAATACTCCTACAAAGTCACTTACGAAGTTGGGGTTTTATCTGAGCACAGGCCCATGGAAAACGTTATGACCACAAAGAACTTTAAGGAGGAGGTAATCGCGAAGAGGTCCTCATTCTCTTCATAAGTTTCATTTTCGAAAAGTCCGACCTGGGCTCCCTCCCAAGATCAGTATTTCTCATGCCACCGTTCTTATGAGCAGTTGTCACGAATTTGTTAAACTCGCGCTACAACAATCATGATCTTAAATCCTAAATTATTGATGTGTGTTTTCTTCAGATAACATAGTACTTAAATAGTTGAATAAAAAGAAGCAAATAGGTTAACTCGAAAATGACTGAAATATAAAATAAAATTGTCAAATTAATTTGTTTATTATTAGATTCCATCATATTGCACAAAAAGAGCAAATAAGAATAATGGAAGAATAG
Source organism: Morella rubra (assembly GCA_003952965.2). NCBI lineage: Eukaryota > Viridiplantae > Streptophyta > Magnoliopsida > Fagales > Myricaceae > Morella > Morella rubra. The sequence goes on from CM025851.1 coordinate 34,458,764, forward strand.
GAAGAATATAAATTTGAAAATTTTCGTTGCCAAATTACAATATTTATAATTAGACATCTGAAAGATTTGGAGAACAACTGTTAAATTAGAGTGCAAAGACTAAAGACCCAAAATATAAATGGTCAGATAGGCAATAGTTCCAGTAGTTTATAGTCTAAATAAATTCAGGTACACATAATAAACGCATAAATTATATAGGATATACATAAAGAATAGAACGAAAATTAAAAACCTTTTAATAAGAATGAAGAAGATCACGTAAAAAAACATGAATAGTGAACACACAAACTTGAATGACCGAATGAAAACTTTAATAAAGGGAATAAAAGAAGAGAAAATAGATTTTCAGTCGTCCGGACGACATACTAATGAACATATAGAAGAACGGATGATGTCGCCATAAATTCCAGTTATGGTACAATTGACTTTTTTAGAATTCTCTCCATGCAGGAAGAACTTTACCGTCTAACAGTGATAGATGTATGATTAGGCTCAGAATACCCAAGACAATGCTTATTGCTGTAAAGAAAGTAGGGGCCCTTTATGTCGAGAGTAGTCTATAAAGTGAGAATAAAATTAAACTTAAGGAAGGGGAGTTGCAACCTCAATCTCACGAGGTGATGATTAGTAAGAGAGCTCTCGGAGAGCATAAATTGGGCACTTAAGACGAAACTTTTTATAGATGTCGTCTTTTATACATCGATTTATTTTAACAATAAATAATATTTAAAAAATAAAAGTTTACGTTATAGATATATCTTGATATTATATACATGTTATATAGATATTAATTTAACAATAAACGATAATTACATTTTGACAAAAGGATGTAGTAAATAGATATATTCTAAAATAATTTCGAAATTTTTTATTATAGATCTAGTTATTTTCAATTATATTAACATTATAAATTATTAATCCAAAAATTTACATAATGCTTAATTTAATTTTCTTTAGTTAAGGATAGACTATGATTCAATTATTATAAACACAATTTATAAATAAAATTTTACGAAATAACACAAACCAAGAGAACATATAATGGAAAGATTAGCAAGGTACACTATAATAATGAATTAAACGTAAAGAGCAAATACAACAAAAAACTCACACAGGAATTTTAATTTAGATGAAATTTTAGTATTTAGACCTAACAAATAATATCTTTAGTGATAAGTGGTCTTGATGCCATAGATAAGAGTTAAGAAACGCAAACACTTAAAATAAGACTACAATATAAACAATGATACCTACAATCTCTCTTTAAAGATAATTGGTTTATGTATTTTAATTAACCATAAAGGGATTAGTATTTTATATCTTAACTGCCTAAAAATATATATAATTAATTTAAAAATCTCTGATAACACTTACATCCCCAACAGAAAAAATGTTAACGTCTAATTTACTCGAAGAAGCTAATTCAAGATTTGTATTTTTTGGATTATAAGGGATTTAGTGGTAAATTAGAACGAAATATAGACATAACACTGGCTGAGACAGGTGGTCATATCAATTGTTAGTATCGATTAATTAATAGGTAATACAATAAATTATATCTATTAAATTAAGTAGACTTGTATTGGGTTACAAGGGAACACTCTCTCAGAGTAATTATCACCAAAAAAGTGAAAAGTATTAATATTATTATCTCTTTAAATCATCAAAGGAGATTTTAGTAAATTGTCGCGCCCTCTTCAATATAAATTTCTTGATAAGCTATAAATTTTTTATAGGATTACGTTAACATATCATTTTTTTTTAATAAAAATATTATCACATAGAAAGAAACTTAATTCTCAATTGGAGTCTCTGGTGGAGATTTAGGAGTTAATGCTCTTCTACAATATAAATAGAAGGAATATAATAGGCCTCTTTAATTTCATACTAGTCTAGATGTACAATAAAAATATTTTTTATAATAGCACTGAGCATCATAAAAATTTTTGTTTTAAGGTTATATCATAAATATGAAAATTTAATTTATTAGAGTACCTCTTAAGATTATGTATTTTTTGGTTCGGAGACCTATAAACCAAACTACAGATTTATAATGCCAAACTTGATAGTTTGAGTGCCCCTGCCAAAGTAAAAGATTATTATTTTTTTTTTTTTTAAAGGGAAACTTACCACCCGTCGTCATTATCGTTTTTAGTTGTTCAACCCCACCACCTCCCCCCCTCCCCCAGCATAGTCTAGGTTGGGCAATCATACAAAGGTGGATACATGACTTGCGATGGACAAGATCCATGAAGGACTTAGGTGATGCAGGCCACACACAGCTGCTATGCTGATCAGTGTGAAATTTAGAGGTGGCGTTACGAGAAGGGAAGTCATAACAGAGGTGGCGGATCTAGCCGAGGTTTTACCCAGAGCGCGAATTGTCAACTATTGTCGGTTAGGCCAGTAGATCTTCCTAATTGTTTGCTTAGCTACATACTTCCTTTATTATTTAATCAATCAGTCTGCTGAGCCCTGACCTATTCGTTTTGGGTTTCCATTCCGTAAGAAGGACTGCGTTTGGGTCCTTTACGACAATTTATTCGACTCTCATCAAGAACAGAACTCATCCTGAAATAACTACATAGATTATACGAATGAGAATGATACATGAGTAGTGTAGGCCAGTGTGAACGACTGATGTCCTGTAAGTAAATTTCTAAACTTCATTAAAGACCAACATATAAGGTAAATATGTAGTGCCTCAATATAATAGTTGTTAAACAATATTACCTCGCTGAAAAATTACCACTCTCTTGTCAAAACCTATAAAGGCATTTATTAGTTTCTTCATCTTATCTTAATCTAAAATAGTAATTTACGTTTAGGGTGCAGCCACCAGTGGCATGAGTATTTCGGAGTATATTTTCACAATATTTTCACTTCTTTTTCTTGTGAGCGCTTTCTTTCGCATGGTGTGACTGATTTGATATAGCAAAAATTAAAAAGTTAGTGCAATAGCAAGATACCCTTTAAAATCTAGATTTCATTCAAGCACATCATTAATAGAATATGTATCACCGTTTCTGTCAATCTACAGGCAGGCGCGATTAAATATTACTATATAAGATTTGCTTGGGATTGAGGATAGTTCCCTGAAATTTAAGGCGTATTTGTTAACGCTTCTCGTTCTCCTTTTAGCATCTCGGGCACGGTCGAAAGAGAATGTTCGGGGTTTAGGCCAAGTTGCTAAGTTGGCAAGACCCTGTACAAGTGAATTGCGGATAGCGAGATTAAAAAAATATTCCTAATTAACAGGAAACGTTTTTTTGAGAATAGCTTTACATTTTCCATGAAAAAGTATATATGGCTTCAAGCCACCCTATATAATCACCCAAATCATAAACGCCGAACAAAAGGGTTTAACGCAAATTTTAGCGAGTGACAATCGGAGGATAAGTGTCATTTTTCGAACATTGTGTCCCTTGCTCTGTAAGGCAGATAGCTAGCTAGTCCTTTTTGCCCATTGTCTAATTTGTTAGGGCAGGACTTTTTGTTTGTAAGTTTTTAATCGATTGGCCCAGGACATCTCCGACTCATACTTCTTGTGCTAATCTTTGCCCAGTTGATATAATATAAACTGCGTAGCGCGAGGAAAAAATATGAATAAGAAGAAGAATTCATGGGTTATATCATGCTTCTTAATTTGTAACAAATTAAGAGTCGAAATCATATCATGAATGACATAATTAGATTGCTGTGGGAGTCACATATAACGTGTATGCAAAACCTTTAGTTTAGGAAAGGATAATATCAGGCTATCATCACGTGACTCATGTCAATGGCAAAACCCAACTCTCTTGAGTACCGATTACGGATTTTCATAAGCAGGCAAGCCATATGGAAAGAGAAGAGGCATCCTGAATTGTGATTTTTCCTCCCATGCACATGCATTATGGAGACTGCTGTACATGGAAAGGGAGGTGCAAAAACGAGGGGATTAGTTAATAAAATTGAAGTCCTTAAACTTCATAATAGAGATTCAGAACAAATTACATACACATATATAGATGTTTGAATAATTGATTAATGTATAGGCCCGCACATAAAACAACAGAAAAGTTTAGATCAAATGCAAACTTATACCCGAAAAAAAATAAAAAAAATCAAATGCAAACATTGGGATAAACTTGTTTTGCTCAACTAGCTCTTTGGACTTCGAAGACACAAAATTCGCCTAGTGATCATCTTCTTCCAAACTAGAACAGCCTATTTATTACGAAAAAGAAACCTAGAATGTATGTTGAGCGGATTATATCAACCCAAAGGTCATACTGTAACACAATAAAAATAGAGAAATTGGGATACTAGCTGCAGCAAAATATAAATGGTAGGAACCCTTCCGCTTTTGCTGTTATTAGACCAAAAAGCAAGTTGCACTGAAGGCTATCACCATGCTTACTATAGAGATGATGTGTAGAGTCCAAACACTAACCTCGGGTAATCGCTTGAGAAAATCGTCTTCCGTGTATCGTGAGGTAAGAACTGATAGGAAAATCAATATCGATGATCGAAGAGGATAACTAAAGCTATTGCAACTGATACGAAGAACACTGTAAACCATTTGTTTTCAAGAAAAATAGGAGTGCCTGTGTTTGATTGTTACCACCCGGCACAGTGAAGGTTGCAGCAAAAACTACAGTTGCAATCAATGTTGCCACGAGCATGCAAGAGTTTGCAGTGTCCTTCATCCACTTTTCACCTGCTTCCTGTAAAGCTCGATGTTTATGTCTAAATAAATCCTTAGGTGTACACTTGTTTGAATTCTCCATGTTTGCAAATGAAGGTCCAACAATCTGCTCTATCTCCTACAATAATGACAATGGATAGGCTAAAGTGAGATTATTACATGTACAACCGAAAGACCAAAAAAGAGAAATTGAATAGTATCAACTCCCCACCTTAAACCACAACAGTTCTCGCTGCATTTGAAGGGCCGCTCCTGGCACGATGTCCAACCGTTCGGAAGGAGCCAAATGTCCAGCTAAGTGCAGCATGTTGTTTTTGTTCTCGTCACAAAAGGATGCCAGGGAGTCCTTGATAGAGCCTATCTCATATATTAGAGCAAATACATTCTCCCGACGATATGAAATGGCAATATGGAATAAACTCCCATATCTTTCATCATTTTGCCATATGAGATCGGGACAAGAGCGTAAAAGTATAACTAGAAATTCAACATTCCCAACTTTCGCAGCTTCAGCAAGTAAGTCCATATGGTAGCCAGCCAGGGCCCTATTTGATAAGAACTTGTCTTCAGGCAATACTGCAAACCCTTTCCAGAGATTTTCAACCAATTGGTGGGCTGAAGTTCGCATCAAAGCTTTGTTACAGAACCTATTGAAACCTAGGATTAGGGAAAAAGGCTACTCAAAATCATTTGGTAGAGAAGAAATATTAATTACCATGGATACATTATTTCAAAAAGATCCACCATAAGCAGTTATATTGAAATCAGATAAAAGAAGAGGGAAAGAAAACCCAAAGAGCACGTAAGCACTAAATGGAACCGTTACTTTTGTTGATCAGTTTATTGGATATGTTTAAAATTGTCTTTTGCATAAGCCAGAAATTAACATGATTAACTCTTAAATCTTATGAGGCATAGACAATATTGTGATCACAAGCACTAGTCCATTTCATGCAAAAATTAGAGTACAAATGTTTAACATCTTGTATATACTGACAGATGATGATCCGAGCTGTACATTCCTATGATGGATCACATCTTGGGCTCAGGTGGACTACTCCTGTACAAGTGACATGTATTTCCAATAAATCATGTGATCATATATAGCGTGACACCATAAATTAAAAAGAATACAAAGATCAATGCATTTGAATTTACGTTAAAATTAAAAATGCAACTATTCAACAAAATATAGACACTCTTGTGATAGCTACATTTGCACTTTAAGTTCAACTTGACTAGTTAAGGGTGTTTTTGAAGTACCTTAGAATCTAGGACTTGATCAGAACTCATCTCTCATTCATTCTCTTTTCTCACTCTATGTGGAATTCAAGGTCATGTTATGCATAGAAATAGCTACAGCTAGCACTTCCATAGATTAAGACATAAATGATGCATTGTGGGTGAGAGGTGTATGTGCACGTGTTTTTGTAGGAGTTCTAGAAATGTGTTAATGTGTATGTACGTATATTTAATTTTGTGTATATGCAGTTAAAGAAAGCTTGGGTTGGAGGCAAACTGACAAGCGTTTAAGCATCTTTCCCAGGTTGATAGCGGACTTTTGCTGCCAATTGCCAAAGGTTTCCTGGCCAACATTCCCAATGCGTACCAAACTACGTCTCGCGTACTGTTGGCAAGTGGTAGCTTTGGATCAATTTTCAGAATTCTCAATGTTATGTCTGTTCAGATTAAGACAAATGATTATTTGCGAAGATTAAGACAAATAATTATTTGCGAAATTGCTCTTTTATGTATATATATATGTTTCACATGAGACAGAAGTAGCTGCGCTGCAATATTAATTAACTTTGTTCATGATATTAATTCACGACATTAAGTAAGACAAGAACCATACCAAACATATCAGAGGAAATTGTATTGAGAAGGAGGTGGATGCGTTCTGGAGTGGTCAACTGTTGATAAGGGGTCACAGAAAATAGATACCACACCATGTTTTTGTGTCGAGGACCTTGCCAATTAGTTGCCAAGCCAAGTGGTGTCGTTCCATCATTCGTACGGATGCATGGCAGTTCATTGTTCTTTTCCACCATCGCCTGAGCAATCGGTACACATCCCGATCGAGCGGCGCAAATAAGAGCTGTGCTTCCAGTACTTGTGGTTTTCAATGCCAAATCTGACGGACTCATCAATTTGACCAGTTCTTTTACAAAAGTCGTGCGTTCTGCAGCTGCGGCAGTGTGAAGAGCTGTTCCTTGCTCTTTTGTTATGGGAAGTGCAATGCAATGTGGGTTTTTCTTAAGAAATGCCTCACCAGCCTGCCAATCACCTTTTAGGGCAGCTTGAAGGAGGGGAGCACACAAGGCACGACATTCTCTTAATTCTCTGTCACGACCTGAAGTATAAAGCCATATATTTTAACACACACACACACACACATATATATAATATAATATATCTTGCTCTCTAGAAGGATTTTTGTGTGTGTTTGTAAAAGTGCTCAAGAGAACTCGAAAACTATGTGGCTGCATATATGGGAGAGAGAGAGAGAGAGGCACGTAACTGCCATTAGTTTTATTTTCGGAATCCGACCTGGGCTCGTCCAGAGTTATCTGCACCGCTTCTTGTTGTGGTATCCCTGCCTCTGGCCTAGTTTCTTGAGGTATGCAAAAGCATAGCCCCTCTAATAACTTTGCCGACGCTGAAAAAATCTTACTACTTGCGATTGTTACTAATTCGTTGTCTTCTTTGATGAGACGTGGTTTTCCCTTGATAGCAACCTCCTCCATTTTTTTTTTCCTTTCTCCTGTGATAAATGGGTTAGATAGGTAATAGGCCGTGAATCATATATAGACCATTTCTGAACTTCGTGGAAACATTTTAATTCAGGAAAATTAACACACGAGCAACTTTTTTGTATTTTCTAGGTGACATATAAGCAACTTGAGTTGGTGTAATGAATGGGAAAAAATTCGGTTATAAGAAATCAAACTCTAAGTATAAGCACCAGTTATATGAAGTATGATCATATTCTGATAGTTGAATTTGTTTCGCATATTAAATTTTGACAGGTACTTATAAGAACTTATAATAATATTGTCTATTGGAACTGAATCTTTTCCCCACCCAAGTACGGGGTGACCGCCATCCCCCCAAGCGGAAGTGGGTCACCACCCAACGAAGGCGGCCATCAATAGCGACGAGGCCACTGCGAAAGGAAGTTGGCCCTCAGTTGCATGTGATCTCACAGCTGACCTCGCAAGGGCCCCACAACTACCGGATGAGGCCCTCTCCGGGCCCCGGATCTGCTTCTCAAAGGGAGCAGGGCTAAGGGATTGAGGGCATATATAGAATATTAACTTAAAAAGACTCTGCAGAGACAAAAAACTGAGCTGTCCGAGAAGCACCGCCGCGGGGGGGGGGAGAGAGAGATGAGGAGAGAAGTTGATGCTTTTCAAAAAGATCCCTTTCACAATTCACCAAATTTGAAAAAAAAAAAAAAAAAAAAAAAAAAATTAAAATAAAAAAACTGGAAATTTTTGTGTAATTAGCGCGAAACATCACTGAACTCGAGACCAGTTTGAAAACCAAATTGGTGAAATTTAAATTTCAAGTCGAAACACGAACTAAAACCAGATCCAGACATCCTTTCCAAACATGGGCTTGAATATTTAACCAATGAAAGAATAATGGCAAAATAAAAGGTAAAAATTACAATTCTAATTAAGCTGAAGATTTCATAGAGATGATTGACAACACTTACTATCAGATTTCTAGCAGCAAGAAATTGAGCTCTTTTCAGCCTGTTGAGCAGCAAAGGAGGCCGGCCAATTACTACAAATATACAAGGGGTATGATTTCTTTTTCTTCCTACTCCTGCAACAAACTTGAGTCGGTGTTTGATTTTGATGACCTTGCAGATCGAAGAGTTTCGCTGCGGACTCGACCTAGAAGTCAAGGTCCACCACTCTACTGTATTCAAACCGCGCTGTAAGGCGGACTCGACCTAGAAGTCAAGGTCCACCACTCTACTGTATTCAAACCGCGCTGTAAGGCGGACTCGACCTAGAAGTTAAGGTCCACCACTCTACTGTATTCAAACCGCGCTGTAAGGCGGACTCGACCTAGAAGTCCCTGTCCACCACGTTACTGTAAGAATACGAGAAAGAGAGGTAACAGGCTAACTTGAAACACGGATAATAAGAATAAGAGAGTATTTAACTGCCACATAATATAATAAAATCTACATCTTTCTAACGTCTATCAAAATCAAAGTCTTCAGTCGTTTGAAACTTGAGGCCACACTTCACCTGAAAAATATTACATATATAAGTCTATTAATAATGGAAGAGTCCGACCACGCGATGAATAATATTAGAGAATATAATGAAATCTACAACTTCCTTAACTGTTTAAGGTTTTGAAATAAGTGGCGCATTTATATGAACTAATTTACAATAAGGACAATTAGGATGAACATGAATGAACATATATGTTGCTTGCATGTGTTCGATTTATATCAGTCAATTTGTAAATCGAACACACACCTATATATAATCAATTATTTACAAACTCTACCATGCAGAGTCTTTTCCCCATTATCGTCACTATTGTTTTTGTTTCGATTGTTTGCTGCTGTTACGGCGCTAATATTGCTATTGATTTTCCTAAGCATTTAAATTCAAACAATTTGCACCTGAAAAATACCTAGTTTCTTCCCCAACTATAATCCAAATATTGAAGGACACATACGATGAACAAATTATAAAAGACGCATATATAACACGAACATTCTTGTGCGCGTCGATGAGCTAGCCAGCATTCATCCACGAGATGTTCCCAGTTCGCATGCACGCATGCACCCGTTTAGCTTAGTTTCGGGTTTCCTGCCCATGGGCTCGTGGGATGGCCCAGTCGAGATTTAAATTCCTGATTAAGTTAACGTCTTTCCATTAAGTTTTCATGTTCTTGTGCTTGCTATATTCTTCCTTTTTGTCTGTGATTTCACGACTGTGTGTCGGGGAAACGCTGGAGCAGATAAGGAGAATGACATCAATCAGCACTACATCACCAATTTTAAAAAATAATGGATAAGTACACTTTTCACTTGTCATTTGCTAGGGCTTATCCTAAACTATCAATTCTGACACATTGTACTCTCAAAATACTATTAATACTAAGCACTTTGCACTATAAATTATCCAAGCAGCTTTGACATATTGATATCTCCAATTGCTAATATTAAACATTTTGCACTTTAAACTATTGACTTTGATAAATTGCACCCTCTAACTACTAATATTAGACACTTTGTACAAATTTATCAAATTTTTAGATCAAAATAATGATAATGCCTTCGACCTACTTTACATATAATGATGATATTGTTACTAATTAATTAAATTCTTGGGAGTATTATTGTCAAATAGAGAATGCAAAATGTCTACGATGGGTAAGTTGATAGCTAGAGGGTGTAATATGTCAAAACTTGTAGTTTAAAGTGCCTAATATTAATTTTTGAAAAGTGCAATGTGTTAAATTTTGTAGTTTAGGATGCAATGTATAAAAGTCTTGGTAGTTGATGAGTGAAGGGCGTATTTGTCTCTTATTTCTTGAAATTGGCCGCGAGGTAGTACTGATTGTTGTTATTCTTTTTAGGGTGCAATATTGTGTGGTGTTGTTCTTTTAGGGTGCAATGTGTTGAATTTTTGGTAGTTGACGAGTGAAAAAAGTATCTATAACAAGAAATAAACTTGGTTATTTTGAACCGAAATTTGTGGTGTATGTTAACATCTTTCAGGTGACATCTATCAGCTTTAGTAACATCTTTGAAGTGACGCTTTAATCAAGTTCTTCGACGAAGAAGAATAACAAGTAACTAGAAAGTTTTAGTAGTTCCTTAACACTGCTATTTATAAGTACCACTTGATCACTTTTATCATCTTGGGGTAGTGAATCCCAAAGACTAATAGTGTAATAATTTGATTTAATGTTCGAGTTTATTGTTTGGTTCCACCTTTATAATTATAATAACACTTGTCAAAAGAAGGTTAATTGATCTCTTCAAAAGCATGTGATTGAATTCATTTGAATGTTAATTCCAACTAGTCAGATGATTGAATTCGTGTATTAGTCTTTTGTTTCGGGAGGAATTTCTAGGACTCCCCCTCAAGCAGCTATCATCAGGTCAATGGCGATTTGCCTTCACCTCAGCCACCCTTTTTGTTACCCCCAAATCATCAACACATTACACAAAGTAATTCACCGGTGTAGCAGTTGTTGTTCAGGTTCCTCGTTAGTACTTGCATAGGCCTTGGGCTTTTGTGTCACTTGTTCTACAGGGCGGATAGGGCTTCGTGCCCTTTGTCTTTTGTGGGGAAGGACTGTACATGTGTCTGTAAATCGTTAATTAATTGAAGGGGTATCTCCCATAATTGGCGTATGATCACTTTTGTTTTGTTGATATAATCTTCATTGCTTAGTGCGAGGAAACGAAAAGGAAGAAGAAGAACAATTAAAGAATTGAAGTATTATCATCCTGCTTAATTTGTTTAAGAAAATAGCCATACTCATCCACAAGCAAAAAAACCATAAACAGAGAAGATTTTTTATTTATTTATTTTTTAACTAAAGAAGGACGTTAACTCGACAATTTCTCCTTCCTTTTGTTAGACTTGCATTTTCAGTTTTTCTGTCACTGGCTAATACATAGATCTTTGGGCTTCGCTTACCAAGATATTAACTAGTCATCATCTTCTCTGTTGGAAGTCCCACATTAATGTACTAAATATCTAAACTTGTCCATAACTAAACCAAAACGTTACCACTGCATCTGTGCACCTATCACTGCTGCTTCTGTGTATCTATCTCCACACCGCCTGAAGATAACTGGGGTGGCCTATCTATTTGTATACCCCTATGTCACCTAAGTATCCACACGGCAAAATATATAACGAGACTAGCATATTTACCAAAAGCTGCCCGCACTGCCTCAACAGAAGAACATGGAACTCCTGACATCCTCATGCAACCTTGGGAGCTCTGGAACGGGGGTATTCCCTACCGAAGTGACACTTCCAGAAGAGGTTTCTGCTAGATCCTCAAACTTCGTGAACTGCCCCATCTGATATGCGGCTAGGTGGGCATAACATATGGGTGCCACAATTGAAATTGCAGTTGTACTCCTCTGGTACACATATGACAGTGAATGGATAAGATTTTGCAAGTCATCAGGAGAGAAACCAATCTCATCGATCAAGACATGATAGTGTGCAGGCCTAGATGTTCCAATCATCCCTGCTTGGGCACACATGTAGAAATCATAGTTCCTCGGGTGCACAATTTTTGTGTCCACAACAGTCCCTGGTGGAACATTATCAGGGGAAACAGCTTGAAATAGCTTTGTGTGGTGACTCTTCCTTTGCGCTTCTCTCTTTGAAACCCCAAAGAAGGCAAGTAGTCCACAGTGACTCTCTGATTTCCTCTCTCTATATCGCGCAAATTGTCTCTCAAAACCCTAGAGAAAGCACTCCACTAAATTGTTTTCGCGGCTCGTATTCAACTTGTCTGGCTACGCGTTTCTTGAGCGAGTCCGTACTCTTCCGTTCAGTGCTCGTATTTTTCTCAGAGTTTCTTGACCTGCTTCGACTGTTAGGTTACTGCTTCTAGTGGAAGATGGAGAAAGTAGCTGGTTCTCAGGAAGCTTTTGGGACCCCACCTTTGCCCCCACCTCCTCCAACTATACCGCCTAATGTTAAACCAGAACAAGTGGCTACTCCTAAGTATTCTGTTATCAGCAGGTGTGGAGTTGGTAGTACTGGGCGGCGCATACCTTTGCTCACCAACCACTTCAAAGTTTCTGTTGGTTTCACAGATGCTGTATTTTACCAGTACAGTGTTTCTATTATTTCTGAAGATAATCGGGCCGTTGAAGGCAAGGGAATAGGAAGAAAATTGATTGATCGTCTCTACCAAACATACTCTTCTGAACTTGCTGGTAAAAGGTTTGCATATGACGGGGAGAAAAGTCTGTACACTGTTGGTCCTCTGCCACAGAACAAGTTTGAGTTCCAAGTTGTGCTTGAGGAGTCCATTCCAAAACGTGAAACAGGGAGTCCTGGTGGCACTGGGAACCCCATTGAAACTGGTAAACGGATGAGATGTTCTTTTCAGTCAAAGACTTTCAAGGTAGAGCTCACCTATGCTGCCAAAATACCATTGAGGTCCATTGGTCTTGCACTCAAAGGAGCGGATCAAGAAAATACTTCTCAGGACGCTTTAAGAGTCCTTGATATTATACTGAGACAGCATGCAGCTGACAGGGGCTGTCTTTTGGTAAGGCAATCGTTTTTTCATGATGACTCGAGGAATTTCACTGATATTGGAGGAGGTGTAACTGGGCTTCGGGGATTCCATTCTAGCTTTCGTCCGACTCAGGGTGGTTTGTCTCTTAATATGGATGTGTCTACGACAATGATCCTAAAACCAGGACCTGTGATTGACTTCCTGTTAGCCAACCAGAATTTGCGGGAACATCGCTATATAGATTGGTTAAAAGCCAAGAGAATGCTGAAAAATCTTAGGGTTAAGACAAGGCACAGAAACAGGGAATGTAAAATCATTGGCCTGAGTGATAAGCCCTGCAATCAGCAATACTTTCCTATGAAAGTGAAAGATGGCGAAAGTGGAAATGAAGGCCAAACCGTGGAGATCACTGTGTTTGACTATTTTACTAGACATTGTGGCATAGAACTCAGTTATTCTGCATACCTCCCATGCCTTGATGTTGGCAAGCCAAAACGGCCCAACTATTTGCCTCTGGAGCTCTGTTCACTAGTTTCACTACAGCGCTATACAAAAGCATTATCTTCGATGCAGAGGGCATCTTTAGTTGAAAAATCGAGGCAAAAGCCTCAGGAAAGAATACGTACCTTGACTGATGCCATGAAAAGCTACTGCTATGACGGTGACCCTGTGCTTGCTGCATGCCGTATTTCTATAGAGAAACAATTGACCCAGGTTGATGGCCGTGTTCTTGAGACACCAAAGTTGAAGGTTGGTAACAGCGATGATTGCATCCCTCGTAATGGGAGGTGGAATTTCAATAATAAGCAACTTTTCAAACCCACTAGGATTGAAAGTTGGGCTATTGTCAATTTCTCTGCACGCTGTGATATTAGTTATATTTCAAGGGAGCTTATCAACTGTGGACGTGCCAAGGGCATTCATATTGAACGCCCACAGACATTAATTGAGGAAGATGCACAATGTAGAAGAGGCAGTCCTGTTGAAAGAGTTGAGAAGATGTTTAAACGGCTTGAAGAAAAGTGTCCAAAAGGCAAACCTCAATTCATCCTTTGTGTCTTGCCTGAGAGAAAGAATTCGGAAATTTATGGGCCTTGGAAGAAGAAAAGTCTATGTGACTGTGGCATAGTTACACAGTGCGTTTCCCCTGTTAAAGTTAATGATCAGTACCTCACTAATGTGCTTCTCAAAATAAATTCAAAGCTTGGAGGAATCAATTCTTTGTTGGCCACAGAGCATTTCTCACGTATTCCTCTAATAAATAGTACTCCTACCATTATTTTGGGAATGGATGTCTCACATGGGTCTCCTGGTCGCTCAGATATCCCCTCTATTGCTGCGGTTGTTGGCTCTCGATGTTGGCCACTGATTTCAAGGTATAGAGCATCTGTAAGAACGCAATCACCTAAACTGGAGATGATTGATGCTTTGTTTAAGCCTTTGGAAGATGGAAGTGACGATGGTATCATCAGGGAACTGCTTGTGGACTTCTTTATATCTAGCAATGTGGGACTTCCAACATTCTCCAAGCTAGAACAACCTATGTTTATTGCGAAAAAGAAACCGAGACATATATGTTTAGAGGATTGTATCAACCAAAAGGTCATGCTGTAACACAATAAATAGAAGTACCCTTGGGATATATGCTGCTGATAATATAATCGGAACGAGCAGGCTTTCGCTTTTGCTGTTATAGACCAAAACGCAGGTTGCACTGAAGGCTATCACCATGTTTCCAAAAGAGATTAAGAGTGTATAGAGTCCAAACACCAAACTTCGGGGTAATCGCTTGAGAAAATCATCTCCTGTGTATAGAGTCCAAACACCAAACTTCGGATTTTACTGTCATTAGTTTCATTTTTGAAATGCCCCTCCAGAGTTATCTGCACCGCTCCTTGTTGTGATGTCCCTGCCCCTTGGCTACTTTCTTGAGGTATATATGCATAAACCTAGCCCCTCTAATTACTTTCCCTTGATAGCAACCTCCTCCATTTGCTTTTTCATGATTTCGTCTCTAAGAAATGGGTCAGGTAGGCAATAGGTCGCGTGAATCAGAGACCAATTTCTGAACTTCGTGGAAACCATTTAAGTAGGAAAAATTAATATATGAGCAATTTATTTATTCTAGGCGACATATGAGCAACTTGAAATTAACTGTATCATGAGATACTTTCGTGTCGAGTGGCATTAGATGTCCACTCCTCGCGGGGTGAATTCCGTTACGTAAGCTTTGCTTGCGTGGACGAATAATTAAGAATAGTATGGCAAGCTACAAAATATATATTGATCAAAAGTATGGCAAGTTCACAGCCCAAAACCACTAAGTATGGCCCAATTGAGCTCCATGGGCCCTATGGCCCAAAACACTACAGGGCTGTAATGGACCAATGGTCATGACTCTACAAGCCTGAACTAGCACATATTAGGACAAGTAAGCGAAGCCACGAGGAGGCAATGTAATCCTAAATCACTTCCACGACCACGCGCGAGGAAGCGACTAAAGTCTTAGGCAAACCCGCAAGTAGATATGGGTAGGGTTTTCTTCTTCATTTTTTTTTTTTTTTTTTATCAGATTTGGGTAGTTGAGTCGTGGGAGAGGGAGAGGTAACAACACTTCTACAAATGCATAATTAAATAAAAGAACTAAAATATTTTAATAATTAACAAATATAATATAGATTAAAACTAAATCAATGTCATAAATATCCAAATTATAACGTAGGAAATACATATCTTAAAATGTACCAAGTGTCAAACGTAGTACTCCTTCACAAGCAAAGGTACATAAACAGAGCAAAACCATTTTTTTTTTTTTTTTACTACGTAGTACTCATCTGATCAAGTACAATATAATTACGTTGCTCTATTCAGAATTGGAAATCTCCGTTTGACTTTAATTAAGCAAAAGTAAATTGCTTAGTGTGCATGTGGAGAAAAAATATGAATAAGAATGAAGAATTCTTGCGTTATATCATGCATGATTCTTAATTTGTTACAAATTACGAGTTGAAATCATATCATGAATAGCATAATTAGATTGCTGTGGGAGTCACATAAAATGTGTATGCTAAACATTTTCCTAAACCTTACTTTAGGAAGGGATAAGATCAAATTTTTCATCATGTCAATGGCAAACTCTCTCGATACTAATTACGTATTTTCATAAGCACAGGCAACATGAAAATTAAGAGAATAGTCATCCTGAATTGTGACTTTTCCTCTCACATGCATTACGAAGACCGCTGTGTATCGAAAGCGATCATGATGTCATGCAGAACGAGGGGATTAGTTAATAAAATCAAAGTCCTTAAACTTCACTAGATGGATTCTCCGTTGCCTTGTCGTGTTGAAAGCAAAGAAAAGAACAGACAAGAGCTTGAATTGATGATTGAATCAGACTGATGAGCTTGAGATTGACAATCGAACACGCTCTGATACCATATTGAATCAATTGGAGAAAGATTGAGAATGGAGAGTGTAAGATCCATTAGTTTTTTGCATGGTCTGTGACAATTTAATATGTAATGTTATTGAGATTTAAGTGGTAAAGAATTAAGATGGTTATTAGCTGTGTGAAGGCTGTGTAGAGTTGAATAGGAAATTTGAAGTAGTCTACTACGTAGAAGAATAACAAAATTTCTATTTTAAATGAAAGTGCGTCCATTAAATATTTTGGGGAAAATACACTTTTCACCACAAATTATCGGAGTAGTGACACATTGCACCACAAACTACCATCTTTAAGACATTACACCCTCAAACTACCAATGTTAGACACTTTCACCCTAAACTACCATCTTTGACACATTGCACCCTTAAACTACTAATATTAAACATTTTGCACCCTCCATTTGACAATAATACCCTTGAGAAATTAATGAATTGACAACAATATCTGAGGGCATTATCGTCATTTTAGTTTAAAAATTTGATAAATGGTGCAAAGTGTTAAAAATTGGTAGTTAGAGGGTGCAATGTGTCAAAATTGGTAGTTTAGGTGCAAAGTGTAAAATATATAGTAGTTCGTGGGTGAAAAGTGTATTTTTCTCTAATATTTTTAGCATCCTTTGACTTCGAAATACCCCCTCTTTACCTATAATAGCCTTTCTGAACCTTTTGCAAATACCTTAGAAAACTTGATCAAAGATTTTGCAGAGATTCAAGAAAGCCTCCAAGAAACCATTTTCTAGATCTTGTACTCTCTGTTCTTGTTGCTGTTTGAGAGTGATTGTTAATCTAAACGTGAAGATCAGATTTCTGTTATTCTCTAAGTTTGATCACAAAGTTTCATTCCCTAGATTGAACAAGAGAGCTTTGGAGTTACTGAAGTTTGAAAAGTGCTGGAGTTCTAGCATTGTTAAAGGCACAACCACTTGAGTTCAAGTTGGAAGGTTGCTCTGTTGTGAAGAATCGAGAAACCGATCGGGATAGGAGTTCCTTTCTCCTGCAAGTGGCAGATTCAGATGTTTGGCAATTGAGTAAGGTTACGATTGATATTAGATTAGCAAGGGTTGCTGAATTTATAGATCATTGTGTAACTAAGATTGAGTTCCTAGTGATTAGTTTGCTGGACCAGGTCCCGAAGAGTTTTTTTTCCTCGTAAATGTTCTACTTGGAAGTTTCTATTAGTCAACAATTTCTTGTGTCAATCGTGGTTGAATTTGTGTTGTTATTATCGGTTGAATTTGTGTTGTTATTATCGTTTTATATCGGTTGAATCTTGTTATTTGTTAATCGTTTTCTTGTTTAAGTGATTAAAGATTCTTAATCATTCTTGTTTAAGTGATTAAAGATTCTCAATCTTGGTGGATTGTAAATCTTGTTGTAAGAAGATTCAATGTAAAAGGTAGATCTGGGTAAGAAGTGTAATCAACATCATATTGTGTTGATTTTAGATAGAAAATATCTTATTGATATACTTTTGTATAATCTGTCAAATCTGGTAGTGTACTGTTCAGAGTTTAACAGCAAACAACATCATTGGTACTAAATGGATTTTTTAAAATAAAACAGATGAAAATGGTGTTGTAATTAGAAATAAAGCTTGTTTAGTTGCACAAGGGTACACATAAGTAGAGGGCATAGACTTTGATGAAACTTTTGCACTAGTAGCAAGACTAGAGTCTATAAGAATTTTGTTGGCTATATCTTGTTCTCTAGGCATCAAATTATACCAAATGGATGCAAAAAAATGCATTTTTGAATTATATTTTGCAAGAAGAGGTGTTTGTAAAACAACCTAAAGGATTCATAGATCCAAATTCTACTAACCTCGTGTTTAAATTAAGAAAGCTCTTTATGGTCTAAAGCAAGCCCCTAGGGCCTGGTACGATAGGTTGACTGCATATTTGCTAGATAATGGTTTTATAAGAGGTGGTGTAATCACTCACGCGACCTCTGTTTTATAAAGAAAATTGATAAGGAATATTATATAGCACAAATCTATGTAGATGACATTTGTATTTGGGTCTCCCATGGAATGCTCAAGCTTTAGATTTTGCTAATCATGAAGAATGAGTTGAAATGAGTATGGTTGGAGAACTTCATTATTTTCTTAGTTTGCAAATTAAACAAAGCAATGGTGGTTTGTTTATTTCTCAAACTAAGTATGCAAAAATCTTGTAAAACATTTTGGGTTAGACAAAAAAAGCATACAAAGGTTCCTATAAATACTTCACTTAAACTTAAATATTGATTCATCTGGAAAAAGTGTAGACATACATTATCATCGTAGTATGATTGATAGTTTATTATATCTAACTGCCAGCAGGCCAGACTTATCTTTTAGTGTAGGGATATGTGCAAGGTTTCAAGCAAATCCCAAAGAGACTCATCTTGGAGGCAGTAAAGAAAATCATACGATATGTAAATGGTACTGTAGACTATGGAATTTGGTATTCTAAAGATTCTAATACTCATTTGGTAGGATATACTGATGCAGACTAGGCAAGAAACTCAGATGACAGGAAAAAGCACTTCTAGTGGTTGCTTTTATTTGGGTTCGAATTTAGTAGCTTGGCTTAGTAAGAAGCAAGCTCAATTTCTTTTCCACTACCAAGGCAGAAGTATATTGCTATGGGTAGTTGCTGCACACAACTCCTTGTGGATGAAACAGATGTTGTGATTATGCATTACATCAAAAAAACTATGTCTGTATATTCTGACAATACTTGTGTTATAAATATTTCTAAGAACCTTATATAACATTCACACACCAAACATATAGATATTAGACAACATTTCATACCTGAGCTTGTTGAAAACAATATTATTAATGTTGAACATATTGCCACTAAAAACCAATTAGCTGACTTGTTTACAAAACCTCTTGATACATCAAGATTTGAATTTCTGAGACAAGCCATAGGTGTTTGCAGATATCTTAAAATTTTAATCAATTCTTAATCTAACATACTTTTAAATAATTACTGATAATTTTAAGAGTTTTTGATAATTTTGCAAAATTTCAGCAACATATAATTTTTCCTGTGACTAAGCTGTGAAACTCAGTTTGAATGCAGTTTGTTTGAACTTTATTAATTCTAGGTGACAATGGTGGAACGTGTTCATGAGATTTGGTGACTTAGTGTTTTTTTGTTGTTGTTTCAACTCTAAGGAAAGAATATGAAGTGTGGAAATGGATGGGCTCCTTTTAAAAAGAGAATGGGCCTCCATATTTCTTTTACCTTGTTAAGTAAAAAGCTCTTTTACCTAACTACCCCCACTTATACACTTTTACCCTAGCCACCTCACACTTTCTACCCGACGCTTATCACACTTCTTCTCTTTTTTCCTCACTTGCCGCCACACTCATTTTCACCTCTTGGATTCTAGTTGAAGATTATTGTTGTTTAATCACTCACTAATGGTTAAAAAGGTAAGCTACTTAACTTTTCCAGTCTTGTCTCTATCTTCTATATGAATTCTTGACTGGTTGGTAGCCATTTGGCCATGTGGTCCCGCGTGGTGGGTTCGGTATCAAAATTTTTGATTTGTGCGTTTTTACCTATAAAATGCATAAAGTTTCATATGGGTTTTGGTGTAAAAGTACTTTTAAAGATGATTCTTTAACGCCCATTGTGATTGGCTTATTGATTCCAACAAATCTATCTTTTGTTCAAAATCTAGGGTTTATCATGTTTTGCCCCCTTTTCAAAAATTTGTTAAATTGCTTTATATATCTTGTATAATTCTTCATCTTTTGTTATGATTAAGTGAGATTAGTTTATTATATCATTCCCTTGCTTAGTTGACTTAAGTTTGTGAA